>JAJOZX010000711.1:0-410000 GCA_023014485.1 Bathynomus jamesi | reverse complement strand
ATATTTTAGTCGGAGAGTAATACGAAAGAATATTCCTACTTTAAACTACATTGTCACACAAAAAACGCCCTGCCCAGCTCTCGCTGTCCGAATGACTGCAGGGTATTTTTCGAAACCCAGCCTTTGCGGGCCGACTCCTTGTGTTGCCCATTCGTATTTAATAATTTTAATAAACAAACCGTCATTTATCTTAATTTAGACCTTACTGATTCATCGTAATTACATTTATTATTAAACATTATAATCTTTATTAAACAAAAATTAATATTCTTAATTTAGACATCACTACAGGAGCTTACAAATAGAGCTCCGCGCGGTTGCGGTTATGTACCCTATAACATCATAATATTACCCAATAATAAACAAAACGATAAAATATCGCGTTTTAGACACACTTTTCACAGTCTACAATACGTATAATGATTATCTAAACTGTAAAAAGTGTGTTTCCAACGCGTTTTGTATCCCACTAACCACTTTCCCCAACCACTGCCCATTCGAAAGTGGTGTATATAATTATAATATATATATATATATATATATATATATATATATATATATATATATATATATATACTATTTAATCCTTATATTTAAATTGAATTGCTGGAGACTGTATTTCAAAAATAAAAGTTTTTCAGCTTTGTCCCCCTTCAGCCTATTCCTTTTTTCATCGTAGATGATCCCTGCTCTACTAAATAATTGTTCACTAGGAACACTTGAGGGAGGACATCCAAGGACGTTTTTGCACCCTTGAGTGAAGGCATGAGGCATGACAGGAACAGCATTTAGTGAGGTTTATAGCATTTATAGCCATTACACTAGCATTTATACCATTTGGTTGCCCTAGTAAGAAGATATCCTCAAACAACCGCAATAACCGCACTGATAACTGCGGTTGCGGACAACCGCTGCATGACATATATATATATATATATATATATATATATATATATATATATTATATATATATATAAGAGGCTGAAGAGATGATACATGTTTATTTACAAACGTTTCGGAAATTTTCATTTTCTATCATCAGTGCTAAAATTATAAAAGCAGATAAAAAATTAATAAATATAAAGAACGGAAACTTATACAATACTGGGTGTCCCATTCGAAATGAAACAACTTTGAAACTGTAATTTTTAAAGTATTAATGTGAGAATGTTGAAACTTTGCCAGTTACTACATCATATGCATAAGTTTTTGTCATAATGTTTTTTGTTTGTTTCAGATTGAATTATGTTTACCCCACAAGAAAAAGCAAAATGTGTTATGGATAGCTGAGTTGAAGTCCCCTACTCTAGTGCAACGGCGATTCCGTACAATCTTTCATGAAGAACCACCCACCAGAAGAGACCTATATGCATGGACCAAGAAATTTGAGGAGACTGGCAGTGTTCTAAAGGAACACTCTGGAGGGCAAACAAGATCGGAAGATGATGTTGAACGAATACGCGGCGCCTTTGGTAGTAGCCCGAGAAAGTCCATCCGTTGTGCCAGTGTCGAACTGCAGATTCCTCGTTCAACTGTGCAATTTAGGGTGGCCCACTTTTCAATTTTTTTTGAAAAGTATAGGTGATCGTGGTTTTTCCCATTATTTGGCACTATACTAGCACATTGGTACCATTTTTACAAAAATTGATCAATATTTAGGGGTCTCGCATCGACCTTGAAATCACTAGTTTTTTTTAAAAAATGCGTACTTTTTAACTTTTTACTGAATCAAGATAAATCATTAAGTAGGGATGTTTTCTGAATCCTCTTAATGAGAGAAGTCGTTTGGTGTGCCTGCCAATGTCATATGACTAACGGTTTAAAGGTTGTGCCTGTATACAGGTAATACCAATGTGCCAGTATAGTGCCAAATAATGGGAAAAACCACGATCACCTATACTTTTCAAAAAAATGAGTCACCACACCCGGGCGGAATGTATAATGTATATAGGTAATTAGAAAATGCACTATGCCTGTGCCAGGTACCTAACCTATTTCTTTTTTTGCAGATCATAACATTTTGAAATTCTGTCTGAGTTCCTCATCCTTTGTCATGGACAAATCGATGGCAACCATAACTGGAAGAACTCTTGAAACTACAAATAGAGAGTCATCAAAAGGAAAGGCGAAAATAACATCGCTACCTTCTCTAAGATCGGCCTTGGAAATTTTTTTAGTTGGCCAACCGTCGTCCTCCATCAGTGGTAGCAAATTGCCAACAACACGGCAGGTTTTGCAATACTTCTTCAATGTTATCCAGTACACTGCTAACAGGAAAGACGCATTCAAAGAAACCGTAAACATCGTCTTAAAGTTTTGGAACATGGCCCGCATTAAAACAATCACAAAGCTCAACTGCGAACGGAAGCTAGAGGCATTGTGGAAAGAGTGGCACTTACTCCAAAAGAGCAGAAAACGAGAAACTGACGCCGGAGGAAAACGGCAGAAGTTTTCGGACAGTGTGGACAAGCTGTGGGATATCGGAGCATCTGACGCTGTCGAAGATATAAAGAAGAATCGACTGCTGTCCGACAAGGACAAGAAAGAAGACATTGACTTCTACCTCGATCAACGTGGTCCTCGGGTGGCAACGATGAGCGGGAACGATAAAGTTTTCGCTGTAAAAAGAAAGCTACAGGAAGGAAGAAAACGTCCTCGCCAGGAGCCGCAAACCTCAAAGTGTGCATACGAAACCGGAGATGAGGCCATGGAGAATGATGATACTGGCATGTCAGGAGAGTCGGAGACAGAACTAGCGTTCCCCTGCCGAAAGAGCCAAGTGTGTCTGTCAATCTTCCTCGCCGCATCCTTAATGCACCTGCTGTCATGGAAGTGGCTGATCGTTTCCGCATGTCCAATAATCAGGTGCGTATTGTGTATAGTATTCATCGATAGCGTCAGTTTTAAAGTGTCCCGTAACCCACATGTATTCTTGACAGTTTCCTTTCCACTTTCCATTCTCTACATAGGTAGTAAGCATTGTGGCTGCTATCACACGTTCGGCGGATCCACCAGCAGACCTCAATCAGTTCAGCATCTCGAAAGAAACGGCTCGCCGGGGAAGAGTGTCACATCGCCGTGAAGTGGCGACGGCTGTGAAGGACTCCTTCACGCCACCGAGGCACACTATTGTCCACTGGGATGGCAAAATGGTCAAGGTCAGTTAATTAAGTTTTCATAGCTATCAATTTAGTAATGAGATTCATGAAGCATAATGTCAATTAAAAAGAGAACTGAATGTGAACAAAAATAGATTACTTTACAACCATGAAATTGAAATATATGGCATGTGTTTCAGAACTTCCTTGGAACGGCGGAGCACCGCCAAGCAATTCTCATCTCCGGGGCTCCTCATTGCACAGAAGGAAAGTTGCTGTCAGTCCCAGCTGTTGCTGACGGCACCGGACTGTCGCAGGCGCGGGCAACCATACATGCTCTCGAAGATTGGGGATGTGAGGAGAGCGTCATCGGACTCTGCTTCGACACCACTTCCACCAACACGGGGAGGGTGCAGGGTGCAGTTGTCCGGCTGGAAAACATGCTCGGGCGACCGCTACTCCAGCTGGGATGCCGTCATCACGTCCTAGAGCTTATCGTGGGGGCAGTAGCCGTCACCCTGCTCGGAAGGACTACGGCACCAACTGATCCTTTGTTTCAGCAGTTGAAGAGAAGGTTATTTCATTTTTTGTGCAAGGTAAAGTTAGGACACACATGATATTCCACTAGTTTATAAAACAGCAAGCCAAACCGGAACTTCAGAGTTTCCTCACACAATTTTCTTGTTTATTATTTTTGAAGATGGGACGAGCTCGATCTCTCGACCTACTGCAAGCTGCAGGTCGAGAATCTGGCGGAGAGTACGTTGTAGTAGGGACCACTGATAATTATCAAAGTCTCCAGAATATATGGAAAAGGTTAGTAACTTCCCAAAACCTACCACCATTCGTGAATTGAGGGAATTTCTTGGACTCATCAACTTCCAACGAAAATTCCTACCGCAATGTTCCCCTCTCGCAAAACCCTTGTCAGAGCTCACTGGTAAATCCGCTTCGACTAATCTTCAATGGACATCTGAAATGGAGTCTTCTTTTGATGCACTCAAGACTGAGATGCAGAGGGAGATAGAGCTTGCATTTCCAGATTATCGTGAAACTGCCGAAAAGATAAACCTATGGGTGGATGCCTCCGCTATCGGCGCCGGAGCATGCTTAACTCAAGTTCAAGATGGGAGGGTTAGGATTATCGCACATGCCTCCATGACCTTCTCGAAACCCCAACGTAAATATTCCGTGACTGAACGCGAACTAGCCGCAATGCGATGGGGTGTGAAAACCTTTCGCGCCTTCTTATATGGCATCCCTTTTGTCTTGAATACGGACCATCAGGCTCTATTTTACCTCCACAACATGAAACTGGTAAACGATAGAATTGCTCGGACGCTAGAAGACCTGGCCGAGTTTGATTTTGAACTCCATTACATACCAGGAAAAGAAAATCAAGCTGCTGACACTTTATCACGTCATTTCCAGACACCCCAGGAAGATGGGAAAGAAGTGACACCCACTGATTTTCCAAAGGGATTAATGGTGCTTTTTAAACCAGAAGGAGGTGGTGACTCATTAATCGAATGTCTCTTGCATGTCCTGACTCAAGTTTTGGAAAAGGAATGTCCTGACAGTGTCACCTCGCTCAGGAAGCAGCTCGTGGGTGAACTGATGACTAAACCCTCACGATATAAGATCCAATTGAATGCAAAGAAAAAGCAAAGTCTTCGGTTGATGACATTGGCTGGTCAGCCAATGACTCTTGAAGTTTTGCTGGTTTGCAGTCATTTATATAATCTGGATATTGTCTTGCATTTCGGTTCAACTCATCCCCTCGTGTTTCAAGTCCCCTCAGGAGTGGGTGATGATAGCAGAGAAAGTACACCTTCAGTGCCTGGGTGGGATACACTTTAACTTGTTGCAGGAAACGAACATTCCACGCTAATAACCTGTCGCTTATAAACACCATTAATTCTTATGACGCCACTGACTCAGATCCGGATCCAGTGAACCCAATTATGGATAGCCATGAAAACTATGATCCTCAGGGGCAGGAGGTTAACCTGCATTTTCCTGAGTATCAAGTGGATATCGTATGTGCTCATTCATCTCGATCTAGAGCAATTGTTCCTCTTGAATGTAATGGCCAGACTTATTGTGCTCTCGTGGATTCCGGAGCTGAGATTAGTTTGGTGTCTGAGACTACCTGGAAAACATATTAGGTGAGCAGGAAGATTACTCAAAAGACATAATTGTAAATATACAAGGGATGGCTGAACGTCGGGTCATGGTGACCAAATTCGTAAATTTGGATGTATCATTGAGAACGCAAGTGAAAGCAAAAGACCATCCATTTGCTATCATGGATGATGGTTCTCTCCCATCATGCTTTTTGCTTGGAGCAAATTTCATGACTACTTCAGGACTAGTGCTAGATCTATCCAACGATAGTGTCCTGAAGGAGGGAGAAGTGGTCGCTACCTTCTTGGCAACTGCAGTAGACCCATCAGAGGGTCCTGAAGTGATCATTATCGGAAACGTTAGGCCGTATTCTCTTCTCGAACGGGTTAATGTCGAAACATTGCAGAGAAACGATCTAGAATTGCGCAGGCTTAGGAATTATCTAGGGAGAAGGAATGCGAATGCCCGTTGCCCGAGAAACTTATCTCGGTACAACCGCTATCTTAAAGACATCTATATAGAAAACGGGATTCTAGTTAAATACGACTCATTAGATCTTGAACTGTATCCACAGAACTTGATCTCATTTAACTTCCTGATTGAACTTGCCATCAGTGTCCATCTTGAAATGGCCCATGTTGGCCGTACTAAAGTCCTGGAAGTTCTTTCTCGAGACGTATTTCATCCTCGATTGTATCAGGTTGTACAGGAAGTGGTCACGTCATGTTCACAGTGCCAACTGAACAAAGTCTCAAGTCAAATTAAGGGTCCACCTACCTTAAAGATCATGACCAGGTCACCTTTTGAATTGGTGGCTGCCGACTTGGTAGTGTTCCCGAAGACGTCTCGAGGGAACATTGGTTGTCTGGTAGTCGTAGACCACCATTCAAAGTGGGTGGTAGCCATCCCAATCATGAATAAGACTTCCAGCACCATTGCAAGATTGTTCGAGACCCGTGTCCTGCCTACTTTGTTGAGGAGGCCATGTCGGTTATTAACCGATAATGGGCCTGAATTCAGGGGTCAAGAATTTGAGCAAATGTTAGCTCAGTATGGCATCGTTCATGTTTTTACGACACCAAATCGTCCTGAAGGGAATGGGGCAGTCGAGAGAGTCAATCGTACCATTGGCGAGTTTCTTAGAAACCTTGTTCAAGGTCCTAGCTCGTGGGATTTACATCTTCCCAGAGCCATCATATCATACAATGGTACTGTGCATACGGAGTTAACGATGTCTCCAGCGCAATTTTTATTGGCTAACTCGCATCCAGACCCAATTCCAGCCCTTATCTCGGCTCAGATTCAAGAACAATGGGTTCCTGGTCACCCTAGTTTTTGTCCCTTCTCTAGAGGACAGCTGGTGATCAGGAAGGTAGTCCAAAAGGGGCACCTTGTCATGAACAAGCTTCTCCCCAAATATTGTGGCCCATTTTGTATTGATCGGGTAGAGTCAAATGGAGTCACTTATGTGATTTCTCCAGCCTACCCAAATGACCAACCATTCTTAACAACATCACGTGCCCATCACACACAGTTACGCGCTTGGAAGGAGGCTCCTATTTTTCTCAGGAACCATCCAAGCTACTCCCGATTGGTAAAACTTCCCTGGGTTATCCCAGAAGATCAGCCTGATGTACCTGATCAGGAATATTCTTGTCCGAATGAAGTCCCAAACTATGCCTATCTGTTCGAAAATTCATCCGAAGAAAGTTCGTGGGATTCTTCTAGTGATTCTCATGATGAGGTGGAATCGGGAAAGCAGGGGGTACCCTTGGTGCGTCCTTGGATTTCTGTAGCTCTGGACTCTTCTGGGGAGTCTTCCAGTGAATCATCGGAGAGTTCACTTGGTTCAAATGAACCGGATTTCTCAGGTTTTCCTGGCACTTCTCCAAGTTTGTCAGAGTCTCCTGATAGTCGTCGAGATTTCTTGGGGTTTCCTGACAATCCTCCGGATTTCTCAGGATTCCCCGATGCCTCTATTGTTAGGCCCATTCTCAGACCGGAGTCGCGAGTGGAAAAAGTCACATTCCGAGATTGTCCTGAACTGCCCAGTAGTGATTTGGATAATGCGATTGGTGAGATGTCGCCGATTCCCCATGTGACTGGCCGGCACGGGAATCGCCCGTGGATGATAAATTGGTTAGCTGTGATAGTCCACCTCACCATAGTTCCCTTGCAGTGTCGCTGGGTCAAGTGGTTTATCTTCTCCAGACTCTTCCTCCCTAGTGAAATCATTAGAGGTAACTCTAGAGCTCATTCAGGAGGATAGGGAGGAGATATACCAGTTATTGGAAGGCCAGATAAGTTTGTGTGAACAGGGTCTTGATGCTGGTCATGAGGATGGGCGCCCGACTAGATTGAGTCTGTCACCCATGAGAGAGCTGGTTTTAGAGGGACGTGCCCTGATTCAGGAAAACCGGAGGAGATCTCGAGAGCGATTGGTTGCCACCCGAAGACGGCTGGGGGGTGCTCCCGGCATTAACTGGCAGTTCTCCTCCACAAACCCGCTCCCGCGGACCAGTCATGGATCTTTCCCACGTCCCGAAGAAACCAGTTGAGTATGACCATGACTTGCATCGGTAGATTCCGGAATATTATCATGTGAATGTTTTTGGTTATTTATGTTTAAATTTTTAGAATTGCCATTTCAATCAATAGTTCCATGTATAATAAAGTTAGCTAGTTAGAATCTATGTAAAATGGAAAGGAAATTCTAAGGATTTTTTAAATGTAAATAGATTATTGTAAGGTATTGCTAAATGGAAGGAGAGATTTTGCTAGGGATGGTATTTGGATCTGTTGGGATGAGAGTGGTTCCCTGGTGGATTGGTCTTTTTGAGTGGCTCTGCTGCTCAAAAGGGGGAATGTAGTAGGGACCACTGATTATCAAATCATGGTAGTTGTGTGTATTAACCTTCATTTCTTTCTCTCCCATACAGGTTTGAATGCCATAACCCCCATAAAATCTAGACCCATAGAATCTAGCATCAGAGTTGTGGCTTAATGTTATAAAAAAAAAAAAAAAAAAAAGGGTTTTTGTTTAAGAAGTCCTAAACCATTTGCTCAACTTATCTTGACGTCATTTTTTTGATTTTCTGGACCAACGTGAGAAAAATGTCATGCACGGTATGGGTCCTGAAATGGTAGGCTTGAAATCTGAACAGGCCAACAAACAAAGTGCACAGTGACTGGTATACGGTAATGTCGGTTGCTGAAGCTAGAAGTTAAGAAAGACAGAAATTAAATGACATTCATCTAATGCGTTTGACTTCTTGAACTCGAACAATCATCCCAGAACATTCTGAAAGTTTAAGTGGTGGTACCTGCACATCAGTTAAGGCCAGGTATCAATAACACCTTGCCCTCCTTTCCATTTAGCCTAGTCAGGGTTATTTAGGGTATAATTATTGTATGTGAACAAAAAAAAAAAAAAGGACATTTAAGTTTCAAGATAAGGAATCAGGAAGCAACTCATCATTGTTTCTTGATTCATCTTTATTGTAACCCGAAGGAGCCTCTCTTGACCATTGTAATGCGAAGATAGATCTTGCTTTGCCTAAGTCCAGTTGTCTGTGACCATGTGTTAACATATATATGAAATGTGCTCTTGCGATTGACACTGCGTGTACATTTGTAAATATACTTATTGCTTGTCTGCCCACTTACCTAATGTCTTTGCTTCACCCTGCCTAACCCCCGTTCTCTGACTTTTTCCTCCCTTTCATGTGTATAGAATGTAACTCCCCTTTCCCATCAATAAAAATTGTTCATGGTTTTTCCTCTAGTGTGTTTTTTTTCCAACTCGTTGAGGTTACAGTTTGATTGGCTACGGCATTGTCATCGGGAATGTGGTGAGCATTTTTTTGTTTCCTTTCTCGTGGAATATTGGGAGGTCCTGAGGTTGGGTCAGTCTGGTGGGCATTGGGACACTTAACTAATCGCATTGTTTCTCTGTTCTGAGGATAACGAGATCACGCCTGGAGGGTCGCGTCGGGATCAACGAGACTCCGGGAAAGTTTACCGCATCAGGGATTATTAGGCGTCCGCAGAGATGGGCACGATCTTGATCTTGAAGATCACTTTTATTATGGTGATCTTGATCTTGATCTAAGATCACTTTATTTCTTGTGATCTTGATCTAAGATCACTTTATTTCTTGTGATCTTGATCTTGAAGATCACTTTAGACTTCAAGATCACTTTTAATTTCAGATTCTTAAATATGCCGCTATGCGAATGTCATTTGTTTTTTGTCCAAGCGACATCTGGTGGCAACTTTGTTCAACACCGACTGTTTATGTTTTCTGTTAGTTGGGTGACTTGCGTCATGCGTGGGCTCATGGAAGGTGTAGTTGCTGTGGAATTTAGGCTCGTAAAAAGTGTAATTTACTGTGCAATTATGTTGAAAGTGTTCTATTAATATATTATTATATATAGGCATAAAATATAGCCTATAGGTCCGTATTCATAATAAATTAATTCTAAACATATTTTATTTACAGATTGAATTTTTTAATAATGAGTGCAATTTTACAACTTCAACAGGCTCCCAAGGGAACCAAATATTCTAGGTTGTCACCAGAACAGTATTCAATATATTTAGATAACAATGTTGGTAATAAGGATCAATCTGTGCTATTGAACGGAAAATATTTTCAAATTGTCGAAAAAACTGGAAACAGTATCAAAGTTATTTGTAGGCAGTGTACAAAGAAAACTACAATTCTGTCTGCTGGCCTCGACTCAACAAGCAATCTTCTGAGGCACCTCAGGGTTAGTACTACTTAGTAACTAAGTAGTAAGTAGCAACATTAACATAATGGGTCAAGTCATATTTTAAGTGACTGGTGCCATACAAGACTAATGCTACATTTACATAGACGTCCATTTGAATATATTGTGCACTTCAGATATTAATAGATTATGGACTAGTAACTACATTAAAAACTGCCGATATCCAACTATAATAAAACGCCAGGTGTATCTGTCTTTCTCTCTGTCTGATCCATGTCTGTAATTTCTCCTATTTAGTTACTGAAGGACGAAATTCGGCTTTCAATTTAACATAGGATAAAAATGCACTGATCATGGTGAAAATAATTTTAGTTAAAGATAACAAAATTTTAGAATCTTGTTAAATATTAATTTCAACTAGAAGTTTGATACTCTGAAATATTATACAGGGTGTTCAAGAAGTCTCTCCGCATGATAATAATTTATTTTCTTGTGCAGAAACTACATTCGGATCTTTTGGGTGAATATGAATCGGAGAAGAAATCTCGCAAGCGTCCAGCTAAAGAAGAAGATGCCAGCGGCAGCAATGCTGGCCCTGCCAAAATTGCCAAGCAGTCAACACTAAGCATGTTCCACATTTCCAAGCAAAAACCAGGACCACCAATATGCAAGGATATCCTTGAAAAGAAGATTCTCTCGCTTGTGGCTAATGGGCTCCTACCATTGAGCCTAGTTGAACTACATGAATTTAAGGATCTTCTTTCATGTTAGTATAACTCAAATATTTTGCTATTTTTTCCATAGCTAATATCTGATTAAAATAATTAATCATATTATTTGTATGAACATTAGACTATCGCTAGCCTAGCTAAATATTTTGATATTTTTTCCATAGCTAATCTATTGTATTTGTTTTAATTTTTAAATATTTTTTTCAGACGTCAACCCGGCTGTTCAGGTGCCATCTAGACGCACCCTGGCTAGATCTCTTGCAACAACAACCAGTACAATGAAGGAAGACATACAAGCAAAACTGGCAGCAGTTGACCATGTGTGTGTTACATGCAAAGGTGGGCAGTTGCGGCGCAACATTTTTGGTTGCGCTTGCGCTTGCGGCGCAACTTTTTGAAAAGGGTTGCGCTTGCGCGTGCGGCGCAACTATTTCAGCAGAGTTGCGGTTGCGGCTGCGGCGCTACAAAAATCGTTGCGCGTGCCCACCACTGCAGATATACGTTAAATGCAAAGGTGGGCAGTTGCGGCGCAACTTGCGGCGCAACATTTTGGTTGCGCTTGCGCTTGCGGCGCAACTTTTTGAAAAGGGTTGCGCTTGCGCTTGCGGCGCAACTATTTCAGCAGAGTTGCGGTGCGGTTGCGGTTGCGGCGCTACAAAAATCGTTGCGCGTGTCCACCACTGGTTACATGCGACATATGGTCAACTAATCACCGCAGTTTCATGGGAGTCACTGCGCATTGGGTATGCTATTGATTTAGTGTATTATTTTTATATAATTGATAAATTGACCATTGGTGATAGACTGATAGTCTGATAGACTTATAGTATAATCTTTTCAATTATTCGACATGTGTTCCTCATTCATTAATTTGGAGAGTCTTCATTTTGCTGTGATTCACAGTAATTTCACACTAATTCACTGATTCTGTCATCTGTCATTGTGTTTGATTCACAGCAAAATGTGGAAGAGTCCATATTCACAGGCTGTGAATATGGACTCTTCCACATTTTGCTCTTATGGGATGGGTCACTGATGTGGTGGTATGGTAGGCGACTCATCGCTGAATTGCCTCCTTTATATCACATCTACAGAAGATCTACAGAAGCTAAGGCTAACAAAGACCCTAAGATCCACTCTAAGGCTAGCCCGAGAGAAAGGAAAGAGTAGGGGGTTAAGAGAAGAGAAGAGAATAAGGGGTTAAGTAAGGAGCAACACCTATCACTCGTGGGTTAACATTCATTCAGAAAAAGAGGAAAAGTGTCTCACCATCATCATCCGCCGGCCACTGCCGACAAGTCAGAAAAATAGTCGGAGAGAATAGGAGAGGGGTGAAAGATGAAAAGAAGTAAAATAAGAACGCTTACAAACCATGCAAACACAGTCTTAACTCACTGTCATACCATGCAAACTACAAACATGCAAGAAAAGAGTTAGAAACATGCAAAGTAAGGAGGATAAGAAAAAAAAAAAAAAAAGTAGGTTAAAGTTAAACAAAAAGTGGGTTAGTTTACGCTATGAGCTACATCTACATTCGTGTTAGTCTAATTTTTTTTTTTTTTTTTTTTTTTTTTAATAATAATTTTATTGCTGGCATCACACGCTGGCATGTCACAAGCTGGCATTCATCGTCAACAGACTCATCCCCGAGCACCACCACCAGAGCTCCTGTCGTTAACTTTGTTGTTATTTAAATTAAACAACGCTAATACTTTAAAATGTCTGTCAAGACGGTTCTTAAACATATTAACGCTGGTAGAATGAACGACTGACGCGGGAAGATTATTCCATTTATCAATTACTTTAAACGTAAAGAAGTTTTTAGCGATATTAGTAATGAAACGTCTGCCACGCAACTTGAATCCGTTATTGCGAGTATTACTATTATCGAAAGTGAACAATTTGTCAAAATTCACGTTATCGATGTTATTAACGATTTTAAAAACTTCAATAAGCTCCCCCTTAATCTCCTAGTTTCGAGTGAATACAAGTCTAACACTTTAATCCTATCTTCATAAGGCTTGTTGCGCAATGACGGAATAAGTTTCGTGGCACGACGCTGAACCCTTTCTAACCTATCAATATCCTCACGCAAGTACGGGCACCAAAACTGAACTGCATATTCCAAATGAGGCCTGACTAGGGACTTGTAAAGGGGCAATATGATATCCTTCGACTTAAATTCGAAATTACGCGCTATGAAGCCTAACATCCTATTAGCTTTTGCGCAAGACTCCAGGCACTGGTTCCTAACCTTTAAATCTTTAGTTACGCGTACGCCTAAATCTACTTCCTCGTCAACGCTCGCTAACTCCCTATCATCCATCGTGTACGCGTAATTATTGTTGCGAGAACCTATATGCAAAACTTTACATTTATCTACGTTAAATTGCATCTGCCACTTATCCGTCCACTCCATAATCCTATTTACATCGTCTTGGATCCTATTTCTATCGTCCTCGTTAACAACCTTACCGCCTATTTTAGTATCGTCCGCGAATTTTGAAACGTTACTAGTCAATCCTACATCTATGTCGTTAATGTAAATTACGAATAACAATGGGCCTAACACTGAACCCTGTGGGACACCGCTACCTACATCTAACCACCCGATTCACTACCATTAACTACGACCCTCTGCCTCCTAGCACGAAGCCATTCTTCTAACCAGTTAGCTACCTGACCGCGTATACCGTGCGCTTTAACCTTCGCAATTAGTCTCCTATGCGGAACTGTATCGAACGCCTTTTTAAAATCTAAATAAATAACGTCAGCTGCCCTATGCCTATCGTATTCGCGCACTACTTCGTTATAAAATTCTAACAAAATTAGTTAAACAAGACCTATGGCGTCGAAACCCGTGCTGACTACTATTAATCAAACCCTACTTTCTAAGTGATCGATAATACGATCCCTAACTACGGATTCCAAAAGTTTACCGACAATTGACGTTAAGCTAATGGGCCTATAATTGCTAGCTACCGCGCGGTCGCCTTTTTTAAAAATAGGCGTGACGTTAGCTAATTTGAAGTCTTCAGGAATAATCCCCGTTTCGAGTGACTGATTAAAGATCTTCGTTAAGGGGCCTACGATAACTTCTTTCAAATCTTTCAAATGTCTGGGATAAAAAGCGTCAGGGCCTGGAGCCTTGCTAACTTTTAGCCTATCGATATAATGCGCAATCTCAGCCTCGTAAACAGTTATTTCATCTAAAATAGTCTCGCAACTAAATGGAACGATATCATCCAGGTCGGGGACATTATTTACGTCTTCTACGGTAAAAACTGTCGCAAAAAAGTTATTGAAAATACCCGCCATCGCCTGAGCGTCAGAAGCCAAAGCGCCATTAACATCCACTAGAGGGCCTATGTTATTTTTTACCGGCTTACGATTATTAACGTATTCAAAAAACCTTTTTGGATTATGTTTACTATCCGCAGCTATAAGTATCTCTAAATTACGCTTGGCATTCCTAACTGATCTTTTAACCTGACGTCTAAGCTCGATATATCTATTAAAGTTAGCTACCTCTCCATTGCGCTTACTAAGTCTATACGCTCTATTACGCTCGTTTATAAACTCTCCTATTTCCCTACTCCACCACTTCGGCCTACCGCGATTTCTAGCGCGCTTGAGCCTACGAGGAATAAACTCCCTTTCAATATTCCTAAAACTTTCTTTAAACGCCACCCAACGAAGATTTGTGTCATTACCCATAAATAAGTTATCCCAGTCCACTACTCTCATCCTATCCGCGAAACTATCAAAATTAGCCCTACGAAAATCAGGGACTTCTATTACGTTACTATCCTTAGTGTTTTCTATCAATAACTTAAACCTAAGGATTTGATGATCGCTACATCCTAAACTCTCGCCTACTTCTAAACCTTCGACTATATTCTCGCCGTTCGTCATCACCAAATCTAAAATATTGTCACCGCGCGTTGGTTCGGTAACTATCTGTCGTAAAAAGTTATCGTCCATAAACTCAACCAATCTCAAACCCTCTTCATTACCCGTAAAATTCTCGTAATTAACATTAGGGCAGTTAAAGTCTCCGACAATTATACTATTCCGATTGTCAATAAAATTACCAAGAAGTGAGTAAAATCTAGTATCTATATCGAGGGTTTGAACGGGAGGTCTATAAACAACGACAAAATTAAAACTAATACTACGCGCCCTAACTTCAACACAGATCGCATTAATTGCTGCCGGAAAATCTAACTTAACCTCGATAGCCCTAAGGGAATTACGAATGTACAGCAAAACGCCGCCTCCAAATCTATGTAACCTATCATGAATAAAGAGTTTAAAACCCGGTATATCAAGTTCCCCCAACAAGTCCCGAGTCACGGTATTTAACCAAGTTTCAGTGATAGCAACTATATCATAGTTGCCGGAATAAATTACCGCCTTAAATTCATTTAATTTATTTCTAATACTACGCGCGTTGCAATAAAAGACGTTTAAGTTATTTTTTACCACGGGCCCGCGTTTTAAACTATTTATCACGTCAGGCCCGCGTTTCCCGGACCCACAACGTTTAAAGAAGGCTTCGACCTATACAGCTTTCGCACGTTTTCGTCTATTAACCTACCTAGCCTAGCATTACCTATTTCATTAAAATGCACCCCATCTTTTATAAAAAGGCTAGGATCATTGAATTTGGACCACAGCTTTACGAAGGGTACACTTTCCTCAGCACAAATCTCTTCTAATTTGTTATTCTTCTCTTCAATGTTTGGTGGCGCAGTTTAGCTGGTGCGTGTCTAACCAATATTATTAAATTAAGCTTAAAAAAATGTTCATACAAACATTGATTTTATATTCTTACATTACAGATCAATGATGACTTGTCGCGAGGATCAGCTGCACTGGCATGCCGAAGATTTCGTGGAACACATAGCTTTGATAAAATTGCTGGAATATTGGACAGGATCAACTCGGAGCATGGTTTATCTTATAGAAAAGTTGTATCTACAGTCACCGACAATGCATCGAACATGGTGAAATGCTTTAAAGAGTTCGGTGTTCGTGTTCAGAATCGTACTGACGACATTGATGAAGATGATGATGAAAAAGATTCAGATGAAGAGGTTATCATCAGCAACTTTCCTGAACATTCAGGAGAGCATGGAGAGGAGTCAGTGAAACTATCATCCCATATTCGATGTGCCTCCCACACATTGAACTTGGTAGCAACAACTGATGCAGATAAAGGACTGAATTCACCTGGACTAAAGAAGATAAAGCATTCTGCAATGGGAAAATGTTCGGCGCTGTGGAATGCTGCTGGTAAACCCAAGTCAGCAGAAAAAATACAGGAAATAACTGGCGTCCAATTTAGGCACCCATGCGTCACCCGATGGAACTCAATGTACGACTCATTAAGCCAAATATATAAACATAAGAACGACGTGAATGTAGCTCTTGAAGAACTGAATCTACCCATCCTCAAAGACAATGAATTGGAATTTATTTCAGAATATTTGTCTGTTCTAAAACCAATTGCAGCAGCCCTCAACAAATTACAGGCAGAGAAAGAATGCTACTACGGTTGTCTTCTTCCAACAGTCCTAGTGACTCAAGATGCCCTCGCAAGATTGGAGCCTATCCAACCAAACGACCTGCGCTTGAGACACTGCATGCCATTACTGGCAGCAGTCGTCTCTGGCTTCAATGCCAGATTTGGTCATTTTTGTCGTTGAGCCCCGAGGTAACTGATGCCGTTTTGGCCTCAGTATCTCATCCGTATTTCAAACTTAGATGGATATCATTGTTGCAAGGGCCTAATTTCGGCGATCATGAAGCAATCAAGTCTCAAGTAAAAGACAAGCTGCAAATGGCTGTAAGAAATTGTAATTCTGACAGCAGTGGTAATAGTTCGGTGAACTCAGACTCATCATCTGAAGACGATTTCTTCGAACTATGGACGGCTCATTCTCTGCTCCTAACAACAAGGAAGACTTGGAAGTCCTCAATTATTTGCAGGACACCAGTAAGGCACTCGACTCTTTAGATAGGTATCCTGCTATAAAGAAGATCTTCAAGAGGTATAACACCACGCTACCTTCCTCTGCACCAGTGGAACGGTTGTTTTCGTTTGCTGGCATGGTTCATAGCCCCAAACGAAGTCGTCTCTCGGATGGTAACTTTGAACAATTGGTTTTGCTGAAAGCAAATGTTTACAGCGGTTGAACATTAAATTAACACTCTTAACTTGCGGTTTTTACCCTTATATTGTCAGTAATTGCGTACTGCAGTAAAACTGTAAAATTAAATTCTATGTAAAAAATGTTTACTTATATATGCTGACCATTCATTGATATGGGTTATGGACCTGGTGAAATGAGAATTGAGAAAAATAGAACTAAAAACTATATGTAGGTCATTTAATAGTTTTTTCTTTGCTGATAAGTTATGATAATACTAAGTTTTAAGTTTACCACCTGAAAAACTGAAAGGGGAATCGTCAATTTTTGTGGTTTAGATCAGGTGACATGGGTAGGATGCGATGCTTGTATTGCCTCAGCCCTCAGGGGAGTATTAGGAGTGATACTTTTCAGGAGTGATTAACAAAATAATTTGTTTTTGTTTACTCTACAAGAGTACAACTTTTTTCAATTCATATAAAAGTGATCTTGAAAAGTGATCTTCAAGATCACGATCTTGATCTGGATCTTCAAGATCACATTTTTCTGGTGATCTGATCTTGATCTTCAAGATCACATTTTTCTGGTGATCTGATCTTGATCTTCAAGATCACATTTTTCTGGTGATCTGATCTTGATCTTCAAGATCACCAAAGTTGGTGATCTTGCCCATCTCTGGGCGTCCGTCCTCCCTCAGCCAACGAGCCGTCTTCGGGTGTTTGGTTTTGAAGTAAGTCTTCTCCCCGTACCGGTAGAAAATAATTGCATGAATGTTAATGTTGTCGGGTGGTTCAAATTGATTCGGAACTTCATTGGTTTATTGGATAACCCCACCGCAACAACGTGGCTAATAGAACTCCGGGACGCGGCGGTCAGCTTCCTGAGCACAGCTTCTGGTTTCGTCAGAGACGATTACCGGGAAGTGGCAGAGATCACGCTCCTGGTACTCGGGACACAACCACGCCGTGGCATTCACCTCATGCGCCCAGGAGCCTACCACCACGCAAGATGGATGGCTAAAGTTAGTATTTTCAAACAAAAATAATCTAGAGATAAGTTTAAATGTTATTCAAAGATAAACATTTCATTATAACGCAAACAAAGTAATTGGTAACAATAAACCTGTCTTACTTACAATGGTGCCTATTCTGTTTCAGGTCATCTACTACACAAAACTACTGATGTTCAGTAGGCAGCTGGAGCTCGACGCCGAGCTGGTCGACAAACTGCACAGGATCGTGGTGTTCATCGCTCTTCTGTACGTACCAGCTTGGTTGGCGGCCCCTGTAGCAGCTGATGCGCCGTTGAATGACCTGGTACTATACCAGCGTTTTCTGAGGTATAGGGCAGTAGACCGCGAGGTGGCAGAAGCGTCACTGGCAGTGATGAGGCGGCACTTCTGGTATCTGAGGCCTCAGACCGTCATCTTCTCTCCATGCAGCAACAAGGTGGATGGCACTGTGAAGCAACATATGGCAGAGAAGCTGTCCCACCTCCCTGTACCCAAAGACTTCACATACGAGAACGTCTCAGTCGACGAGATGACGCTACTCCCCGACCTGATCGACGAGTCCTCCTGGTTCTTATTTGCAGGTCTGAAGATGTATGGGTCTTCGTGGCTCACCCTGCCAACTGATAAGTGGGACGAGAACGAGGACTTTTGTCGTCTGAAAGATGTGATCTCTAATCTCCAGGTCACCAATGACGTCGCTGAAAGAGGAGTCCAACTGATACAAGACTATGCGAACACGGTCACAAAGGACGAGGCACAGCTGCAGGATCTTCTGCAAGTGGTGGAAAAGAACCGGAAAGAGCTCGGCGACTTCAAGAAGTCATCACTCGCCACGATGACATAGCACAGAGGGACAACGTTGCAGCCAGTGACGTGTGATAGTGGTCAATACAATGCAAAAGTGATTGCTTAAGTTATTGTTTCTTTCTTCCTTATTTGTCTGCTATTTGCTGATTTTTTTGAAAAGTATAGGTGATCGTGGTTTTTCCCATTATTTGGCACTATACTAGCACATTGGTATTACCTGTATACAGGCACAACTTTTAAACCGTTAGTCGTATGACATTGGAAGGCACACCAAACGGCTTCTCTCATCAAGAGGATTCAGAAAACATCCATTCTTAATGATTTATCTTGATTCAGTAAAAAGTTAAAAAGTACGCATTTAAAAAAAACAACTCGTAATTTCAAGGTCGATGCGAGACCCCTAAATATTGATCAATTTTTGTAAAAATGGTACCAACAGTGGCGGTCCTAGCTTACATGACGCCCTGGGCGAACCTCACCTTCAGCGCCCCCCCCCCCTGTTCGCCAACACACACACATTCGAATCCCCCCAAAATAAAGGACAGACATAACTCTTTCACAAAATAACTTTTTATTGGACTAATTGTTGGAACTTCAGAACCAAAACAAAGACTCAAATTTCTGAATTTTACAAATCCTTCATCACGTAAATAGAATAACTCACTTAAGAGAATGTAATTATGATACTATGAACAGGAAAAATACAAATTAAATTGCACAACTGCCATAAATAAACTAGAGAATCAAATTTCTAAATTGTACAAATGCTCTATCACATAAATAGAATAAGACACTTAAGAGAGGGTAATTATTATGCTACACTTTGAACAAGAAACAAAATAAATTGCACCACAGCACAACTGCCATCTAAAGCCTGACTCTTCTTACCTTCCTTGATGCAAAGTCATGAATTAAATCATCATATGAAATCTGCTCAGCAATTGTATGATTTATACTGATGATGGCCAGACCGGTAAGGCGTTCCTGTGACATAGTTGACCTCAGGTAGGATTTGATGAGCTTCAGCTTTGAAAAGCTCCTCTCTGCTTCAGCAACAGTGACTGGAAGAGTAAGACCAATTCTGAGAGCAGTCCACAAATTTGGATATATTTCAGAGAGCTCCCTTTCATGGATAAATGTCAGCAGTTCAAGCAAGGATATGGTCTTTGATGGCAAGTCAGGCAAGTTCTTCAGCTCCTGTGCAAGCTCTCTGCCATCCAAGTCAGATTGTCCCTTAAAGTGTAGTGTAGTACTAAGGTTCACACATTGTTCTGTCAGCTCCTCAAATGTGAGATTTTGGAAATGTGTCAGCACTCCAAACTTCTCTCCCACAATTTCCAACGTGGAAAATCTTTCCTGAATGGCTGATGTTGCAGCATCAACCACTGCATTGAAAAATGTCACCTCCAGCTTCTTCAAAGCATCAATCAAGGGCTCATCAGATGCTTCATAGGAGAAGTGCCGCTTTGTGGACCTCAGCCGTTTTTGTTTTAACACAGCCTCCACATTCATTTGTTCACAGATATCTGTGGCTGCCATTTGTGCAGCCACAAAACCTGTTGCCCTGTAATTGCGGAGACCTCTCTGTTTTTTTTAGGAGATTTACTGCAACATCAACGTGCATGCTAGGAGACTGCATCTGCTTGCTCACATGCTGAATTTGGCACAACAGGTCATGCCACACCACTGAACAAATGGCGAAGCGGTATGACCCAACCTCCTCTGACAGAGATTGAGCCTCGACCTTTATTACAGAGTCTTTGGTGTGGTCCCTCACCTCGATCAGTGCATCTCTCACTGCAGCTGCCTGATATCTTAACAAAAGGAAACATTATGCTATGCACAATGTATCTAATGTAGCTAAATGTTATAATTCACATATATCAAATGAAACTTTATGATATTGACTATTTACTATGTGAATTTTGCATCGTTTGCATCATTCAATAAAAAATTATAAGGTTTCAAAGTTGTTTCATTTCGAATGGGACACCCGGTATATTTAAATAAACGTGATATTAATGGTGTTTAGGTAATTAAAATTAAAAATAAAATAATATGAAATATAGAAAAGTGATCAGTCGTCAAATATAAAGTAAAAAGCTAACAAAATTGAGAGGAGTCTTACCAGGTCGTTATTGTCGGGGTAAGGGGACTAATTGAGCAAAGGGTTAAGAATGAATGGGTGCTGGTTAAGTGTGCACGATTCGGCGGTCTACCTTTTAATTATAGCTTCTTATCTTGTTTACTAATTGTTTGTTTACATCCCATTGTCAATCGCCCTTGACGATTGGTTAGGTTTAGTCATGATATTTTCGTTAGTTTTAACGAAAATATCATGATTAAACCTAACCAATCGTAGGTAGACCGCACACTTAACCAGCACCGAATGAATGGTTGTTGGAAGGGGTCCATATTAGAAGAGTTGGGGCCAGACGGAGCGATGGTGAATTTCTTCTCAGTGGTAGGATATGGCAGTTTATTTGGCTATGTTTAAGTTAAAGGCAGAACTGTAGTCGTTGAGAGTTGGTTTAATACTGAGGATGTGTAGAGAGTAGGGACTCCAGAATGCGGAGGTCGGTTAGATGGTTGGTTCTGCTGATAATTTTGAAATTGGAGGGAAGTAGTGGGTGGTTTTGAAGGTGGCAGTGATCTCTTATTGCTGATTTAGAGGGTTTATTTAAGGGTTGCGATGTGTATATATATATATATATATATATATACTGGTGAACCAAAAGTAGGTGGACAGTAAATGATAACGTTTATTTTGAGAATACATATACAATTATATTTAATTTTTTTGTATACTATAATACAAAATTAAAAAAAAATTAACTTATACCAATGGAATACAAAAGCACTGAAAATTTTATCAACGCAGGTGCTCAAATTGCTGTCCATCACAATTTACACAGCTTTGAAGTCTACCTTTCACACTTCGAGAAACATTTTTGCACAAGTTTCTTTGTGCATTAATTTCTTGAAATGCATCTCGTGGTTTTCGACTATAAACTTTGTCCTTGAGTACTCCCCAAAAGAAAAAATCCATTGGGTTAAAGTCAGGTGAACGTGCAGGCCATTCAATTGGACCTCTTCGGCCGATCCATTTCTCGGGAAATGTTTCATCAAGATACTCACGGACTGCTCTTGAATAATGTGGAGGGGCCCCATCTTGTTGGAAATAGAAGTCATGTGAATTAGGCTGTTGTTGTAAGTGTGGAACAACTTCATTCATTAGAATTTCGAGATACTTATCACCTGTGACTGTTCCATCAACAAAAATTGGTCCTAAAACACCAGAACTTGAAATACCACCCCAAACAGTGACACCAGGCTGGTTTAGTTGCTGCTCTAATGTTAAATGCATGTTCTCCCTATAACACAAACACCATAGTTATAATGAACACCATAGTTATAATATAATATAACACAAACCCTATTCAACCTACTGTCCACCTACTTTTGGTTCACCCGGTATATATACAGGGGTTGGACAAAATAATATGAACACCTTGATAAATGGCGGTTTTTATTCTTAATATGGAGTTGGTCCTCCTTTAGCGGCAATAACAGCTGCAATGCGTCGGGGAATTGATTCATACAGCTTTTGGACAGTGGCTAGAGGAATCCTGAGCCATTCTTCGAGCAAACCCTGCTCCAGTTCCTCCAAAGACGCCGGCGGTGGGAATCGGCTTCTGACCTGCTGCTCCAACTGACACCACAGATGCTCGATAATATTAAGATCCGGGGATTGTGGAGGCCAATCCAAGCGTTCTACTTCACTAGCATGCTCTTCAAACCAGTTTTTAACGACCCCAGCGGTGTGGATTGGTGCATTATCATCCTGGAAGACGGCGCCGCCATTGGAAAACAGCGTTTGGACCATGGGATGGACCTGGTCAGCCAATATTGACAGATAGACCTGGGCGTTAACCCTACCATGCAGTACTACAGCTGGGCCAAGAGTATTCCACGATATTGCTGCCCAAACCATCACAGATCCGCCTCCATGGTTAACGGTTAGGGTCAGGCAGTCGGGGTCATAAGCAGCTGTAGGCTGTCTCCAGACGTAAACTCGACCGGAAAATGGAAATAGCGTAAAGGAGGATTCGTCGGAGTAGACTACATTCTTCCACCGGTCCATTGACCAATTCTTATGGTCATTACACCATTTTCTGCGCCGCTCAATGTTGATGTGCGAAAGGAAGGGTTTGGCAATTGCAGCCCTCCCATGGTATCCAGCTCCATGGAGCTTCGCGACGTACAGTTCTGGTCGATACCGGGCTTGCAAGATGCTGGTTAAGCTCTGCAGTCACTTTTGGAGCTGTGGTCTTATGGTTCTTTGTCACAATGCGCTTTAGCACCCGACGGTCTCGATCACACAGCTTCTTCTTGCGTCCACTATTGCATTTGTCGGTGCTTGTCTTTCCATGGTTTTGGTATGCAGACATGACCATAGAGACAGTTCCTCTGGATACATTGAACATCTGAGCGGTTTTCGTCACCGATGCACCAGCCATCCGCGCTCCGACAATTTGCCCTCTTTGGAAGTTTGACAGGTCTTTCATAACTGCTAATTCATAATTCACTCAGATCTGTAAAAACAACGTGAGGGTTATAACATGACGTATACACTCTCTGTTACGCATTTAAATAGGTTTGCCAGTCATTTGACCGTTTACTTTGTGTCTGAGCAGTCCGTAAAGATAACCGGTGAAATCGGCGGGTGTTCATATTATTTTGTCTAACCCCTGTATATATATATGTATATATTTCATTCAACTCCAATTGTTGTGTACTCCCAATGTGTATGGGATGGGTGGGATGGGGTGGGGGATTATCGATGTTTAATGAAGCTGAAAACATGAATTGATAAGAAGTTATGCTTTAGCTTTAAGGTAGATCATGTCTACCGTTTATGATGATGTTTATAGGATGAAAAATAAAATATTAATCTCATATAACATTTATACTGTAGTGTTTATTGTGATTTTAAATCAAAGAGCGAATGTAAGGAGAAGCAAAGTGCGACATCATGGGTAATCCCTCGCTGCTATCTCGGGAAAACCTACCAATGGTACCTGCGCCCTTTCCTTCTCGTCTCACGTAAAACAACGTGGATGCGAAGACAATTTAATGTAAAAAAATGTATTGACTCTGTTTTCTATAAAATTAACAGTCGCTCTCCGCCACACATGACCGCTTGGTGTAGGAGGGAATTGTTCTCTTGCATCGCGTTTGACACTCAATTTTGAACCTTAAGCAATTGAGACTGAACAGGTGAAAATGAATGTGTTCTTTTAACTACCGGTTGAAAAAGGACTTAGTAGATCTTATATATATGAGGTGTGATCAAAACGTTCGGTAGATAGTCCCGCAACTAATGAACGCGCGTCACTAGGTGTTGTCAGTGTGTATGGTTATTGGTTTAGTTTGAGGTTTGGTACCACTCGCTGATTTTTCTCTTTGCGTCTTTGATAATTTCGTTCGTAATATTGCCTTTGGTCGCGCTGAGAGACACTGACTGAGTCGCATTGTGTCGGTAAGGCGGGGGACCGTAAACACCTCCAAGTCGCGGTTAGCTCCATGCCACGATCACGGATAAGTGCATAATGGTGCCAGAAAGAAAGTAAAAATGGTGCACGCATATTGTGCAGAATGTTCTAAAATGCCTTTTATGTGCATCTCTTGTTTTGCAGTTCATCACAAATGGTGGCATCGGTGATATAAGTTTTGGTAAATTTTTAGTTTTTTTTATCAAAAGTTTATTTTGTTTACAAATAGTTCTATGAAAAGGAATTGAAAAAACTTTTATTTTTTCAGCAAAAATATATTGATTTATAAATAATACTTTTATGAAATGATAATTTTTAAAAGGTTATAATCATTTTTTAGCAAAAGTATATTTTATTTAGAGTTATTGCCTTTATGAAAGTAAATATGCCTGATGATGTTGATTAGGATGTTTTCTGAGTTGATAGGCTACTTGAAATTACTCAATAATAAAAGAACAGAAACGTTTTTGGTCTAGTTATTTGAATCCTTTCTGTATTGATATCCATCATTATCATTATCAAAGTACGAAATTGACGGAAGATTTCTTCTTCAAATTCCATTTGACGTCGCTGACAGAGAACAAGTGAACAAAACAGTACGAGGACTTTATTCATTCGTTAACTGTCGCACCTGGATTGAAGATTTGTTTCTCACTTTCGTTTTTAATTTAAGAGAGTTTTAAAGCATAAAGTTTAAGTATAGTTTTGACCAAAGTTAGGAAGTAATTCCTCTTCATATTTTCATTACGGCATATATATATAATATATATATATATATATATATATATATCCCGGCAGGAGGCTCCTCGTTGCGCCTCCTGCCAGTCGCCCCTCACCGTCTTTCACATCCTTGTGGAATGCCCCACCCTGTCGTCAGTACGTCGTCGCGCCTTCCCGTTCCTCTCTGATTTCCCCCTCCCCGATCGTTTACGTCTTATGCTCGCTGAGAGCCCTCTCTTCTCGCTTGACCGTCTTTTCCTCTTCCTCTCCCAATCTCGCCTCCTCTCTGAGCTTTAGGTGACTTCTCACCCGTCGTCCGCGGTCCTCCCACTTCTAGTGCCTTTCCCCCGTCTCCGTTTCTCTTTCTCATATTCTGCTTCGCCATGATATCCGCTAGCGTATAGCGGGAAATGGCGGTAAACGCCCCAATACAAAATATATATATATATATTGTGGCGAGTGTCATAACACCGCTTCCCGTCGATCAGTGGAGTTAAGCGACATTGGGTCTGGTGAGTAGTTCGATGGGAGACGGTCCTCTTTCTGTGTCTATATTATGTAATGACTCGAGGTTCGGATCCCATGTAAAGCTTTAGGTCCCCTCCGTCATACTTAGATGATGCGGAGGAGGTTAAACAGCCCCATCATTTTATATTATATATTATATATATATATAAATCAGCGATGTACATGACGTGGAGGCCTTGCAGAGGGACACGAACAAAATATACAAATGGTCAGAAGACAACAACATGTCATTCAACGCCGAGAAATTTCAGCTCTTGAGATATGGTAGAAAAGAAGAACTTAAACAGACTGCATATTATGCTCCAGATAGACAGGAAATTCAGAGAAGCATGAAAGCGATTGATCTCGGGATAATAATGACAGATGATGCGAAATTCGAAACACAAAATCAGATAGCGATAAATAAAGCAAAAAGAGTCGCAGGACAGGTTCTAAGAACGTTCAAGAGAAGGGACAGGACAGTAATGATTCCCCTGCTAAAAACACTGATTATACCAAAACTTGAATACTGCTCAGTTTTGACGTCCCCATATAAAAAGGAAGAAACTAATAAACTAGAAGAAACGCAAAGGCATTTCACAGCCAAGATTGATGGCTGCAAAGAACTCAACTACTGGGAAAGACTACGTAAACTAAATCTGTACTCACTGGAAAGAAGAAGAGAGAGGTACATCATAATCTACATATGGAAAATGATCGAAAAACTGGTACCAAACCTAAAACTGAACCCAATTACCATTCAAACAACACTGGAAAATAGGAAAGGCAGAATGTGTAGTGTTCCCAAATTAAAAGCACGACAAGGGACCTCCTCAACCCTGAAGGAAAATAGCTTGGTTGTCAGGGGGCCAAGACTTTCAACCAGCTTCCTAAGGACCTCAGAAACGTAACGGGGGTCAAAGTTGAAGTCTTCAAGAAAAGACTGGATGCCTGGCTCAGGACAGTACCAGATGAGCCGGGCGTGCCTGGCTATGTACGGTGGAGAGCGCAAGAAAGTAACTCGCTCCTCCACCAGGCCAGACCTAGAGGCGGGGCCACCAGCTTGACCTAACTTAAAAGATCAGACTACTACGTTTATGGTAGAAGTGATTAGGTTAAATTTACTCGTATGAGGTTATATTTAACTGAGTTAAGTTAGGCGTAACTGGGCTAAATTAGATTAGGCTAAGCATGAGATTAAATTAGGTTTCGACGGTTTTCATTTCGATGATTTTCCGTTTCGATAAAGTGGCGAAATTCCTGCAAAAATGTTCATTTGTTCATTCATTTCAACGACTTAATTTTTGTATTTTATCCCCACAAATAATATATATATATATATATATATATATATAATATATATTAATATATAATTATTAATAATAAAATAATAAATAAAAATAAATAAATAATGATTATTTTGCTTATTTAAAAGAGGGAAAATATTGATTATTTAATAAAAATGTTAATTGTTTACGTTCATATTTATTTGATAAAAATGTTTAATTAAACAAATATTTAAAATTAAACTTTTTATTATTTGCAAAAACATTTTCAGGTTGGAAATTTTACGAGATTGAACCATCTTGGACTGGATTAAAAAGGACTTAGTAGATCTAATATATATAATTATTATATATATATATATATATATATATATATACAGGGTGGGCGGAAAGTAGCTCCCTAATTTAAATTACATAAATTATGTATAAATTGTGATTGTATTGTTATATTGTTATGGTGTGTTCTCTAAAGTGGTACAATTTTAACGGTAATCTTTTTTTCTCTAAAGTGTTCTCTTTGTGTTCTCTAAAGTGGTACAATTGTAACGTTCATTTTTTTTTTTCATTTCAGATTGAAGGGTAACATGGCTGAGCGTTTAACAATGCAGGAGCGTGCCCAGTTGGCGGCACGGTACGAAGTTTGGCAATCTGTCGTTCGAGTTCAAAGATGGTGGCGGGCCATTCACGGACCACGTGCCCAAGTGGACCCGAAAACAATCAAGAACTGCCACTCGAAGCTCATGACCACGGGGTCTGTGGCAGATGTTCGAAGATGTGTCGCCCTTCGACATCCAGGGCCCAGGAGACGGTGCAGGCAGTTCAGGAAATGTTCACACGGAGTCCACGAAAGTCAACTCGCAAGGCAGCTTGGGAAAGTGGACTCTCCCGCTACTCAGTGCGAACTGTGCTGAAGAAGGAGCTGAACTGGCGTTGGATGGGTCGTCGTGGTCCACATCATTGGCCAGCCAGGAGCCCCGACTTGACACCGTGCGACTTCTTTCTTTGGGGGTGGGTAAAGGAAGAAGTCTACCGCACCAAACCGAGGACATTGGAAGAACTGGAGGACCGAATTCGGGAAGTCATGTCCTCCATCCCGCCGGAGTTCCTGCTAAAGTCAGTGGACGCCATTCCTGGGCGGCTCCAGAAGCTGGTGGAAAGAGTTGGAGCCCACATTGAATTTTAGAGAAAACCTACCATGTATGCCTACCTTTTCATATTATTTCTTCTGAAATAAATGGATAATATACGTATTTTTTTACCAATCCAAAATAGGGAGCTACTTTCCGCCCACCCTGTACATATATATATATATATATACAGGGCCGGTTTTAAGCCGATTAGACCGATTTGTTCAAATTGGGCCCCGCGCACGCGCTCGAGTGGGGGACGCTATGATGAATTAATGAGTGTCCAGTGTGCACGAAGTTTCTTGTTACTGTGAAGGCAGTGAAACTATTCAGTCCGTCCTCGTATATCTATGTTTCAATGTTTTATTGCTAATCGTTTGTTTATTTGTTTTGTAATTTCAGTTTATCGTCGCCGTTTAGCTTTTTTAAAAAAAAGGTAGGTAATTTGTGGACGATATTCAAACCCTCAACACAGAAAGAGCGCTGTTAATGAGATTATATAACATAAAGCTTGGAATGTAAAGTTGTGTTGTTTGTTAAATATGTCCAAATTGTTTATAGTATGTCCAAACTGCAAACTTGAAGTGTCTTAAGCCTGCATGTAACAGAGAAACGTGGTGGTAAGTAGATCCTACATATTAAATTAACTAGTTTTTGCCTCATTATCATAGAGAGCATTTACATTTCTATTTACTAGAGCTTGTTCTTTTGCCCCCTACGCTTTTCTTCTTACTCCCAGGCTTTTAAAAATCATGAAATCTTTTGCTTTAATCATTAGATGCATACATGCACATCTTTATTATTTTTCAGTGCCAGGGAGTCTTTATTGTGAATGATTTTGTTTTTTGTTTTGTAATTTCAGTTTATCGTCGCCGTTTAGCTTTTTTAAAAGAAAAGTAATTGAAAAAGCCCTTACATCATCGTCATCATGGCAAGCACAAGCAGAGATAGAGACAAAGGGCGAAAGTATTTGAGCGGCAATCAGAAACGAGCACTGGCCAAGGCTAAGGCAGCTGAAAATGAAAAACAAAGAGGTGCTCTAGCGAAATTTCTTGTCACTCCGACTTTGAAACGACAACGGGTAGAGGGCCCCGCTAGGCGCTAACAATTTTCTAATTGGGCCCCGCACTTCCTAGCGCCGGCCCTGTATATATATATATAATATATATCAGTGATGTAGGTCTCGAGATCGGTCTCGGTCTCGAGACCCAATTTGCAGATCTCGATCTCGATCTCGGTCTCCGCTATTTAGATCTCGGTCTCGACAGACGCGGTCTCGGTTTTTCTCCCTGAGACCTTTCGAGACCTCTCGAGACCGTAATGAAAAATACATGTTATTGGCATACTCATGATGGTGGCTTGGTTGAACAGACACAATTCAGAATGTTTATGAAAGTTTGTAAAAGTAAGGGACTCTAGGTATTCATTCATATTTTAGACAACTGCTCTCCAATAAAGTTTTGGCACCAGAAAAGGGATAAATTCCCATCACTGGCCAATATTGCCATGACTGTTTTAACAGTGCCTGCCTCTAGTGCTCCAAGTGAGCGTGTATTTAGCCATGGGGGCATAATAATGAGGCTCCACAGAAGTCGAACTTCAGCAGATCTTCTGAGCATGCTGATGTTCCTTAAGTGTAATGAGCACCTATCATGCTTTAAATAAATGCACAAGTCAAACTGGGTAGTGGGTACGTTCATTAAACCTTCTGTAACAGCTATAAAAGAAGTAAATAAATAAAAAGTACGATATATATATATATATTCATTTGTTAATTTATAGGCTACACTTTTTGCATTCAACACACTACATCTGAGAAAGTAGTTTATTAGTTTTATATACTTAACATAGTTTAATTTCCATAGTAGTGTAAAACAAATTGAAAGGGGATGAGCTTGGTCTCGATCTCGATCTCGGTCTCGAATTTTAAGGGTCTCGATCTCGGAAGGTAGATCTCGATCTCGAACCTTCGGTCTCGATCTTGGTCTCACAGGATCAGGTCTCAGTCTCGGACTTGGTGGTCTCGACTACATCACTGATATATATATATATATATATATATACAGTATATATATATATATATATATATAATTGTGTGTGTGTGTATATATATATATATATATTTTTTATTTTTTTGTTTCAAAGTATGACCGCTCATGGCCACCAAAAGAAAGGTGGATAGCAGAGCGAACACAGGACGAAGACTATGAAACAGCTAACGGAAGTGAACAATAGACGGGGAGGAGGAGGAGGAGGAAAAAAAAAAAACATATCATAGAGTCACAACTGGTAAAAAAGTCGGGAGCGGAGGAGGAAGGAGAACAACCCGGTTATCGAAAAGTAGGGACCTTCCGATAGAATAGCGCCAAGCCTATCACAAGGCCCGACGCTCTCCAAAAAGGGAAAATACTCTGCGCGCAGCGCAGAGTAAAGCGGACACTCCACCAGCAGGTGGGCAACTGTGAGTAAGATGTTACAATCGGGACATCGGGGCACCCGATCCCCGGCCATCAAATAGCCATGGGTCAGGTGGGTGTGGCCAATACGGAAGCGGGCCAAAGCCACCTCCTTATGGCGCGACCGATGGAAGGAAGAGGCCCAACATCCCAATTTGGGTTTAATCTTGCAGAGTTTGTTATTTGTAGCGCCATCCCAGCGACTCTGCCACCGGGAGCGCAAAAACCTACGGAAGCCAGGGATATAATCGGAAAGGGGAGGGACACGGGTGAAACCTGTAGTCGGCACGCGGAACGGGCAGCTCGATCGGCAGCCTCATTTCCAGCCACGTTAACATGTGCAGGAACCCAGCAAAATACCACCTCCTTGCCACCAGAAGCGACAAGGATATGGCACAGTAGCTGGATTCGTCGGACCAGTGGGTGGACAGGGTCAAAACACTCCAGGCCATCCAGGTCACTGCGGGAATCCGAATAGATGACAAACGACCCATCCGGATGCTCCCGCACCACCTCCAGAGCGCTCAGAATGGCATAGAGCTACGCCGTGAAAACGGAAGCCTCATCAGGGAGACGGGTACATCGGGGAGCAAGGGCAAATGACTGGGGAACAGCCGCGGCCCCAACGCCCCCCGACGACCTCGAGCCATCTGTGAAGACCGCAACACATGCAGAGTGACACGCTGCATGCTGAAGGAACAGAGACCGAAGCAAGGCAGAGTCAGAATTGGCCCTGCGAACGGGGCGCAACGCCCTACAGCACGCAACAGGGGTGCTCTCCCAAGGTGAAATACCCCTGAAAGAGACCGGTATAACGGATGGAGGAGTGCCCGTACCATCGAGGAGGGAAGTCACCGTGTCGGTGAAATACCAACCCCCATCCCGACAGAACGCCCTCTCAACCACCTGGAACAGAGGAGAGGTGGGAAGACGGAGGATCCGGAGATAGTGCTTAGCAATAAGGAACGACCTCCGATCATCCAAGGGAGGGATGTCGCACTCAACCTGCAGACTATCAACCGGAGAGGAGCGGAAGGCGCCAGATGACATGCGCAGTCCTCTAGAGAGGACCGGATCCAGTATCCGAAGGGCCGTGCGGGAGGCGAGGCCATACACCACACTCCCATAGTCTAATTTTGACTGCACCAGGGACACGTACAAACGGAGGAGTGTCCGCCTATCCGCGCCCCATGTAGTATGCGACAGATGTCCCAGCAAATCCAGGGTACGTCTCGCGGACTCGCGCAGCCGGCGAAGGTGGGGAACCCAGCTCAAACGGCTGTCGAAAACCATACCCAAGAAGCGTGGAACGAGGGCCAGAGGCTGACCCCCGAGTGTAAGGTTAAAGGCCGGGATGGCGCCGGATCCCCGTTTCCTCGACGGAAGGAAGGCCACACACGAAGTCTTCGGGGAAGACAGCGTAAGGCCCACCGACGACGCCCAGCGTTCAACCCGATTGACCGCGAGTTGGACTTGCCTCTCCACGAGGTGGGAACTCGTCCCCGCGGCATAGACAGCCAGATCATCTGCGTAGATGGAACAGCGCACCGAGGGCGGAAGGGCTCCCGGTAGCGCAGACATAACCAGATTGAAGCAGGAGACGCTCAAAACACACCCCTGGGGCACCCCCTCCTCCTGAACATACAGGTCAGATAGGGCCGCCCCATTACGGACGCGGAAAGTGCGACGGCAGAGGAAGTTACGAAGAAACGTAGGCAAAAAGCCCACAAAACCAAGAGACTTCAAACGGTCCATGACAACTCCCCGACGGGTCGTGTCATAGGCCTTTTGGACGTCGAAAAAGACGGCCAGAACAAGATTCCGGCGGGAAAATGCCTCCCGTACATCATGGCCAAGGAGGAGAAGGGGGTCCAGAGTACCCCGAAATCGACGAAAGCCATACTGGGTCGGGGGGTATAACCCAAACGACTCCAGTGTAAAGGAAAGTCGGACGGCCACCATCTTTTCAAGGAGCTTGCATAAGCAGCTCGTCAAGGCAATAGGCCGATAGCCCGCCATCTCCGCCGGATCCTTCCCCGGCTTAGGTATCGGGACCACAATCGCTTCCCTCCAACGGGAAGGGAACGACCCCTCAACCCACACCCGGTTGAAAAAATCCAGCAAGAAGTGCAGGGCCATCGGGTGCAGATTCCAAAGAAAGTCATACGGAATGTCATCAGGGCCAGGGGCGGAAGAACGACGGGTTGCCAAGGCAGCCCGAAGTTCCCGCATCGTAAAGAGACGGTTATAGGGCTCGTTCCCAGGGGGCGGGAACGTGACCTCCGATAAAGGACGATCCGCAGCTGAAGGCGAACGGGAAACCGCAGCAAAAGCACCGGCCAGCCGATCGGCCACAGCAGCAGGATCCGAAAGGAAGCCGTCCCCGTCCCGAAGGACAGGGCGACTAGCAGGGACCGGCTTCCCCTCGATACTACGTACCTTCCGCCACACAGCAGCAGAAGGGGTAGACGAGGAAATGCCGGACACAAAAGCACGCCAAGAGGCCCGACGGGCCAACTTGAGAGTCCGGCGGGCGAAAGCCTTCGCCCGCCGCATCTCAATCAAGTGGTCCGCGCGCCGGGTGCGGTGGAAGCGGCGCGTTGCCCTCTTCCTCTCGCACACCGCCTGGTGACATGCTGGAGTCCACCACGGGACGCTACGCGTCCGCGGGTTACCGGAAGATCGAGGAATACAGTCCTCCGCGACGCTCATCACCACCGCTCGAAGAACTCCAAGCTCTCATCCACAGAGCCAAAGCTCAATACCGAACGGACAATGACGGAACGAGCTCTGAAAGATGGCCAGTCAGCCCGCGCAAGGCACCACCTCGGTCGAGACGAGATGCCCGGCTGCGGTCCGACCGGCTCAAGACAGACTGGGTAATGATCACTGCCATAAGAGTCCTCCAACACCTTCCACGAAAAATCGAGTAAGGCATCGGGACACCAAGGAGAGATCAATACAGGTAGATGAACCCGTGGGTTCGTGGAAGTAGGTAGGTTCGCCGGAATTGAGGCACGCGAAGGAAAGGTCCTCCATTAAGGAGAGCAACATACCAGCAACATTAGTCGACCGGACATCTCCCCAAGCCGGGTCGCGACTGTTAAAGTCCCCGAGGAGGAGAAACGGTCGAGGTAGTTGCAACACCAACTCGCGAACCGCGTCGCGAGAAGGAGGGTCATGAGGAGGAATATAAATCGAGCAGGCAGTGTACTGGCGATCTAAAAATAGCCGCACAGCCACAGCCTGCAAGGAAGTGCGAAGAGGCACACCTCGCGATGGTAACGAATGATGCACATAAATCGCCGCACCCCGCCGGCGTGTGTGCTCATCCGGGGTGCAAGGGAAACCAACATAGCCAGAGAGACGAGGGAGTCCCCGCGCAGCCAGGATAGTCTCCTGGAGACAAACACAGGAAGGCCGCTCGCTCTTCAGCAAGGAGGCAAGGTTCTCCCAGTTAGCTAAAAGCCCCCTACAGTTCCAATGCAAAATGGAACTGTAAGGGGAAGTGGCATTATAAGAGGCAGAGAAAACAGAGAAATAGCCGCGGACCAAGCTGAGCAGCAAACTCAACGGTCCGCAACCAGGGACGGAATCGGCTTCCCCGGCTCACCCCGAACGGGGGGGTGGGTAGGGGCCACCGACCCCGCAGCTGCTTCACCCGTAGTAAAACGAGAGGTGGAGAGTGGAATAGGGAGTTCAGAGGGGAGCTCCCCTGGGAGGGGGAGAGACGACGAGACGGGCCCAGCCGAAACCCCCGACTCCCCACCAGAGGGGGGCCGGGGAGAACCAGATGTTCGAGGGCTCGTCAAACCAGACAAGCACTGACGGGGGGGGGAGGAAAGGTCCACCACAGGTGGGAGAGGTAGATCCAGGAGAGAGACCCGACCACTCGCAGCAGGAGCCGAAGGGAAAGAGACTCCATGAAGAAGGGCCAGGCTCCGCTCGACCGGGTCCACCATGGGAACAGAGTCAGTAATCGAGGGTGTCATGGGGCGGTGTACCTCAACCGACACCCGGACACTGGTCGGGGCACCGGGAGGTGACGCCTCACCAGCCCTCCGTATAAGTGGGGGAGTCCCGAGCGGATCAGGAGCGGCGCGCCGCTTCCCCTCCGGTGAAGAAGGGGAAGCAGGGCGAGCAGCAGTCAGGATCGGGTCTGGAGGACTCCGACTCCGACCACGGCGACGCTTCCTCCTCCCCTTCGGGGCATCACCTTCCCCACCCGAGAGACGAGTAGGCAAGGATCCAGACCCCAAGGCCGGAGAGGGAGAAGGGGCACTTGTAGGGAATCAGATGGGATGTCTGAAAGTGAGGCAGAGGAACAAGAAGAACCCGCGGCGCCAGGAGGACCACCAACCCCCGGAACTTCCAGGGGGGGCACCACTCCGGTAGACGCCGGGGTAGCACGGGAGGGGCCCGAGGACCCGCCAGGGCCAAGAGCAGCAGCATAGGACAACCCCCGCCGCGCTCCCGGTCACGGACCCTATCGCGCGCCTCCCGCGCACTAAGGAATTCGGTAGTCCTTAAGGACCGCACCTCGAATTCAAATTTGAAAACGGGGCAGTCCCGAGAGGAGGAAGGGTGGGCCACAGAGCAGTTCGAGCACCGCGGGGGCTTCGTGCACGGGGTAGGGTGCGCAGGCCCACCGCAGCGGACACATAGCTTACCCTCACGGCGGCACGCAGAGCTAACATGGCCGAACCGGTTGCAGCCAAAGCAGCGAACCGGGTGAGGCACATATGGTCGCACCGAAAACTCTCACGACCGGCGATCACCCACGCCCCAGAACACCTGGGCCGGAGGCACAAGGGAGTCAAAGGTCAGGAGCAGACGAGCGGACGGGGTAAGAGCACCATCCCGGCGCGACGAAAAGTGGAAGACCTTCGTTACCCCCTGGGGGCAAGATCCTCCTGCAACTCGCTAACCGGGATTGACAGCAGACGGGAAGCGAAAATGGTGCCCTGACAGCTATTCAATTGCGGATGGGGAGTCACAGAAACTCTGCAACCCAAGACATCCTGCAACTGTAGAAGGGACTCAGTCACTCCCGAAGAACGGGACTTCAGAAGAAGAGACCCATCCTTCAGAGGGCGGATATCATAACGACAGGGAACCCCCACCGCCTTAAGGCGCTGAAACACCCGTTCCGAGTTGCCCGGAAGGGAGCCAGCGGAAGGGCGGAGAACAAGGAACCTGTCCACCGGACAGAAATTGACAGCCGGGATAGGTCCATGTGTAACGGTAACCGAGAGTGGGCGAGAGAACAAGGGCCGCGAAGACCCCGCCCTACGGCCACCACGAGTCCGGCCACGAGAGCCAGACGCCGCAGAGGACGAGAGGGGGCCATACGGCTTGAAGGTCAATCAGCGGAGGCAGAGGCCGCTGAACGACCAGTAGTAGTAGTCTTATCCAAATCCAAGGGCGGGCCAGAGTCGTCAACAGGAGGGGATTGAAGTTTAGAAATTGAACCCATAAACAATAGCTTTACAAAAAAGACAGCCTCGGACCCAAGGCAATGCACCATCCGCCGCTGCATCCTTCAAGACGCAGGCCCAACGTCCCGGGTAACCCGCCCCCCAACCCGACTGTCGTTTTAAAAACAGCAGATTGGCACTACGGAGATTTGTCCGTTAAGGACCAAGCAAAGACCCAATTCAGACGCAGCAATGGTCCGGGCGCCCGTACCGTCCCCAGAGCACGGCTCAGCCACGGAGCGATGCCCCCCGGCGGGTGCACCCGATGACCCCAAGACTGCAAAATACAAACAGAGGGGGGGATACTACAATTAACAGAGGCACAAGACCGAGTCAACCAAAAGAAACTCCGGGAGACGGAAAAAAAAGGGGGAGCAAAAAGAAAGAAAAGGAAAAAAAAGAAAAAAGAAAAAAAAAACGCAACTAGGTAACTCTTCGCCCACACCCCGCGAGGAGTTGAGGAAACCCCAACAACTCACGAGGTGTACGAGCCCCCTCGGCCCGGCAAGCCGGAGTACCTAATCGAGGGGGTATATATATATATATATATACATTCAACTGCAAAGAACACGCAGTATAAATAACGTAAAGAACGACGCTTGTATAGGAGATATTCCGCGCAAGACGAGAAAGAGAAAACAACAAATGAAAAAATGAAGTACCACCTGGGAATCGAACCCGGGATCTTCCGATTGCCGGTCAGACGCGATAACCACTACACCATGGACTTCACTCTTCCAAATGCCGTAATTCCTCTACATACTCGCAGAAACCAATGCCCCAAGGGGGCACCTCCCGCATGCCGTAACATTATATACATTCAACTGCAAAGAACACGCAGTATAAATAACGTAAAGAACGACGCTTGTATAGGAGATATTCCGCGCAAGACGAGAAAGAGAAAACAACAAATGAAAAAATGAAGTACCACCTGGGAATCGAACCCGGGATCTTCCGATTGCCGGTCAGACGCGATAACCACTACACCATGGACTTCACTCTTCCAAATGCCGTAATTCCTCTACATACTCGCAGAAACCAATGCCCCAAGGGGGCACCTCCCGCATGCCGTAACATTATATACATTCAACTGCAAAGAACACGCAGTATAAATAACGTAAAGAACGACGCTTGTATAGGAGATATTCCGCGCAAGACGAGAAAGAGAAAACAACAAATGAAAAATGAAGTACCACCTGGGAATCGAACCCGGGATCTTCCGATTGCCGGTCAGACGCGATAACCACTACACCATGGACTTCACTCTTCCAAATGCCGTAATTCCTCTACATACTCGCAGAAACCAATGCCCCAAGGGGGCACCTCCCGCATGCCGTAACATTATATACATTCAACTGCAAAGAACACGCAGTATAAATAACGTAAAGAACGACGCTTGTATAGGAGATATTCCGCGCAAGACGAGAAAGAGAAAACAACAAATGAAAAAATGAAGTACCACCTGGGAATCGAACCCGGGATCTTCCGATTGCCGGTCAGACGCGATAACCACTACACCATGGACTTCACTCTTCCAAATGCCGTAATTCCTCTACATACTCGCAGAAACCAATGCCCCAAGGGGGCACCTCCCGCATGCCGTAACATTATATACATTCAACTGCAAAGAACACGCAGTATAAATAACGTAAAGAACGACGCTTGTATAGGAGATATTCCGCGCAAGACGAGAAAGAGAAAACAACAAATGAAAAAATGAAGTACCACCTGGGAATCGAACCCGGGATCTTCCGATTGCCGGTCAGACGCGATAACCACTACACCATGGACTTCACTCTTCCAAATGCCGTAATTCCTCTACATACTCGCAGAAACCAATGCCCCAAGGGGGCACCTCCCGCATGCCGTAACATTATATACATTCAACTGCAAAGAACACGCAGTATAAATAACGTAAAGAACGACGCTTGTATAGGAGATATTCCGCGCAAGACGAGAAAGAGAAAACAACAAATGAAAAAATGAAGTACCACCTGGGAATCGAACCCGGGATCTTCCGATTGCCGGTCAGACGCGATAACCACTACACCATGGACTTCACTCTTCCAAATGCCGTAATTCCTCTACATACTCGCAGAAACCAATGCCCCAAGGGGGCACCTCCCGCATGCCGTAACATTATATACATTCAACTGCAAAGAACACGCAGTATAAATAACGTAAAGAACGACGCTTGTATAGGAGATATTCCGCGCAAGACGAGAAAGAGAAAACAACAAATGAAAAAATGAAGTACCACCTGGGAATCGAACCCGGGATCTTCCGATTGCCGGTCAGACGCGATAACCACTACACCATGGACTTCACTCTTCCAAATGCCGTAATTCCTCTACATACTCGCAGAAACCAATGCCCCAAGGGGGCACCTCCCGCATGCCGTAACATTATATACATTCAACTGCAAAGAACACGCAGTATAAATAACGTAAAGAACGACGCTTGTATAGGAGATATTCCGCGCAAGACGAGAAAGAGAAAACAACAAATGAAAAAATGAAGTACCACCTGGGAATCGAACCCGGGATCTTCCGATTGCCGGTCAGACGCGATAACCACTACACCATGGACTTCACTCTTCCAAATGCCGTAATTCCTCTACATACTCGCAGAAACCAATGCCCCAAGGGGGCACCTCCCGCATGCCGTAACATTATATACATTCAACTGCAAAGAACACGCAGTATAAATAACGTAAAGAACGACGCTTGTATAGGAGATATTCCGCGCAAGACGGTGGTACTTCATTTTTTCATTTGTTGTTTTCTCTTTCTCGTCTTGCGCGGAATATCTCCTATACAAGCGTCGTTCTTTACGTTATTTATACTGCGTGTTCTTTGCAGTTGAATGTATATAATGTTACGGCATGCGGGAGGTGCCCCCTTGGGGCATTGGTTTCTGCGAGTATGTAGAGGAATTACGGCATTTGGAAGAGTGAAGTCCATGGTGTAGTGGTTATCGCGTCTGACCGGCAATCGGAAGATCCCGGGTTCGATTCCCAGGTGGTACTTCATTTTTTCATTTGTTGTTTTCTCTTTCTCGTCTTGCGCGGAATATCTCCTATACAAGCGTCGTTCTTTACGTTATTTATACTGCGTGTTCTTTGCAGTTGAATGTATATAATGTTACGGCATGCGGGAGGTGCCCCCTTGGGGCATTGGTTTCTGCGAGTATGTAGAGGAATTACGGCATTTGGAAGAGTGAAGTCCATGGTGTAGTGGTTATCGCGTCTGACCGGCAATCGGAAGATCCCGGGTTCGATTCCCAGGTGGTACTTCATTTTTCATTTGTTGTTTTCTCTTTCTCGTCTTGCGCGGAATATCTCCTATACAAGCGTCGTTCTTTACGTTATTTATACTGCGTGTTCTTTGCAGTTGAATGTATATAATGTTACGGCATGCGGGAGGTGCCCCCTTGGGGCATTGGTTTCTGCGAGTATGTAGAGGAATTACGGCATTTGGAAGAGTGAAGTCCATGGTGTAGTGGTTATCGCGTCTGACCGGCAATCGGAAGATCCCGGGTTCGATTCCCAGGTGGTACTTCATTTTTTCATTTGTTGTTTTCTCTTTCTCGTCTTGCGCGGAATATCTCCTATACAAGCGTCGTTCTTTACGTTATTTATACTGCGTGTTCTTTGCAGTTGAATGTATATAATGTTACGGCATGCGGGAGGTGCCCCTTGGGGCATTGGTTTCTGCGAGTATGTAGAGGAATTACGGCATTTGGAAGAGTGAAGTCCATGGTGTAGTGGTTATCGCGTCTGACCGGCAATCGGAAGATCCCGGGTTCGATTCCCAGGTGGTACTTCATTTTTTCATTTGTTGTTTTCTCTTTCTCGTCTTGCGCGGAATATCTCCTATACAAGCGTCGTTCTTTACGTTATTTATACTGCGTGTTCTTTGCAGTTGAATGTATATAATGTTACGGCATGCGGGAGGTGCCCCCTTGGGGCATTGGTTTCTGCGAGTATGTAGAGGAATTACGGCATTTGGAAGAGTGAAGTCCATGGTGTAGTGGTTATCGCGTCTGACCGGCAATCGGAAGATCCCGGGTTCGATTCCCAGGTGGTACTTCATTTTTTCATTTGTTGTTTTCTCTTTCTCGTCTTGCGCGGAATATCTCCTATACAAGCGTCGTTCTTTACGTTATTTATACTGCGTGTTCTTTGCAGTTGAATGTATATAATGTTACGGCATGCGGGAGGTGCCCCTTGGGGCATTGGTTTCTGCGAGTATGTAGAGGAATTACGGCATTTGGAAGAGTGAAGTCCATGGTGTAGTGGTTATCGCGTCTGACCGGCAATCGGAAGATCCCGGGTTCGATTCCCAGGTGGTACTTCATTTTTTCATTTGTTGTTTTCTCTTTCTCGTCTTGCGCGGAATATCTCCTATACAAGCGTCGTTCTTTACGTTATTTATACTGCGTGTTCTTTGCAGTTGAATGTATATAATGTTACGGCATGCGGGAGGTGCCCCCTTGGGGCATTGGTTTCTGCGAGTATGTAGAGGAATTACGGCATTTGGAAGAGTGAAGTCCATGGTGTAGTGGTTATCGCGTCTGACCGGCAATCGGAAGATCCCGGGTTCGATTCCCAGGTGGTACTTCATTTTTTCATTTGTTGTTTTCTCTTTCTCGTCTTGCGCGGAATATCTCCTATACAAGCGTCGTTCTTTACGTTATTTATACTGCGTGTTCTTTGCAGTTGAATGTATATAATGTTACGGCATGCGGGAGGTGCCCCCTTGGGGCATTGGTTTCTGCGAGTATGTAGAGGAATTACGGCATTTGGAAGAGTGAAGTCCATGGTGTAGTGGTTATCGCGTCTGACCGGCAATCGGAAGATCCCGGGTTCGATTCCCAGGTGGTACTTCATTTTTTCATTTGTTGTTTTCTCTTTCTCGTCTTGCGCGGAATATCTCCTATACAAGCGTCGTTCTTTACGTTATTTATACTGCGTGTTCTTTGCAGTTGAATGTATATAATGTTACGGCATGCGGGAGGTGCCCCCTTGGGGCATTGGTTTCTGCGAGTATGTAGAGGAATTACGGCATTTGGAAGAGTGAAGTCCATGGTGTAGTGGTTATCGCGTCTGACCGGCAATCGGAAGATCCCGGGTTCGATTCCCAGGTGGTACTTCATTTTTTCATTTGTTGTTTTCTCTTTCTCGTCTTGCGCGGAATATCTCCTATACAAGCGTCGTTCTTTACGTTATTTATACTGCGTGTTCTTTGCAGTTGAATGTATATAATGTTACGGCATGCGGGAGGTGCCCCTTGGGGCATTGGTTTCTGCGAGTATGTAGAGGAATTACGGCATTTGGAAGAGTGAAGTCCATGGTGTAGTGGTTATCGCGTCTGACCGGCAATCGGAAGATCCCGGGTTCGATTCCCAGGTGGTACTTCATTTTTTCATTTGTTGTTTTCTCTTTCTCGTCTTGCGCGGAATATCTCCTATACAAGCGTCGTTCTTTACGTTATTTATACTGCGTGTTCTTTGCAGTTGAATGTATATAATGTTACGGCATGCGGGAGGTGCCCCCTTGGGGCATTGGTTTCTGCGAGTATGTAGAGGAATTACGGCATTTGGAAGAGTGAAGTCCATGGTGTAGTGGTTATCGCGTCTGACCGGCAATCGGATGATCCCGGGTTCGATTCCCAGGTGGTACTTCATTTTTTCATTTGTTGTTTTCTCTTTCTCGTCTTGCGCGGAATATCTCCTATACAAGCGTCGTTCTTTACGTTATTTATACTGCGTGTTCTTTGCAGTTGAATGTATATAATGTTACGGCATGCGGGAGGTGCCCCCTTGGGGCATTGGTTTCTGCGAGTATGTAGAGGAATTACGGCATTTGGAAGAGTGAAGTCCATGGTGTAGTGGTTATCGCGTCTGACCGGCAATCGGAAGATCCCGGGTTCGATTCCCAGGTGGTACTTCATTTTTTCATTTGTTGTTTTCTCTTTCTCGTCTTGCGCGGAATATCTCCTATACAAGCGTCGTTCTTTACGATATATATATATATATATATATAATATATATATATATATATATAATTGTGTGTATATATATATATATATATATATATAATTGTGTGTGTATATATATATATATATATATATATATATACAGGGCGTCCCAAAAAAATGTATACACACTTTAACAGCTGATAGCTCAATTGATGTTTCTTTCTTTCCAAGTTAAACCCATTAGAATTAATAATGGCAGTCAGACTAAGCTTTGAACAAAGGAAATTCATTCTAAAATGCTACTGGAAGTGTGAAAACGCAGTTGAAGTGCAAAGACAGTTTAGGAGGGAGTTTCAAACAGATCCACCAACGCGACTTACCATCACTCGAATTAGAGATAAGTTTGAAGCCGATGGAACTGTTCAGAATGTCCACAAGAAGCGTTCCGGAAGACCACGGACATCGACAAGCCCCACAAAGCAAGAAAGAGTACTGGAAACGTATCATCAAAGTCCAAGAAATCTGTGCGGCAAGCGAGTCGTGAGGTAGGAATTTCAGAGTCGTCTGTCCAACGCATTTTGAAGCGCTGTCAATGGAAAAGTTACATTCCAAGATTAGTCCATGCTATTAATGAAGATGATCCGGACCGAAGAGTGGAGTATTGCGAGTGGTACTTGGCACGATGTGGATGTGGATTGGACGAAGGGGTTTCGTAGAATACCCTTCGCGTTCACCAGACCTCATACCACTAGACTTTTTTATGGGGATACTTAAAAGACAAGGTCTACGCTATAAAACCTGCAACAGTCGCTGAATTGAGAGCAGCCATTGAACGAGAATGCACACAAATACCAAACGAAATGTTTCGTGATGTTTGCGATTCCATTGCTTCGCGTTATCAGCAGTGCCTGGACCAGAACGGACGTCAGTTTGAAAACAGGCGTTGACAAAACAATTAAATAATGTCTGTAGATTCTATTACATTTTGAAAATGAAATGTATTTTAATAAACACTGCCTTTATAATTATTTAAAGTGTGTATACATTTTTTTGGGACGCCCTGTATATATACTGTATATATATATAATTGTGTATATATAATTGTGTGTGTATATGTATATATATATATATATATATACAGGGTGGGCCGTAAGTTTCCATACATAAGAAAATTTAAATTATGGTCTTCACGTGCGTTGGTATTTGGATCAGCAGTTTCCGGATGCTTGGATTGGTCGGCGTGGTCCTGTGGAGTGGCCTCCCAGATCCCCAGATCTCACCCCCCTTGATTTCTATCTTTGGGGGCACTTGAAGGCCATGGTGTATCAGGAAAAGATACGAGACATAAATCATCTAAAGGAACGTATCACCAACGCCATTACAAGCATAACGTCAACTGTGCTAATGCGTGTTCATCAACAGTGGGGAACACGTATTGAAATGTGTTTTCAAAACAATGGCAACCATGTAGAGCATATTATATAAATAAAAATGGTTGTCCATAAAAAATGTTTATTTTTCCTATGTATGGAAACTTACGGCCCACCCTGTTATATATATATCGAAGCATTTCATAATTCTTTATTGTTGGATAGAGCCCAATCTTCTACGTTTTTAAATGTTTTTGACAATACGCAGAATTAGCCGGATTGTGTTTAGATCGTGAAAACGTTTGTCTGGGCAGAAATGCCCTTCAGTCATCGGTCAGCCATTGGGCTAAGAAGGTGATTTTGTGTGTTACGGTGTAGTTGTAAATTTAGAATAGTATTACGTTGTTCCCCCCACCCCCTCGCATTACTCCGTTTATCTAAAAGTGCTTTCGGTATAAATGAAGTTAGTAAAGTATTAATCAGTTGTATATTAATGACCCCCGTCCCCCATGCCCGGTTCAAATTATAACGGCCTCCACTCGTTAACGTCTACACGTATTTATAAAGTACAGCGAAGCGTGTGTAAAGAGAATGATGAAGGATAAAGAGAAATGGAATAAAGAAAGAGAAAATTGTATAAAAAAAGAGAAAATAGTATAAAAAAGCAACATGAGAAAGGTTAAAAGGTCTTAATTACTACATTTTGGTGGCAAGCGGTGTTCCTTTATATAAATATAAGGGCTTTCCCACGTTGCCTTATATTTCGGTCAAAATTGTCGCTATCCCGTATTATAGCATTAATAAATATTCTGGTTCAATTATTTAAATAGCAAGATGCATTGTTATCCCATTTGCAAGCAATTTCGAATCTCATTCCTTATCAAATCATTGTAACTGTTTTTCAAGATGGCGCCCATCATTTTCAAAATTTCTTCTCATAGTGAGCATTTTCGTAATTTTCGCGGTTAAATTTTTTTTTTCCCTCTTCTCGTTGGATTTTAGACTTCCAAACCGCTTTGCCTCAAAATTTATCTCTTTCCTTTTCGCGTTGTTTTTTATACGGCAAGGTTTAAAATGTTTGAGTGTATGGTGACGCATTTTTAGGTAATGAAAAATGTGTGTGTGTGTGTGTAGTAGCAAAATTTTCCAGAATCTATTCGAGTTTTTAAGATTATTTTTTGACGGGATGTAAATAATGGATTTACAAGCATCGCTTTGTAGTTTTAGTTCGCTTTATAATTTTAATTTAATTTAAAGGTTTAAAGTCGAAAAATATTCGTTAAAGACACTAATTTATACTGGGTCAAATTCGGACTGTTTATTGTGCTTGCCGTATATAATTTGTGTGAGACTTCAAAATAAGCAAAATTTGTTTAATTGAAATAGAGAAATTGTTTTCGTAAATTCTTTTGATAAATTGATTTGTTTTTTACTTTATATATATATATATATACATTTTTATTTTTTATAGGTGTGCTGATTGTTTATTTTTTCTTTCTTTCATTTTAAGACAACTCCGAGTGATGTTTTGTATGGTTAGGCTGTTTAAATTTTTACCCTGAAATTAGATTTTATTGTGTTAACGAGTGTTTTAGCATTTTATTTTAGACGTGGTTCGGATTCAAACGTAAAACTGTAGGTCTAACGTGGAGTGACACGCTTGACCTTCGCCGGGATGAGCAATCATATGGGGTGCTCAGAGCTGGGCAGTATTTAAATACGTATTTAAATACATTTGTGTATTTAGAACTGTATTTATAAATACATTGTTTTTCATGTATTTAAATATAGTATTTAAATACTTTAATGAGTATTTAAATACAATGTATTTAAATACTCAAAATATAAAAATTTAAATACTTTTGCTGGTTTAATACACGTTCTGTACTAGCACAGTACGACGCGTCGACAGTGTAGTACAGCATGGTTCATGTTTCAACGTATCAGTTCAATCATTTGTGTGCCACGCTTAGTCGAAAGCGGTTGATTTCTTTATCGTGTGCGTGTCATGGCTTCAACAAGCAAATCCGGTGAATCAAACAGTGATATATCTGCAGATAACAATTAGTGCACCCTCGTTTGATGGAAAATACTTAAAATTAAATCTAAAGACGGTAATAAGGTAAAGTGCACCTGCTTTCTGTGTAAACACGAAGTCTCTGCTGCAAGCAATGCTACAACGAATCTGTACACTCATCTGAAGGTAAGTGTGTTTTTAGACATCAAAAAATATCTTGAAATTGCCCGAATAATCGTACAAAACGGCTCTGCCTTAAGTGGGCCTGTGTAACTAACTCGTTGCATCAATCCAATTTGCGATGGAAAATTCATTGGATGAAAAAGCTTTTAAAAATCGTCTGATCTATCGAGTGGTGTATTTATTTCGAAATTCACCGTGTCCCCTAAAGTAGAAATTTATCAAAACATGAATTAGTGAATGCATATGTTAAAATTTGTATGTATTTAAAATGTATTTACAAATGTATTTAAATACAATTGATGTATTTCGTATTTAGTATCTAAATACATTCGTAAAATGTATTTAGTATTTAGTATTTAAATACATTTCTCCCATGTATTTAGTATTTAAATACATTCAATGTATTTATTGCCCAGCTCTGCCCGGGTGCTAAACAAAGATTCCCGATAAAGTAGAACTTTTTTAATGCATGAAGTTTAACACTGATAAAATTCAACTGTTACGGTACGGAAAAGGGGAGGATCTAAAATTCCATGGAATAAAAAAAAGGCCCCGATGATCCGGGTGTACCTGAGAGATGGAGAGTAAAAGAAGTCAACTCACTATTTCACCAGGCCAACTAGATCTATTGTAGTTATATTCCCCGTTAAACTGTAGGTTCAGGGCGGGGTGAAAAGCTTGACCTCCGACGGAATGAGCATTTCTGTAGTAAATGATGAATATTATTTTCACAAGGTGATTCTGTTATTCTCAGTAAACCGTCTTATTCCGCTCCCGAGTGATATTTTGTGTGGTTAGGCTGCTTAAAAAATTTTTTATTCTGAAATTAGAATTTGTGTTAATGGTTGTTTTAACATTTTATTTTAGACGTGGTTCGGATTCAACGTTAAACTGCAGGTCTAAGGTGGAGTGGCACGCATGACCTTCATTAGAATGAACAATTTGGATAGGTCCGGGTTTGTATATTATTTTTTATTATATATATACTACCGTATTTTTCTCCTTATAAGACGCTGCATCGTGGAAGACGCACCCTGAATTTGGAAAGGCAATTCTAAGAAAAAAAGTTTTTGACTCGTGGAAGACGCACTCTCATTTTCTTGATTTGCTTTGTTAGTATGGCAACGACAAGGGAATTAGTATATACCACCAGTAGAAAGTATGTAAAAATATACAAGTATCATTGTTTAAAGTTGTTTATTTTTGCAGAAATGGAAAAGTAAAAATCACTAAAAATCACGGCCAATAAAAGTCAAAAGCATTTCATTCATCCTCAAACTCATCACTGCTTGATTCATCCCCAAGCTCTAAAACATCGCCATGATCATCGTCATCTTCATCACTAGTGTCACTGCCACTCGCATACAATAAATGATCATCAGTGCCATCCATTGCATTACTTATGCCACATTTTTTGAAAAACTTAACAACAACTTCAGTCTTAATATCACGCCAGGACTTCAGCACCTATTCACACACTTGAGATATTGATGGGCGTTTCATTCTTCCGGTCGGGGTCATTTCATGGTTCCCCTCCACCATCCATTTATTCCATTCTACCCGCATGTTATTCTTGAATGGCTTATTGATGCTGACATCTAACGGCTGTAACAGCCAGATGGTAAATGAACAAGGTACGAGACCCTTGTCGTGCCGTAAACTATCCCCCGTCCTAATTTAACCTATAGTTTTCGGCACGAGACACCCTCTAGTTTGAGGAAACGTATTTCTGAGGCTTCGACGTTGGAAGATGCAGGGGGGGGGGGGCTCGACCACTTCCGGCTTCGAAGACGCAGGGGGATTTTTCAAGGCATTTTTAAGGAAAAAAAATGCGTCTTGTAAGGCGTAAAATACGGTACTCGTTCGTAGTTCTTATGCTATTATTTTTTATTGCATATATTCCTTCGCTTGTATAGGAATGTATATTTATTTTCAATATATTTCGTGAAATTGGATCCAATAATTTGTCTAAATAAACAGTGATGTGATGGTATTTATTTAATTATTTTGGTTGTATATATAAACGTTATATTTATTATTATTATTATTATTATTTAATTATACCCAATGGCTGGTTAGGCCTTCTAAATCAACTGGTAGGTTATGCCAACTGGCGGTTTAAATCAGCTGACGGGGACAAACGCACACAAATGCACCTACACCTCCGACTAGGATTATGCCAATCCAATAATATAATTCGTCTAAATAAGCGGAGTAATGGTGTTTTATTTAATTCTTTTGGTTGTATATATAAACGTTATTATTATTATTTAATTATACCAAATGGTTGGTTAGGCCTTCTAAGTCAACTGGCGGTTAAGCCAGCTGGCGGATTATGCCAATCCAATAATTCGTCCTTATGCTATTATTATTTTTGATTGCATATATTCCTTCGCTTGTATAGGAATGTATATTTATTTTCAATATATTTCGTGAAATTGGATCCAATAATTTGCCTAAATAAGCAGAGTGATAGTGTTTTATTTAATTCTTTTGGCCGTATATATAAGCGTTATTATTATTATTATTTAATTATACCGAATGGCTGGTTAGGCCTTCTAAGTCAACTGGCGGTTAAGCCAGCTGACGGATTATGCCAATCCAATAATTCGTCTAAATAAAGAGTGATATGGTGGTTTCATTTAATTATTTTGGTTGTGTATATAAACGTTATTATTATTATTATTTAATTATACCAAATGGCTGGTTAGACCTTCTAAGCCAACTGTCAGATTATGCCAACTGGCGGGATAAGCCAGAATATATGCTTTAATTAAATAAATAGCGCAAACTGGCAGCTCAGCCTTCTAAGCCAACTGTCGGATTAAGCCAGAATATATGCTTTAATTAAATAAATAGCGCAAACTGGCAACTCAGCCAGATAAGCCAGAATATATGCTTTAATTAAATAAACAGCGCAATCTCGCAACTTAGCCTTCAGCCTTCTAAGCCAACTGACTGATTAAGCCAGAATATGTGCTTTAATTAAATAAACAGTGCAATCTGGCAACTCAGCCAGATAAGCCAACTGGCTGATTAGGGGCCCTTAAGACTACGGCCGCTCGGCTGAAGTCTTAATATACGCATGGTGTCAATAATCCAGCAGGGTTGAAGCACCTTAAACAGAAAAAACAAACAAACAATATACGCTTGGGTCCTGACAGGCGAACACCTCTCCTCTCTCTTAGGTTAGGTATACCCCTTTGGGGGGTGAGGGCGTCCCACCTTATCCTCCAAAGAGGTCTCCCCCAGCGGGGTTCATTGCAACTTGTGGGATAACCGCCACCAAGTTGCATAACCCCTTGTTGCTCTTGCAACTTTCCCCCCTCCCCCATTTAAGGGGTGCCTTGCAACAAAGGGGGAAGGGGGGTTGGCACTATGGGTGCCTTGCAACAAAGGGAGTAGGGGGGTTGGCACTATTGCAACATTTGCAATTGCATTGCACTCTCCCTTTTTACGGTCATACTACTGAGCTACACGATTGAATCAGTCTTGGATGTTTACTTGAATATTTTCTATTGAAGTTATCTGCTGTTGACTGAAAGGTATTTCCAGGCCTTGCATACCTGAAAAGTAATTCAACTCGCTCGTAAACACTTAAACTCCGGTTCATATTCCCCTCCATCTGAAAAAAAATAATTAGAACAATTAAAACATAAATGTTAATTTATTCTTATGTCTCCAGACATATGCCACACCCTGTATATAAACGGGTTATTTCCTTTCGCTTCATAAGGATAACACTAATTGTTAATATTTTAAACTGTCAGTATTTAGTAATATATATTAATATACTATATTAATATTTCAGTATAGCTTTATATTAGTTCTTTAATTCGATAAAATATTAATTGATTTTCAAAGTTCGCTTTATATAATGATTTCTACAATTAAATTTCAAATTTATTCCGACATTTGATTCCGATGTTGATTCGGCGATCTACTTTTTAATTATAGCTTCTCATCTTGTTTACTAATTGCTCGTTTACGTCCCAATGTCAATCACCTTCGACGATTGATTAGTTTTAGTCATGATATTTTCGTTAATTTTAACGAAAATATCATGACTAAACTAACCAATCGTAGGTAGACCGCATACTATAGTAGCACCAAAATTCGAAGTGTACCAGAACTCGTCATTTCGGAACTGCGAAAGGTCTTACCTGAACCTGCAAAAAGTAACCGTGCAGTAGTAAATAGCTCGCAAATTTTTATGTTGATTGGTTTGCTCATTGTATCAGTTGCTCGGAGACACTAGCACCGGCCAGAAATTAATTAGGAAAAGTAATTCGCTATGAAATATTTATTAAGTATTTACATCATTAACTCCAGTCCCAACTCTTAGGCCTGCCGCACACGTAGGATCGTCTCGCGACTAACGACTTGGGTCGTGACGACTCGAGTCGCGCGTGATTCAACATTAACAAAATGGGAGCCCCGCACACTGCAGCGATCACGACGCGATTCCCAGAACAGAATCGCGTCGCGGTCGCTGCAGTTTGCGGGGCTCTCATTCTGTCAATGTGAAATCATACGCGATTCGAGTCGTCACGACTCAGGTCGTGAGTCGCAAGAGGATCCTGTGTGCGACCGGCCTAAATCTCATGCTATTCCACGAAACTTATTATCAAATTTGAAAATTTAAACCCAAATAATTTTTAAATTCAAAATCATCTAAGTTCAAATTCTTAAATTTTAATCCAATTATATGATAATAAAAACCCATTCTAATAGACAGAGTTTATTTCCACAACATTTTCGATGCCCACTGGCATCCTCTTCGGGTGGATACAGAAAAACGAATGAACCCCAAAACAAGAGGGAAAACAATCCAGGGACCATTAAGAAGATGGTTTTAAATTTGTGCGAATGTACTTATAAGCGGGTTCCTTTAAAAAATGCCCTTCCAGTGTGGGGAGAACGGGATCTAACCTAGGTGCGAATTTCTTAATGGTCCCTGGACTGTTTTCCTTCTTGTTTTTGGGTTCATTCGTTTTTCTGTATCCATCCGAAGAGGATGCCAGTGGGCATCGAAACTGTTGTGGAAATAAACTCTGTCTATTAGAGTGGGTTTTTATTATCATATTTTGACCTTCACGTAGAAAAAAAGTGAAGTTTTTTGCATTTAATCCAATTATTTTATCAATAATTGTGTAAATATAATCGAGAAATCATAATATAAAATATTATTGGAAACATAAAAATTAATAAATCAATCTAAAATGAATCTATATTGAATTATATTTAATTATGAATAATATAATTCACTTGAAATTTCCAACCTTCAGCTTAACAAACGAGTTATTCTAAGAGTTACAATGCAGTATGTAAAATTCTGTAAACAGGATAAGAGTTTGTTTTTCTGAAAATTTTATTACCTAACAATTAGCATTCAGCGAGGTTCGAAACCTTGTAAAATGTATAAACAGGATCGGGTTTTATATAATAAAATAGGATAAACTGTTTTTCACGTGGGTTCGGAACCTCCAATTTGCTATGCCTTTTTCAGAGGAAGAAAGGTTCCGAAACTGCTATAAATTTCCACAACTTTTGCAAGTTGTTATCACACTCGCCAACCATCCCAATAGAAAAAAAGCCTCTTTCCTATTTCTAAAAAGTTGTCATGGAACCCCTACTAAGAAATAAGTAAATAAAATCGGAATTAAAACATACAAACATCATAATTTCTTCTGTATGTTGAAAATAAAAGGTACCGGAAAGCTGTTTCGGTGCGTTCTGCCAGAAAAAAACATATAGAGTATATCAGAGCATTTTTTAACATTATAATTGGGCGACATAAATGTCGCCCAGCCGAAATATTTTGTTGCCGAGTGAGTGAAATTTCTCATAACTGAGCGACACGTCATTTTTTGCCATATAAAGTTGTGTATGATTCATAGCGGGTGGAACTCAAAGTTGGCAACACTGGTCTCAAAGAATGCTTGGATTATAACGACTTAACAACGAGTGGGCCAGAGTGGAAGAGAACTGATCATAATTCATAAGGCAATGGTTATGCATCCTCAGTAGCGGATTATCACTAAGACTATTGAGGCTGAAGCCTCAGGCTCCCATGCTTGAAGGGCCCACCCAATCAACTGAGTTTCGATGATATAATTCTAGATTTCGCAAACTTCTTTGATTAAATATGACAGAGTACACAAACTGACAAATTCCTTGTTTTATTTTATGTTTTATAGACCCTAAAGTAAAGTTTATTTGAAATGTTTGGTTTTGGCAAACGGCAAAATACACTGTGTTAAGGATCTTTTAAGTTTGCTTCTCAATTAGCCTGAGCACCGTACATATAATTCGTGTAAATATACTATGTACTGTACATGTACATGTATTGTTAATGAAAACCTATAGAAAAGGGCCCCCATATTCTTCATTGCCCCGGGGCCCCGAGGTGTCTTAATGCGCCTCTGTGCATCTTGAGAAATCAGTTGGTAATAGTTAGTGCAGGTATATATGATATATATATTACTACCACAAGGTACAGTGCTGGCCCCCATTCCTCTTCGTTATCATTATCATGCTAACAGACATAGACAGTGGAGTAAACAGCAACAGTATAGTAACATCCTTTGCAGACGATACAAAGATCAGCAGAAAAATCAGCGATACAAATGAAGTGGAGGCGTTGCAGAGGGACACGAGCAAAATATACACATGGTCAGAAGACAACAATATAACATTTAACACCGAGAAATTTCAGCTCTTGAGATATGGTAGAAATGAGGAACTTAAACAGACTGCATATTATGCTCCAGATAGACAGGAAATTCAGAGAAGCACGAAAGCGGTCGACTTGGAGGTAATAATGACCGATGATGCCAAATTCGAGACACAAAATCGGATAGCAATAAACAAAGCAAAAAGAGTACCGGAACAGGTACTAAGAACGTTCAAAAGGAGGGACAAGACAATGATTCCCCTGCTGAGAACACTGATCATACCAAAATTTGAATACTGCTCAGTTTTGACGTCCACATATAAAAAGGAAGAAATTAATAAACTAGAAGAAACTCAGAGACATTTCACAGCCAAGATTGATGGCTGCAAAGAACTCAACTACTGGGAAAGACTACGTAAACTAAATTTGTACTCCCTGAAAGAAGAAGAGAGGTACACCATAATGTACATATGGAAAATGATCGAAAAACTGGTACCAAACCTCAAACTAAACCCAATTACCATTCAAACAACGCTGGAAAAGAGGAAAGGCAGAATGTGTAGTGTTTACAAATTAAAGGCCCGACAAGGGACCTCCTGAACACTGAAGGAAAATAGCTTGGTTGTCAGGGAGCCAAGACTTTTTAACCAGCTTCCAAAGACCTCAGAAACGTTACAGGGGGTCAAAGTTGAAGTCTTCAAAAGAAGACTAGATGCCTGGCTCAGGACGGCTACAGATCTACAGAAGCTAAGGCTAACAAAGACCCTAAGATCCACTCTAAGGTTAGCCCGAGAGAAAGGAAAGAGTAGGGGGTTAAGTAAGGAGCAACACCTATCATTCGTGGGTTAACATTCATTCAGAAAAAGAGAAAAAAGACTCACCATCATCATCCGCCGGCCACTGCCGACAAGTCAGAAAAATAGTCGGAGAGAATAGGAGAGGGATGAAAGATGAAAAGAAGTGAAATAAGAACGCTTACAAACCATGCAAACACAGTCTTAACTCACAGTCATACCATGCAAACTACAAACATGCAAGAAAAGAGAGTTACAGACATGCAAAGTAAAAAAGTAGGTAAAGTTAAACAAAAAATGGGTTAGTTTACGCTACGAGCTACATCTACGTTCGTGTTAGTCTAATTTTTTTTTTTTTTTAATAATTTTATTGCTGGCATCACACGCTGGCATGTCACAAGCTGGCATTCATCGTCAACAGACTCATCCTCGAGCACCACCACCAGAGCTCCTGTTGCTAACTTTGTTTTTATTTAAACAACGTTAATACTTTTAAAATGTCTGTCAAGACGGTTCTTAAACATATTAACGCTGGTAGAATGAACGACTGACGGGAAGATTATTCCATTTATCAATTACTTTAAACGTAAAGAAGTTTTTAGCGATATTAGTAATGAAACGTCTGCCACGCAACTTAAATCCGTTATTGCGAGTATTACTATTATCGAAAGTGAACAATTTGTCAAAATTTACGTTATCGATGTTATTAACGATTTTGAAAACTTCAATAAGCTCCCCCCTTAATCTCCTAGTTTCGAGTGAATAAGGTCTAACTCTTTAATCCTATCTTCATAAGGCTTATTGCGCAATGACGGAATAGTTTCGTGGCACGACGCTGAACCCTTTCTAACCTATCAATATCCTCACGCAAGTACGGGCACCAAAACTGAACGGCATATTCTAAATGAGGCCTGACTAGGGACTTGTAAAGGGGCAATATAATATCCTTCGATTTAAATTCGAAATTACGCGCTATGAAGCCTAACATCCTATTAGCTTTTGCGCAAGACTCCAGGCACTGGTTCCTAACCTTTAAATCCTTAGATACGCGTACGCCTAAATCTACTTCCTCGTCAACGCTCGCTAACTCCCTATCATCCATCGTGTACGTGTAATTATTGTTGCGAGAACCTATATGCAAAACTTTACATTTGTCTACGTTAAATTGCATCTGCCACTTATCTGTCCACTCCATAATCCTATTTACATCGTCTTGGATCCTATTTCTATCGTCCTCGTTAACAACCTTACCGCCTATTTTAGTATCGTCCGCGAATTTTGACACGTTACTAGTCAATCCTACATCTATGTCGTTAATGTAAATTACGAATAGCAATGGGCCTAACACTGAACCCTGTGGGACACCGCTACCTACATCTAACCACCCCGATTCACTACCATTAACTACGACCCTCTGTCTCCTAGCACGAAGCCATTCTTCTAACCAGTTAGCTACCTGACCGCGTATACCGTGCGCTTTGACCTTCGCAATTAGTCTCCTATGCGGAACTGTATCGAACGCCTTTTTAAAATCTAAATAAATAACGTCAGCTGCTCTATGCCTATCGTATTCGCGCACTATTTCGTTATAAAATTCTAACAAATTAGTTAAACAAGACCTATGGCGTCGAAACCCATGCTGACTACTATTAATCAAATCTCTACTTTCTAAGTGTTCGATGATACGATCCCTAACTACGGATTCCAAAAGTTTACCGACAATTGACGTTAAGCTAATGGGCCTATAATTGCTAGCTACTGCGCGGTCGCCTTTTTTAAAAATAGGCGTGACGTTAGCTAATTTGAAGTCGTCAGGAATAATCCCCGTTTCGAGTGACTGATTAAAAATCTTCGTTAAGGGGCCTACGATAACGTCTTTCAAATCTTTCAAATGTCTGGGATAAAAAGCATCAGGGCCTGGAGCCTTGCTAACTTTTAGCCTATCGATATAATGCGCAATCTCAGCCTCGTAAACAGTTATTTCATTCAAAATAGTCTCGCTACTAAATGGAACGATATCGTCCCCGTCGGGGACATTATTTACGTCTTTTACGGTAAAAACTGTCGCAAAAAAGTTATTGCAAATACCCGCCATCGCCTGAGCGTCAGAAGCCAAAGCGTCATTAACATCCACTAGAGGGCCTATGTTATCTTTTACCTGCTTACGATTATTTACGTATTCAAAAAACTTTTTTGGATTATGTTTACTATCCGCAGCTATAAGTATCTCTAAATTACGCTTGGCATTCCTAACTGATCTTTTAACCTGACGTCTAAGCTCGATATATCTATTAAAGTTAGCTGCCGTGCCATTGCGCTTACTAAGTCTATACGCCCTATTACGCTCGTTTATAAACTCTCCTATTTCCCTAGTCCACCACTTCGGCCTACCACGATTTCTAGCGCGCTTGGGCCTATGAGGAATAAACTCACTTTCAATATTCCTAAAACTTTCTTTAAACGCCACCCAACGCAAATTTGTGTCATTGCCCATAAATAAGTTATCCCAGTCCAGTACTCTCATCCTATCAGCAAAACTATCAAAATTAGCCCTACGAAAATCAGGGACTTCTATTACGTTACACTCCTGAGTGTTTTCTATCAATAACTTAAACCTAAGAATTTGATGATCACTACATCCTAAACTCTCGCCTACTTCTAAACCTTCGACTATATTCTCGCCGTTCGTCATCACCAAATCTAAAATATTGTCACTGCGCGTTGGTTCGGTAACTATCTGTCGTAAAACGTTATCGTCCATAAACTCAACCAATCTCAACCCCTCCTCATTACCAGTAAAATTCTCGTAATTAACATTAGGACAGTTAAAGTCTCCGACAATTATACTATTCGATTGTCAATAAAATACCAAAAGAAGTGAGTAAAATCTAGTATCTGTATCGAGGGGTTGAACGGGAGGTCTATAAACAACAACAAAATTAAAACTAATACTACGCGCCCTAACTTCAACACATATCGCATTAATTGCTGCCGGAAAATCTAACTTAACCTCGATAGCCCGAAGGAAATTACGAATATACAGCAAAACGCCTCCGCCAAACCTATGTAACCTATCATTAGTAAAGAGTTTAAAACCCGGTATATCAAGTTCCCCCAACAAGTCCCGAGTCACGGTATTTAACCAAGTTTCAGTGACAGCAACTATATCATAGTTGCCGGAATAAATTATCGCCTTAAATTAATTTAATTTTTTCTAATACTACGCGCGTTACAATAAAAGACGTTTAAGTTATTTTTTTACCACGGGCCCGCGTTTTAAACTATTTATCACGTCGGGCCCGCGTTCCCCGGACCCACAACGTTTAAAGAAGGCTTCGACCTATACAGCTTTCGCACGTTTTCGTCTATTAACCTACCTAGCCTAGCATTACCTATTTCATTAAAATGCACCCCATCTTTTATAAAAAGGATAGGATCACTGAATTCGGACCACAGCTTTACGAAGGGTACATTTTCCTCAGCACAAATCTCTTCTAATTTGTTATTCAAAAATATTGTTTTTGACGTAATTCTAAGACCCAACCCGTGCCTAGGGGTAATACCTAGAACTAAAGACCTATCTGACCTCGCCTTCAAGGACCTAATTAACCCCCTATATCTCTCCAAAAGGTCAGGCACTCTCGTATCGGGCCTATACGAGTCGTTGCCTCCTACCATCGTCACGAACATTGAGTGACGGGAGGCAACGTCGATCCTATTCACTTCGTCTCTAACTCTGTCAACCCTGGCCCCTGGGAGACAGACCCTCCTCCTCTTGGTTGGATGCCGTTTAACGAACTCTTTGTCCATGTAGCGCACTAAAGAGTCTCCGATTAAAATAGTTTCCCCCTCATTCACATCCCTTTCGAAATGGGTGTACGTGGCTATGTGCGGAGGAGAACGCAAGAGAGCAATTCGCTCCTCCACCAAGCCACCAGCTTGACCTTCGTGTGAAGAGAGACCAACACACGGAACCTAAACAAGGTTAACGAGGTGTGTGTGTGTATATATATATACAGGGCGTCCCAAAAAAATGTATACACACTTTAACAGCTGATAGCTCAATTGATGTTTCTTTCTTTCCAAGTTAAACCCATTAGAATTAATAATGGCAGTCAGACTAAGCTTTGAACAAAGGAAATTCATTCTAAAATGCTACTGGAAGTGTGAAAACGCAGTTGAAGTGCAAAGACAGTTTAGGAGGGAGTTTCAAACAGATCCACCAACGCGACTTACCATCACTCGAATTAGAGATAAGTTTGAAGCCGATGGAACTGTTCAGAATGTCCACAAGAAGCGTTCCGGAAGACACGGACATCGACAAGCCCCACAAAGCAAGAAAGAGTACTGGAAACGTATCACCAAAGTCCAAGAAAATCTGTGCGGCAAGCGAGTCGTGAGGTAGGAATTTCAGAATCGTCTGTCCAACGCATTTTGAAGCGCTGTCAATGGAAAAGTTACATTCCAAGATTAGTCCATGCTATTAATGAAGATGATCCGGACCGAAGAGTGGAGTATTGCGAGTGGTACTTGGCACGATGTGGATGTGGATTGGACGAAGGGGTTTCGTAGAATACCCTCCGCATTCACCAGACCTCACACCACTAGACTTTTTTTTTATGGGGATACTTAAAAGACAAAGTCTACGCTATAAAACCTGCAACAGTCGCTGAATTGAGATCAGCCATTGAACGAGAATGCACACAAATACCAAACGAAATGTTTCGTGATGTTTGCGATTCCATTGCTTCGCGTTATCAGCAGTGCCTGGACCAGAACGGACGTCAGTTTGAAAACAGGCGTTGACAAAACAATTAAATAATGTCTGTAGACTCTATTACATTTTGAAAATGAAATGTATTTTAATAAACACTACCTTTATAAGTATTTAAAGTGTGTATACATTTTTTTGGACGCCCTGTATATATATATAAGTATATATATTATATATATATATAATATATAATATATATATATATAATATATATATAATTATATATATATATATATAATATATATATTATATATATACACACAGACCGTGCATGGAACAAGGAACTCTTCTGGGAAAATTAAATCCACTATAGTTTGAATAAGTAATAGTAAATGACAAATACTATAGTTTTTTTTTTCATGATGTTCGCCCGATGTGGACAACGGGTCACTCGCAAAGAGGTCTCAAAATATAGCTTCCTTCTCTAGCTATCCGACGTGAATGCAACGAGTTTCTTGCGTATATTGCGGTTCTGAATATAGTAGGCTAGGTGTAGCTGTAACCCTAGATCCTGTCCCAAAGCTGGATCCTATCTGCTTTGCAGATAGCTGGTGAGGGAAGCTATATTTTGGGGCCTCTTTGGCGAGTGACTCCTTGCCCACGTCGCGCTAACATCATGAAAAAGAAACTATAGTATTTGTCATTTACAATTACTTATTCGAACTATAGAGGATTTAATTTTCCCAGAAGAGTTCCTTGTTCCTTGTTCTGTGTGTAACATAAAAGATCTCAGGGGACCATTCTGAGTTCAATCCCATATATATATATATATATATATATATATATATTAGTCAAAGTGTGTAACCAACCATTTCGCATAATGGCTGAAACTTTTAGTCATTTCGCGAAATGGCTGTTTCACTTCGTCATTTCGTGAAATGACTAAAATCTTCAGCCATTACGCGAAATGGCTGAAATTCCACCCTGGTCACTTCGTGAAATGGCTAAAAATGACTTTTGTGATGAATTCATAGAAATAACAAACATCACAATAAAATTGGAAACCTTTATTTAGCTAACTAAATCTGCTAAAACATGCATTCATCCACAGGTCTGTTCAAATAAGTGAGAAACACTTTTCAAATACACATTTGAACACATTTGAACAGTTGAACACATTTGAATTTTCAATATAGAGGTTTTCAAATACTAACCGGGCCTTCAATGTTATTCCGATGTCCGCCATTGAAGGCCCGGTTAGGTCAACTGTATGCCCTTGACAATTGATTAGGTTAAGTCGTGTTATTTTCGTTAAAACTTCGACTAAAGTTCGACAGCGTTTATTATACGGATTTCAGCGGTCATGTGCAACTACATTCATGATTGATATACAGGGCGTTCATAAAAGATCTGAACGATTTGATTCGTTAATATTTTTCATACTAAATAAGATATAAAGCATGAAGCATGTGTAAGCGATAGAGCAACTAATAAATTGTTTTTGTACAAGACCAAGGTTGTCAACATCCATGAACTACGAATCAGGATCAGGGATGGCGAGAAATTGAATATTGATTGGATGTTGTATGGGCGACCAATGGCGCACATACTGAAGTTTATTAAACATGTATGTAAAACTTTTAGCTGTGTGGAGTCACATGGACAAACTTGTTTCTTTGTATGTTATTGGGTTATCATATTAATAAAGATTGAAATCGTTGAGATCTTTTATGAACACCCTGTATGTGTTGTCGGACGGCCGTAGGAAGAGAATTGAAAATAAAATTATCCGATCGGTTCGCGACCCCAAGGTTGGGAACCCCTGGATTAGATGTATACAAATTAGTGATGTATGTCACATCCGCAGGATGCGGATGCGGATGTGTACTATTTACTGAATTGCTATTTTTGAAGCACAATTTGCCCCTCATTCAGTTCAAATACTGAAACTTGTGCAGCCTTCATTTGGTCTTTAATGTAACTGGCAATGTCTGTTGTGTATTTGTATAATTAAATGTTCATGCTGCAATACATAACAATGTCATAAGCACACTACTTACCAAAGGGTGGTGGTTGGGGAAAGTGGTTGGTAGGATGCAAGACGAGTTGGGTGCCCGTCCCGCATCCTGGTAACACAGTTGTATGGCTTAAACTCGTCCAAAAAGAGAAGAGTGTATGTAAAAAAATTATAATTACAAGATAATATTATCTGATATCTAATATTATCGAATATCTAATATTTATAACTAACCAAAAATCGAAAGTCAATTAATAAATTAAGTATGAATTTAAACTATCATATTATCAAGCTGACAAATTTATGTATGAACATCTGCATCCGCATCCGCGGAAGTCTGAAATCTAACATCCGAAAATTGAACACTAAAAACTTCCAACTCTTGAGTCAGAGAGAAAATGTAAAAAATAAGAGGATACACTATCATACGTCAAATAGATAAGAAATATAAAACTTTAACAAAAACGAAAGCATTTTAGAATGGTTATAACAGACGACGATAAATTTAAAACGCATAACACAGTGTAACAAAAATTGTTTATGTTGATTTTTCACTGTTTACGTGATTATTTAGGTATGATTATTTTAATTTTGGCATTCGTTTTTCTCTACTGTCACTACATTTTTACAGAAATACAAATTTGGAATTTTTATGATTTTTGCATATATTAAATATACTGAAGGTTTTCTCAACTTTTCTTTTGTTATTGTGTTCAATGCTTTAATAATAATTTTTAATTCTTATTGAATTTTTGCAGATTTTCATGGCTAGCAATAGGGCTTGTGAGCTCTGTCCAGAGTCATTTTGCTATGTTTGCGGATATTACATTGGCCCAAACGCAAGATTGTTGTTGGCGCTAAGTTTTACTTAGATATGAAACCTATTTTGGAATGCCTATGGGTGACCAAGAGAAATTATGGGCACCTCATTTCTGCTGTGGTAGCTGCCGATCAACATTGGAAGGATGGTTATGCGGTAGTCGCGAGTCTATGCCATTTGCAATTCCTCGAGTTTGGAGAGAGAGCCCACTAACCACCATGATGACTGCTACTTTTGCATGGTTGACATTGCAAAGTACAAAAAAGATAAAAATTGAAGAAATATAATATACCCAAGCATACTATCTTCCATTACCCCAGTTCCACACAGTGAAGAATTATCAATTCCCAGTCCACCTTCCTTAGAAGTAATTTCAGAAGTGGAATCATCTAGTGAGCAGGATGATGAGGTTGGATTCAAAGGAGCATCATCAAGTAAGTCTCCACACTTCCCAAATCAGTAAGAATTAGATGACTTAGTTAGAGACTTAGGTCTTACTAAATCCAATGCAGAGCTGTTAACATCACGTCTCCAAGAATGGAATTTATTTGATACTAGCTGCAAGGTTTAAAGCTACGGGAAAAAGCATCGGACTTTTGTATCTTTCTACGCAGTTAATGAGTCTTTGTATTATTGTTCTGATGTGGCTGGTCTTTTTGAGGAAATGGGTGTAGAACTAAATCCAACAGAGTGGCAGCTGTTCATGGACTCTTCAACAAGAAGTTTGAAGGCTGTTTTGCTACACAATGACAATAAATATCCATCAATTCCTGTAGCTCACTCAGTTCACCTAAAAGAAGACTATGAAACTGTAAAGCGTTTACTGGAGATCACTTATGAAAGATACAAATGGGATGTCTGTGGAGAATTTAAAATGCTGGGTTTCCTACTTAGATTGCAAGGTGGATACACAAAGTTTTCATGCTTCCTTTGTTTGTGGGACAGTAGAGCAACAGGCCAGTACTATGTGAGAAGAGACTGGCCTGCCAGAGAGCATTTAAACCCTAGTACTCACACTGTCATAAACAATGCTCTTGTTCAAACAGACAAGGTCTTGCTGCCACCTTTACATATTAAACAAGGGCTTGTGAAATTGTGAAACAATTTGTAAAAGCCTTGGATACTCATGGTGATGCCTTCCAACATATATGATCAATGTTCCCAAAACTGTCTGAAGCCAAAGTTAAAGGAGGGATATTTGTTGGACCACGAGTAAGGCAGATGCTCGCAAGCAAAAGTTTAGAAGACAAAATGACTGCTGTTGAAAAGAAAGCATGGCAAGAATTTCGGCTTGTAGTACATGGGTTTCTTGGAAATACCAAAAGTGAAAACTACAAAGGGCTTGTTGAAAATTTTATTGAAAATCTGATTGAAAATTTTGAAAGGTGCCTGTGGAATGTCATTGAAGCTTCATTATTTACATTCTCACTTGGACTTCTACAGAGCAAATTTAGGTGACGTGAGTGAAGAATATGGTGAACGGTTCCATTAGGATATTCAAATTATGGAGAAGAGGTATCAGGGAAAGTGGGATGCAGCCATGATGGGTGACTACATTTGGTGTTTGCTTCGAAGTAATGATGGTGATCACAAAAGAAAGAGCCGATCAAAAAATCATTTCTAAATTGTCCAATTAATATGCCCTGAGACATGTTGTTTTAATTAAATAAATGCTGTTCTAAGATGATGTATTGACTTAATTTGATAAAAAGATGTTTTTGTCTGTCTATCATGCTAAAACTTTCATAATAAATTAAAATATATCATAAGTAGTATAGTTACACGCAAAATCTTATTTTTGGTTTTGTGAAAAATCAAAGGATGCAACAAAGAAACCAATATCATTTTCGTAATCAGCATACCCAAATTCATAAAGAAACACACAAAAAAAAGAGATAAACAGAAAATTTCCAAATTTTTGTTCAGATAGCAATAAATTACTATAAAAGCACAACAGGACATATTAAACTTTCAAAAAAAGGGACAAAAAGTATTAACTTCTTTGCTGGAAACTTTTATAATACCAAAACTGGAATATCGTTCAGGTTTTACGTCCCAACATTAAAAAGAAATTAACCAATTATAAGAAATACGAAGGAACTTTATGGTGAAATTTGATGAATAAAATATTAAAATACCTAAATTATTGGGAGAGGCGACGTGAACCGAACCTGTACTTGTAGAAGAGGAGAGATATATAAATACGAAATCCACCCATTGGAAACAATTGAGAAAAAAAAAGGTTGCCTAATCACAGGAGCCGTCTAAGCAACACTAGAAAACAGAAAAGACAGAATTGCAGCATTCTCAAATTAATAACCAGACGAAGGACAGTTTCAACCCTGCACGAGAATAACTTTGAAATTAAAAGACCAAAATTATTTAATAAATTGTCAAAAGAAATAAGGAATGTTGCTGAGGTGTCTTCAGAAAGAAATTAGGTCCTTGGATGAAGACACTCCACGACGAGCCGGGTGCGATAGATAGAGATGAAGAGCTCAAGGAAGCAATGCTTTCGTCCACCAGGCCAACTCTTGAGGTATGGGGCGTCCAGCATGACCTCTGTGTGATGTAGTATTATCGTGCTAAATCACTGCAAGATTGATATATATATATATATATATATATATATATACAGGGCCGTATCCAGAGCATAAAAAAGGGGGGGTTACAGTGTTGGATAAAATGCGCACGGCAAAACTGCGCGTCCTGCTAGGGGGATTCGGGGCATGCCCCCGAATTTTTTTTAATCTTATTGTCCAAAAAGAGTTGTTTTTAATTATTGGTCTAAATATTCACCAAAAGAGTTGTTTATAATTATTATTATTAATCTAAATACTTATTCACTCCCGTCCAACAATACTGTTTTGCTACCCCGTAAATGATTATATTTTATCACAACATTGTGAAGCAGCAGCGGTGAGTAGATTAGCTGGGTGAAGGTGATCTGAGGAGCTACATACATCATACATCAAAAGATTTGGCAAATACTACAGCAATAAAGGTAGGTAGCTGTCAGGTTTACATGATGTCTTATGCACGTGTTTTCCAGATATGGTTACTAGCCTAGCCTAGCCTAGCCTAATGCTATACATCACAGACACTTTACCCAATACTGCCATGTATCCCAACAGCAAGATGCTGCTCCGCATCTTTTGTAGCCTACCAGTCGCCAGCTGCACTACAGAACGAGCATTCAGTGGACTAAAGCGCCTGAAGACTTATCTTCGCTGCAGCATATCCACGGAACGACTGCTGGGTTGGCTCCAATGCACATCCACCGTGACATCGCCATTGATGTGGAGACCATAATCACCATGTTTGCAAGAGGCCACCCAAAACGAATGACATGGTCAACGTGTTGGATGACTGACTCCTGACTATACTCATTCTGTATTAAGCTCAGGACAGGAGGAACCTTTTCTGTCACTATAAGACTGATATGACATTACATGGCCATGAAGTGTAAAGTCAGATGCAATAAACAGATGCCAATTCATGATGCTAAAGCTACTGTACTGTTTTAATGACATAATCAAAGGCCCCAACGGCCCATCCTGGTTACAGGGTTTACAGTTTAGAAATCAGATATCCGAGTATAATCTATATGTAATTTTCGTCTGGGACAATCAGGGGGAGGAGTTACAGACACCGAATAACCCCCCTGGATACGGCCCTTATATATATATATATATATATATATATATATATATATATATATATATATATATATATATATATATATATATATATATATATAGATATATATTGCGTCTCGGTGGTATAGTGGTTAGCATCGCTGACTACAAATCCATCGGCCCCGGGATCGAGACCTGGTGACGGCAGGCGGCGCGCAGCAAAACTCAGCTGTTCATCCTTCCACACAATAAAAACTGGTTGGTAGATAAATGGGTACCCTGCGTAGCCTAGTGGTTAAGACGCTGAGCTGCTGATCGGGAGGTCGTGAGATCGAGTCCGAGCGAGGACTTTGTAATTTCTGACCGCCCGTGTTGTGGCGTGGTTCGGATTTCACGTTAAATTGTAGGTCTAAGGTGGAGTGACAAGCTTGACCTTCGTCAGAATGAACAATTCAGGGTGAAGCAAAACCAAGGTTAACCAAGGTTATATATATATATATATATATATACTGTGTGTGTATATATACACACCTCGGTGGTGTAGTGGTTAGCAAAGCTGGGCACTTGCGGTTTTTTTTGCGGTACTACCGCACTACCAAACCGGTACCGCATAACGCAGTACCGCAAAGGATCGCTGAAAGTACAGGCTGTACTTTCAGCGATCCTTTGCGGTACTGCGTTATGCGGTACCGGTTTGGTAGTGCGGTAGTACCGCAGTACCGCAAAAAAAACGCAAGTGCCCAGCTTTGGTGGTTAGCGTCGCTGACTACGAATCCATCGACCCCTGGATTGAGACCCGGTGACGGCAGGCGGCGCGCAGCAAAACCCAGCTGTTCATCCTTCCACACAATAAAGAAAGTGGTTGGTAGATAAATGGTACCCTAGGTGGCCTAGTGGTTAAAGACGCTGGGCTGCTGGTGGGGCGTGGTTCGGATTCCACGTTAAACTGTAGGTCTAAGGTGGAGTGAAAAGCTTGACCTTCATCAGAATGAACAATTCGGGCGGAAGCAAACCAAAGGTTACTAACGGTGTGTGTATATATCAGAGCTGGGCACTTGCGGTTTTTTTTGCGGTACTGCGGTACTGCGGTACTACCGCACTACCAAACCGGTACCGCATAACGCAGTACCGCAAAGGATCGCTGAAAGTACAGCCTGTACTTTCAGCGATCCTTTGCGTACTGCGTTATGCGGTACCGGTTTGGTAGTGCGGTAGTACCGCAGTACCGCAAAAAAAACCGCAAGTGCCCAGCTCTGGCTATATATATATATATATGAAAATTATTTCACGAAAGTAACACGTGTGAATAATATTTATGATGAAAAGAACCACGGAGGAGAAAGAAGACACGAAATAGTGCTCAAGCACTATATATATGAAATATTAACTTTAAGTCAAGTAGTATCACATTATATGTAGATTCACTTGCCCTTGAAACGTTAAGCATCACTTGCATTTAGATCTAAACGCTTCACTGAAACATTTCCTCTAATTAAAGGATAGAGCACTTAAACTGCAATTAGATTTTAGTACGATTTGTGTCTTTCTAATTCTGCTCTTCCCGAGAGAGAGGGAAGCATTTTACACCAACACTCGACCACCAACTTCTGTGTTTGACTTTGAAGACTAAATTTCAGTTCTTTCTATCCAGCAATAATATAAAAAATGCATTCGGCAAATGGCACCCTAAATACATTAATATTCTCAAGTGGCACACCAAATATATTAATATTCTCAGGAGGCACACTATATTAATATTCTTGGGTGGTGCGCTAAATATATTAGTATTCTTTGATGGTACTCGAAGCTTAAATTTTGAATTATACAGAAAGGTAAAAAATGGTTGTTACCGAATGTGAGGTGTGATGCAAATTTGTGAACTATTTGGGAATAATGTCAAATACACTGACGATTGCATTTAATATAAAGACGTCAACACAATTACATACAGGATTGCACAATTCACAAATTTTTTAATGGTGCATGCACAAAAAAATAATACACCTTTGACATTCAAAGTTTTGAAATATATATATATATATATATATTATATATATATATATATATATATATATCACTTAATCAATGCTCAGGACATTCTAAGGTATGGTTTAGTGGAGGTGAGCATTATTCTACGCATATGGCCACTTCAAGGTACACTGCGCCCTCGATATATGTCTTCAGCATATGCGAATTCGCTGTTATGCGAAGACCCTATTTCTACCAAGAATTCAGTATATGCGGAAAAAATTCGCATTTATGCGCCACCTTGTGTGAAATATTGCTGAGCCGCTGAGCGCACCGACGTGTTCCCGCCAAACAACAACAGTCTCGCATAAATCGTTATAGCATGTTGGTGTGTGTGCGTTGTGCTCTAGACTGTGTTGTGTTTTTCACTATTTTTTAGTGCTTTTTCCAGTTTTGTCTTACTGTTTATTGTAGACATGGCTTCTAAACGTCCTCTGCCTAGTACTGGACCTTCAGCTAAGCGTAAGAGGACCTCATTAACGCTTGAAACCAAGGCTTACTATGTTCTTTAATATTTATACTGTACAGTATTGATGTAATATAGCATTACTGTTATCTTGTTGAATGTTTTTGGTATAAAAAAGTGGCATATTTATTGTTGGGGGTGCCGGGAGGGTAAAAAAAAACTGGTTGTGGAACGCATCCCTATTTTTTTTCATTTAACTATAAGTTCGATATATACGAATTTGCATTATGCGAGGTTTTAGCAGAACCTATCCCTCGCATATATCGAGGGCGCAGTGTATAAGCATCTCTCAGCATCATTGCCAAACAAACAGTGGGATCAATGTAGTAATGAGGCCTCCATCTTCACTGAAGGAGTAATGCTCCGTGTTATTCCATTTCAAAGAACATCCAAATCCGTGTTAGTTTTCGCAATTTTCGTTAGTTTATATTGCAGATACTCTCACTTATTATCAGTCCATGTGCATGATTTTTCAGGAGCAAGATGTACCGTAAGTTTGTTTTTCCTCCCCAAAGTAGAGACATTCAATAAAGCAATAAGAATGTTATCTTTGTATTTACCTCACTGATATGATATCTAATCGTTATATTTAATTATAGCTTAAAATTAAGTTTTAGATGCAAGTTTTATATTCATTTAGGATATGTTTCAATATACAGTAGGTTACCAAGTACAGGTTCCGCGTAGGGTTGGAATAATTGTAGAGAGTGGCCACAAAGTCCCTTTGCAGTGAAATTACAGCATATCTGTATGTTGCCTTTGTTTTTCATGCAAAGGGACTTTGTGGCCTCCCTGTAATTATAATTGAAGCTAAATGTAATTAATTACCAATTTTTTGTAATTGAAATTGTAATTATAATTGTCGAAAACGTCACGAGTAGTAATTGTAATTGCCAATTTGCCATCTCTTCATTTTTGCAAGTTGGAGATCTGGCAACGTGGCAACTTTCCTGTGGCATGTCGTATTGCCCAAGAGATCATGGAGTTTACACTGTACAGCCACTTCAGCTCCTTCGGAGTGTGTTTTCAGCATTGCTGGAAATTTTTATTCCCCGAATAGAGCTAACCTGGGGAATGAGGCCTTTCGTTCCCTTATTTTCATAAAATGCAACCGGAAGGTGTTCGACAAACTGCATTGTTGAATATGAAAACTTGTTAGTTCTTACTTCTCCTGCAAATGTGATTGTATTTGTAATTATAAATAAATGCCTTGTGAATATGAAGATTTGTTACTACTTCTTCAATGTAATTGTAATTGACAATTTAGGTTTCAGAGTAATTGTAATTGTATTTATAATTGACCTCGGAAAATGTAATTGCTCCACCCCTGGTTCCACGCGTCGGTCTCTCTCTCTCTCTCTCTCTCTCTCTCTTCTATATATATATATATAATACGCACCTGGTAAACATGGGAAAAGTTCTTGCGTCGGTCTTTCTTCACATAAAGGTCAAGCTGGTGGCCCCACCTCAAGGTTTGGTCTAATGGAGGAACGAGTTGCATTTTCGCGATCTCCATCGCACATAGCCAGGCACACCAGGTCATCTGGTACCGTCCTGAGCCAGGCATCTAGTCTTCTTTTGACGATTTCAACTTTGACCCCTGTGGCATTCCTGAGGTCCTTTGGAAACGGGTTAAAATGTCTTGGCCCCTGACAACCAAGGTATTTTCCTCCAGTGTTGAGCGTGTCTCTTGTCTGGCCTTTAGTTTGAGAACACTACACACTCTACCTTTCCTATTTTCCAGTGTTGTTTGGGTGTTAATTGGGTTTAGTTTGAGATTTGGTACCAGTTTTACGATCATTTTCCATATATAAATTATGGTGTATTTCTCTTTTCTTCTTTCCAGCGAATGTAGGTTTAATTTACGCAGTTTTTCCCAGTAGTTGAGTTCATTGCAAACATCAATCTTAGCTGTGGAATTCCTCTGGACTACTTCGTTTATTAATTTCTTCTTTTTTGTATGCGGACCGTCAAGACTGAGTAGCATTCAAACCTTGGTATGATTACAATTTGGTATGATATCCGGGGATGGCTATAGGAATTTTGGGGAAAAACAAAGTGTCTTGTTTCACTCGTATGGATGGACGCCTAATTTTGTTTTACAGATGGAACTAATCGAGTAAGAATAATTTGCTTTGGTTTACTTTTATGGTATATGGCATATTTTCACCAATTAAGAAAATATCACTTTGCGGATAATAGATAGATATTCACAAAGGTGATGGCTCTTATCAAATGATAATTCACTCCGAGATTTTTACTATTAATTAGGTTTTATACGGACTTCGACCGAAATACATATTACTGTTGCACAGGGCAAAAGGACTTTTATAAATATATGTGTCACTACTATATATATATTATATAGGTGCTCTTCCAATATGTGCTCTACCGTGAAACTGTGATCTACCATATTTCAATACGTGCTCTACCGTGAAACTAGCCTTATAAGGCTAACTAACGAAAATATCATGACTTAACCTAACCAGTCGTTAGGTCAACTATACGCCCTTGACGATTGGTTAGGTTAAGTCGTGATATTTTCGTTAGTTAGCCTTATAAGGCTAACTAACGTACTTGCTGCTAATCCGAATAATCTAAGGTAGATCACGTATTGGAATGTAAATTTTCGCGGTAGAGCACATATTGGAAGAGCACCTATATATATATATATATATATATATATATATATAGAGAGAGAGAGAGAGAGAGAAAGAGAGAGAGAGAGAGAGTGTGTGTGTGTGGTGTGTGCTATAAGTATCGTGCAAATTGTATTGTAAGGTGTAACCTGGTTAAGATTTATGAGTTGTACATTTGCTATGTACAAAATTAAACAAAATGTTTACAGTACACATAATTGTTTAAAGTTCAGAGTATGCGCAACTTAAGATGCTCTCAATTAAGTTGTTCTCAAAAGCAAATTTCACTTTCCAGTGTTAAAATGTAAAACAATTAAAGAGTAACTGGCAACTTTATCACCTTAAAAAATTTACTATCATCGCAAAGTAAGTGGAAGTAGTTTCTCAACAAACACAAAATGACCGTACATAACAGTAACATAATAGTAGTGAAATTATTCAAATATATGTAACGACTTCTCTATTTTAAAAAAAAATAAAGAAATAAAATTAAAAATTACAATTCATGGATCATAAAAAGTACTTTTAAATCTGGGTACGCAGAATATTAAACAAAGAATGTTTAAAAATTAACCTCACTGGTGAATTTACGCTGTGTTAACTTTGCAGTTGAAACCAACGCACTTGTATTAAACGAAACAAGCCTCTATAACACTTGTGTCGATTGAGTTTCGGTGAAAACCAGATGGTGTAGCGAGGGTCTGTCTGCCTCTAAGACTGGATGGAAAACAGTGACTTGGTAAAGGAAAGTGTATTAACTGTGTCACGAGTGAAATTGTGCAAATAAAAATACCAAACCTGCGTAAAAAACTTTGGAGAGTGGGGGATGATATTTGTCAATAAATAGCTCTTAGTACCTTGTGACCAAATAAAGTGATTTGATGATATCTAGAAAGTTTATCCTTTCTTAGTCGTGTATCTATCTGTTGAATGATTTGTTTATCTATCTATATCTAAGTTTTAACTGTTTTATTTTAAAATGTGAAAAAGTAAGACGTAATTTTGCAGTTTTTGTGTATATTTTAAAGATATTGGCTTATTTAGCTACTGTTCAGTGATATTTACTGTTCACGTACTGTAATTATTTCTAGGGAACTTTAGTAAAAGGTCTTACCGAATTCTTAATACAATAATAGTCTTTTCTCGGAGTTCGGTACCGTTGATGACTGTAAAATGTCATTATTACTGTTCATTTTTATACTGTAGTTACCCATAAATTTATTAATATTTGGCACGTTCTCTTTTAGTGTTCAAAACAGTGAAAGTATATGAAGTAAATTAATGTTTTCACTTTTCACACACAAACGCGCGTTTGTTTTACTGTGTGAGAGGAGTACTTGTCTCATACACACACACCATTATCGTGGGGTATCTAATTAACATAACTTTCCCTTACTTTACATAATTTAGCCAAACCAACCAAACTTCACTTAACCTAACTTTATTTAATCTAACCTAACCTTACCTACTCTAACAAAATGAAAGTTACTCCACTAGTAGGAGTACCCCACTAGCGACTTTAAACTAGTGGAGTGGAGGTGTAATTACCACATTAGTTAATCAGTACCCCATAAGTCTGATGTTCGTTTTGATCTAGTAACCCATAAGTATAGTACCCCGCCTCCCACAAAATCTAGAAAATGGGGGGTGCTCCTTTAGTATGCGGTCTACACCAATTTGTTTTTTAAATGTAGTTAAAGAAGGTTGAAATGACAATCTTACTTGAAAAAAATTTATTGAAAAGTTAAAAACACAAAAAGTTTAAATGTAAGTATACCTTCTTAGCTTGTTTACTAATTGCTTGTTTACATTCCAATGTCAGTCGCCCTTGACGATTGGTTAGGTTTAGTCATGATATTTTCGTTAGTTTTAACGAAAATATCTTGACTAAACCTAACCAATCGTAGGTAGAAAAAAAAGAGCGGCAGAATGCGTGAGCAGGCACAAATTTAACGAAAAAAAACCTGTAGACTGCACTTTGAAAAAAGTAGAGCGCGGCAGAATTTGTAGACCGCATACTAAAGGAGCACCAAATGGGGAATATGGGGCCTAGTCATAACCTTCGCATTACAAGCGCTTAAATTAAATCTAACCCAACCTGACCAAAGGTATAAACTAAAACAACCAAATTGCATAAGCTAACTTTGGAGTTCACCTACCTTGTCATTTAAATAATTTCACACACTTGGACTCTGTTATATATATACACAAAGGAATGTAAAGGACCCCAAACAGCAACAGACCGCATACCTCCTCCACGCTCGTATATGATATCCACAACCTTTAACACTAGGACATGATACTCCCATTAATATTAAAGCATAATTTCCTCATTAATATTTGTTATACCCAAGTCATACGTGCTATATTGAAAGTTACACTGAAGGCCTATAAATACTATGTATATCATATGCCTCTCTCTCTCTCTCTCTCTCTCTCTCTCTCCCTCCTCTTCAAACACTGATATATATATACAGGGTGTCCCATAAGTCCGGTCTCGTAGGAAAATTTATTTTAAATTGAATTTATAGAAGTAATGCATTTAGAACGAAAACAAATGTTTAAATTGATGTCCTCCTTATTGTTCGCACATGTTGATACGATATTCTAAACTTAAACGCGCACGTGCCAAAGTCTCGGGTGTGATTTGGCTAAGGCCAGAAGCATGCAAAAGAACAATTCTCGCCTTTTCCTGAGGAGTGTAACTCGCTTTCATATTAGCCATTGCGTGCAATTCTACCCGCAACAAAAACAAAAAGATCCAAAAATAAGACATCAATTTGAACATTTGTTTTAGTTCTAATATATTGCTTTTGTAAATTTAATTAAAATTTTTCTATGAGACCGGACTTTATGGGACACCCTGTATATATAAAGTTCAAGTTTACATGACCATTTTCTCGCAAGTGACATTTAAAATTTGTAAAAAGGGTCTTTTCGGCTTGAAACACCGTGAAAAAAAATATATATATTTGTAGGTAGAAAATGTATATATTTGTTAAGAAAAGTACATTTTATGGTGTTGAAATGTTTAATAGTTTAACCTCTAACGCCGACTGGGTCGAATACGTACCGTTTCAAATACACGCATTTAGACTTAACCCTACAAAAACGTTCGGCGTTAAAGGGATTAACTAGAATAGATTGAAAATTGGCGAAATGTCTCGTAATATTTTCTCAAATAGGTCTTTATTTGTGTTCTTTCGACGCCAAACGAATTCGCAAAGATAGGAGTCAATCATTTCAGGTTTGGGCCCACTTTGTCTCTCATTGCGTCTTTTCAACACATTCCAAAGGTTAGGTTAGGTTAGATTTGGTTGCAGGATTGAAAAATTTTACTACCTTTTATCATTCATTTTTAATCTGTAAATGAAAATATAAATTATAACATTACGTTCATATATATATATATATATATATATATATACAAAGAAATCACAAAGCAACACGTGATCTTTTTAATAAGCAAAGAACCACAGGGAAAAGGATGGACTTCGTGTTTCCTTTTCCCTGTGGTTCTTTGCTTATATATATGGGGTTGAACTCAGAATGGTTCCCTGAGTTTTTTCATGATACACACAGACCGTGTATATATTACATATATATATATATATATATATATATATATATATATATATATTATATATAATTTTCTACCTACAAATATTTTTTTTTCCACAGTGCTTCAAACCGAAAAGATCCTTTTAAAATTCTGTATTCGTTCGTTCATTCTCGTAATAAAGCTAATAGGGACGTTTCGAATCTAACTAGATTCATCATCAGCTATTCTAAAACCGAGATTATAAATAAATGTATGAAAGCAAAATAAAAACAAATCCGAACGAAATTATAAAATAAATGTCACAAACGGGAGCAAAACTCGCCTTGTGGCGCGGAAGACAAAAAAATGCAGAAAGAAATTTCAGTAGAGACGAGTAAAAGTTAGTTGGTTTGCGCAATATTTAATTTTATGGAAGCAGTCAAATCATTAAGGGACGGACGGAGTTGTTTAATGTACATAGATTCCAAGCTGGAATTGGAATCTATTGGAATATTTTCGTTTTTAAATTAGCTGATGAGGAGTCTAGTTAGATTCGAAACGTCTTATTGTGGAATAAATGGTGGTTTTAGACAGTCGCCTTCGCCTTCAGATATATATATATATATATATATATATACGGAAAAAACAGTTGTTCAACAACCAATCCAAATGGTTCATCTAATTAGTGGTATAATTACACCAATCATTTAATTTTTTAATGGTAAACCTAATGAAAGTGACTGGAATCATCGCATAGTTTTGGATTAACATTTGACTTGTTTGGCAACTATTTAATCCTGCAAACTAAAGTTGTTGGAACGAGGTTGTTTTTGTGTCTTGTTTTAGTAAGTGTATATCTCGAGAACGAAGGTCAAAGAATTGTGAGAAAATTATTTTTTTATTAACACCCGACAGTCACCTTCATATAATCAAATTATGTAACATTTCAAATGGTTTGTACGTAGTTTAACTAGTTTTACTACATACCCTATTCATTGGGTAACACATAATTATGTAGCATTTTATTGAATAACTGAACACACTATCAGTATTATGAAAATTCTAAATTTATTATTGGTTATATATATATACAGTATATATATTTATTTATTTATTTATTTATTTATATAATATTTATTTATTTATTTATTTTATTTTCATTCATGGAAATTTTTGGTAGCCAAAAGTTCCTAATAACTATGTAAAATTTTGTTTGTGAAACCACTCCTCCCCACCCACTCGCCTCTTCCCCCCCCCTTTCCAGCTCTCTCTTTTCCAGTCACTGTAAAGAGAGCTCCTGACAGGGTGGGTTAATCAGGGTAGATTAGAAGTAGCTAATAAATAGTAGGAAGCGCGGGCCTGGTCTGGTCTGGTTTCGGAGCACTAGGAGTTCTCGGATGATACCTCATTGGTAGAGACGAGAAGTTTGATGAGGACTCTCGGCAGTGGAGTAGGCGTATTCATTCAAAGGGAACTTCTTGGGGATACAGTGTAGGATTGGTAGGCCTGTTTAGGAAAATTGTGGTATTTTTAATTTAGCTTTGCTAGAGCGTAATTTCATAGTTTTAACATGCGAAATAAAATTTCTAAAACGTTTCTGTTTTTGTGTAAGTTTTCGAAACGTAAAAAGTTTCATTCATCTTGTTTTATGAGACCCTCAACATACACACACACACACACACACACACGTTGTGCACTGTCGGACGAAGGTGCTGACCGAATGGTAGGTCCTCTGAATCAGTGTCTTTTCTCTTTACTCGTGTCCAGTGAGAGATTGCAATATTTGTACAACTACTCTTAGTAAAAATTCATCTTGCCAGTTCGATGGTCTTTCGCAGCGATTAAATGACTTCTTCCATCTAATAGGAGTAGGTCGTAACCAAATAGGAGTAGGTCGTAACCAGTGTCGTAACAACGTATCTCGTCCATCAGCGAAGTTAAGCGACATTGAGTCTGGGTAGAGCTGGATGGGGGGCCCCTCCTCCGCGTCCAGATTATGTGGCTATCCGTGGTTTTGACCCCTCGTAAAGCTGTAGATCCCCTTCGTCATATGACCTTAGATGCTGCGAAAGAAGTTAAACAACCCCTCATTACATTTCTTCCATATAATAAACTAATCGTTTATAAAGGCATGACGTAGATTGCATTATGAAGTGTACCTTTTCCACAAGCCTTTAAATGAATAAGTGGGTACACGAAATGAGTGTGCGCATGGTGTGAATGAACTCTGAAGCTAATCTTTTCATTATACTTTTTTCTTACTTTTCTATAACTCTTCGTTTATCACGATTTCTTCGGTACTACTACTACTACTACTATAACATTATTTTTGCATGAAAGCATCACACCTATAAGGCTATAACTGTGAGCAGTGTAGGAGAATTTAGCTCTCTCTCTCTCTCTCTCTCTCTCTCTCTCTCGTGCTCGCCTAGGGTGAATCGTTTGGTCATTTCTCAAGATTCTCAAATTGCCAAACTTTCAATCAATCAAATTTTTGGACACCAGTGTAAAACTAACATTAATGATAAATATATTGAAACTTATAAGCTAATATATATATATATATATATATAAGTTTGTCCACAAAAAAATGTCCGATTATGTAAAAAAATATTGTATCCATAGTCCACATAATATGTATATATATATATATATATATATATATATATATATATATATATATTATATATTATATTATATATTATTATATTATATTATATATATATTATATATATTATATTATTTCCTTGCAGGTTTGTATGTAACCGCATCGAAGTATAAAATTAAATTTTCCACTGTCATAAACATTTATTTACCTTTTTAAACGTTGAATATGGTTGCCAGATATATGGCACGAAGAAAAGTCCTGTTATTGAACGTGTACTCAAGGTAGTAAATTAATTAAAAGAAAATAAAAATATGAAAGTCAAAGACCTGAAAACGTAAGTATACCATCTGACCAATTTATATGTGTGTGTGTGTGTGTGTGTGTGTTTCCCAAATAAAAGTGGTCACCTTTTCCACCAACTAAACTACAGTTCCAAAAGCATAACTAAAAAAAAACGAAATCATATTAAACCTTTTTATATTGTCTCTAAAACGAGAGGTAGTTCATTTAAATCGGGTGAGTTGTCTTTTTTAAAATTAATAATAATAATAATAATCTTTATTGAGAAAGAACACATTACATAAGATATACATTACATCCATATACGTTTAAACAGTGTTGACATTGAGGTTTAATTTTGTATTTTTAGTGACAACTTCAATGACAAGTAGTTCAATTACAGTATTCTTATCTGAATATGACGATGGGAAGTATGACGACAGCTTTTCAGGCAAAAATCTTTTGAGATTCGTTTCTATTTTTACGAAGGAAAATAAGAAATATAAATAGAATTAGTAAAAAATAAAGTTGTATTTAGTTAATTCTGTCATTTACAAATGAAAATTCCAATAATTCATTGAAATAACAGAAAAGGAAGAGGTAAACAGCACGGTATGATAATAGAACTAATAAATAATAGAAATAAAATGAAAGGAAAATAGTAAACGTGTTGAAATAAATAATAATTAATTTTTAATATTAGAAATGACGATACAATCTTAAAGTTACGAAAATACAGATAAATGAGCCATATTATAATAGAATATAATGGAAACTTTTAACATATGATTTATATACAGGTAACTTGTGTTTGCACCAGTTAAGATTGTGAATTTTGCATATAGAGTATAATAGGTGATTTTCATTGTTTAGTAATATTTACAAGTTGCAATACACACACACACACACACACACACATATATATATTAATAAGAGTTAATAAAGTGTTTCTTTAGTGAGTTGCGAAACGATATTAACAATGGTGCTTGTCTGATATTTATAGGTATAACGTACCAGATATCTGCCTAAATTCAACTCAAATTGAACAAAAGTTGTTCAAAATAAAGTTGACAAAGAGGGTGATTAGAGAATTGAGTAGACATGGGAGAAGTTTGCAATGAACAAACACACACTGAATAAAACATTAACGCAGCAAGTGTTCAATATATCCTCCATTATTACCAATGACCAATTGTAGTCTTATTTCACCACTGCCAAACTGCTGTAGAAATGATGTCTTGATCGAGCTCTTTCCACTCTGTTAAAATGCATTTTCGAAATTGATTTACATCTTGGATATTTTGTCTGCAAATTTTGTCAACTAAACGTCCCCATATGAAATAGTCGACTGGATTTAAATTTGAACTATCTGGTAACCAATCTCCTGGCGGAATGAAATCGGAACATTGTTCTTGCAAGTATGCAGTGGTGTGAATGGTATGAATTTAATTTTTTTCTACTTTTGTATTGTCAACTTTATTTTTTAACAACTATTGTTCAAGTGAAATTTGTAAAAAGACTACTCATCCGATTTAAATACTGTAAAGTACCTCTCATTTTAAGGACAATATAAAGTTTAATATGATGATGCTTGGAAGTGGGGTTTTGTTGGCCCGGTGAAAAAGGTGGCCACTTTTTTGTGGCTATATATGTATATATAGTGTGTGTAACAAATCATTTATGTACTTTTGTGTATAGAAAAAAAACAAAAACAAGAACAAAAATTAAACCCAATTTTAAACATATTTCAACATGTTCATCGGATAGTCTTGTCTGAACATATTTGAACACGCACTCTAGTAACCTAACTTAACCTAAAAGAACTTGTCGATAGTGTCACGTGGGCGAAATGTCATTATCTCGGTTCGAACCTAAAATCTCTTCCATTCTTTCCAGGGCTGAACCTTACTCGAAAATTGCTTCGAGATCCAAGTTGTGTTTAGAAGTAGAGCAAAGGGGACGTTTGGGAAGTTGGCTGAACAGGGTTCTTGTTCTCGATAAGGCTACGCTCTACAGTTACCGAACAAAGGTTAGATTAGGTTAAGTTAGGATAAGCTCAGGTTATGGTTGAGGTTATTTCCTGATAGGTCAGGTTATTATTATATTTTAGGTTAGGTTATAGTTTATGGTAAGTTAATTATTTAAGTTAAGTTTGTTTCTAGTAATTCTTTAACGACTGGTTGGGTAGCTAACGCCAGACGATTTTATTCACTCTTAATGAAGAAGACCTCCTGGGCATTAAAACATTAAGCCAGGTTAAGTTATGGTACGGTAGATTAAACCAAGTCGATTAATGTATGTTCAAACACTTCTAGTTCTAGAAATCGATATCATTATCAGTGTACAGTTAATTGCAAAAGAGCTATAACGTGGTCATGCGGCAGCACCGCTTCTCTTTAGATCAGCGAGGTTAAGCGACGTTGGATCTGTTAAATAACTGGATGGGTGAACGTCCTCTCTGATCAGATGATGTAGCGACCCGTGGTTCGGATCACGGATGAAGCTGTTACAAAGGCGGTTAAATCACTCCAAATATTATTGTTATTGAGTGGAAAAGTAGAAGAATCTTAGTTTGACTGTCCCTCATACTCGAACTCCGGAGGTAGGCTGTTTTTCTGGACGAAATTTTGATTGTTTTTACTTTATTCATTCGGTATTATTAACGAAAAGATGGCCAAATTAGTGCACCAAGCGCCCTAGAGTGTGCGCGAGTTGAACCCGTTATTGGAATAACAAAAAAGCCAGTTGAAGTTGTTGGTTTGTGATAAACCTCACGATGGATGAAAGCTTACATTTATCGACAATCATCAGTTTAGTAAATCATTAGCTAAGAATGTTACCTTCCGCAACTCTGAAGACAGCGTATAGGGTGGCCACAAAGTCCCGTTACCCCCTGCCCATATCATTCTTATACGATTCATTTCTCTAGGGGGTAACGGGACTTCGTGGCCACCCTATACATTGAATTTTTGAACACCATTATACGTCAAATTATATTAAATAAATATTAATAAAAATTTTTGAAGTGATTATGTATATAACAGGGAGAAAGCGGAAGTCTTAACGGATGGGCGATCGGGGGAGCGGAAGTGCACGCCAAAAAAGCAAGGAAGGACGGTCGTTATGTGATTGTTATTTCACGTCCAGATGTCTACAGTATCGTTTTCTCATTGAACAGTTTACACGAACAAGCGGCCTTCATTCAAGTGAGTACCAGTCCCCGAATTAGTTCAACAAAGGATTCGTTTAAGAGAAATTAAATTTTTAAAAAAATATCGTTTGATTTAGGTTAAAAGTTGTTTTTAAGTTACCGTAAAAATAGTGTAAATAAAAACTTTATATAACATTTAATTAGTTTTCTATGAGAAGATGTCACTCTGCATGATGAACGTCAGGAAATCGCATACTTTTGAGTGTCGGCTACATGTATCCAATTTAATAAGGTGCCGTGATTTACAAAGGCAATCTAATTGGAGGCAATGTAATTGATGCAATATATATATATAAACTTTGCTTTTAAGTTATAATCGTATAGAAAATATTATATATTAGTTGCATATTTTTTTTAACTTTCACCAGAACCTAAATTTAATATGTAAAAGTGTGACACTAAATAAGATTACTTCCACCAACAAAGTGTGACCAAGCAGGCGCTTGTCAAAAATTCATAAGTTACACATTGGGCAATAATTATTATACCCACATCATGAATTTTGACGTCTATTTAATTTCATGTTTATATCTCGAATATATATATATATATATATATATACACCTCGTAACATCGTAGTAGTTCCGTGTGTTGGTCTTTTTTCACACGAAGGTCATGCTGTTGGCCCCCATCTCTAGGCTTGGCCAGGTGAAAGAGCGAATTGCTCTCACAATCTCCATCACACCTAGTTCATCTGGTACCGTCCTGAGCCGGGCATCTAGTGTTCTTTTGAAGAATTTCACGTTAATACCAGTGATGTTCCTGATCTCCTTCGGAAGCTGGTTGAATAGTCTTGGCCCCCTGACAACCAAAATATTTTCCTTTAGAGTTGAGGGTGTCTCTTGTCTGGCCTTTAGTTTGGGAACATTACACATTCTATCTTTCTTATTTTCCAGTGTTCTTTGTGTGATTACTGGGTTCAGTTTGATGGTAGGTACCAGTTTTTTCTATTATTTTCCACGTGTAAATTATGGTGTATCTCTTTTCTTTCCGGTGAATATAGATTTAATTTAAGAACTTTTCAAGTAGTTGAGTTCTTTGCAGTCATCAATCTTGACTGTGAAATTTCTTTGAATTTCTTCTAGTTTATTAATTTCTTCTTTCTTATATGGGGACGTCAAGACTGAGCAGTACAGTATTCAAGTTTCGGTATGATCAGTGTTTTCAGCAGGAGAATCATTACTCTCTTGAACCTTTTTTTAAAGGTTCTCAGTACCTGTCCCGCGCCCCTATTTGCTTTGTTTATCGCTATCTAATTTTGTGTCTCAAATGTCGCATCGTCGGTCATTATAACCTCTAAATCTATTGTTTTCTTGTTTCTCTAAATTTTCGCTCTATCTGAGGCGTAATATGCTGTTTGTTTTAGTTCCTCGTTTGTTACATATCTCAAGAGCTGAAATTTACCGGTGTTAAATTTCATGTCTTCTAACCATTTGTATATTCTATTTGTGTCTCTGTAGAGCCTCCACCTCATCTGCATTATTGATTTTTCTGTTGATTTTTGTATCGTCCGCAAAGGATGTGACTATACTTGGTTACTTCATTATCTATGTCTGTTAGCATGATAATGAATAGGAGTGGGGTCAATACTGTTCCTTGTGGTACTAAGCTGCATACTTCCGATTCTAATGATTTTTTTTCTCAATGTCCTTGGGTTTTTATGACTTGCTGACGTTCTCTGAGAGAGTTGTAGATCCATTTTCCCACTTTGCCTGTTATTCCCACATGTTTATTTATGTGCTGTTATACTATGATCACGTTTATCGAACGCTTCAATAAAATCCGTGCATATGACATCATAGTTTTCATTGCTTTCAAGTGTCTTTGATATTGTTAGTGTTCTATTGGTTGTGATAGTCATGATCTTCCTCATCGGAATCCGTGCTGGTTCTCGTTGAATCTTTCCAGTGTCTCCAAGAAGTCGTAGATTTTCTCTCTAATTATTCTTTCAAATATTTTCGTGAGATGGGACGTCAGTGACAGTGGTCTATAATTATTTGTTTGAGATCTATCCCCTCCTTTGTATATACGATGTTCGATCTTTTCAGGATGCTCATTATTTTTCTCGTGTCCATGGATCTTCTTCATATCTAGTATACGGATGTAGGCGTTCCATTTGTCCAGACCTGCAGCTGAATGTTATTTCATTTGTCCTATAGCTCGCGCTATATCTTCCAGGGAAAAATCAAAATCTGTTATACATTCTCCTTGTGAATCCTCTTCAAAGGAGGTATCTCTATCAGGTACCACTTTATTTTTTTGGGTACTGAAAGCTGATTCGTACTGGGCTTTCAATGCTTCAAATATGTTTTCAAATCGTCGGTTAGTTCATTATTTCCTTTCCTTAACTGCCTGCTAGTGGCTCTTGTTCTTATTTTCCTCTTTGCATTTAGCATTTTCCTCTTCGCATTTAGCATTTTCCTCTTCCCTCTCTGTATGGCCTTTAAGTAGGGCTTGTATTTCCCTTTCGATACTCTCCAGATTTTCTTGTTACTTCCTTGGTATTGTTGTCTGTGCAGTTAATTAACTTCTTAACTACTCTTTCTTTTGAGGAATTTTGTACGCTTTTGCCTCTCGAAAAAAAAATCATCTTTTCTTTCGGCTGTGCTTTCGGAACATATTTTCATAAGATTCTCAATGTCATTTTCTCCCAAGGTTGCTAGCATTTCTTCGGTTATTTTATCCTGTAAAACTGCTTTCCACTTTATTTGGGCCACGCGAAATCTGATTTCTTCCCAATTTATAGTCTTCGAGTTTAGGTTAAAAATCTAAAATTTGCTTCTTTCTTCAATATGAGTATTTTCTTTTAAGGTCGTCGCCATATTAGTTGATATCTCGATTATGTTGTGGTCTGAGAAAATAGTTCGGATTATTTTTATATCATCAGTTAAGTTGTTGTTCGTGAATACCAGATCCAGGCAGTTAATTTCTCTGGTGTTATCTGTTATCTCCTGTGTTAAAATAAATTCGTTTGTTAAAGCTATCAACAATTTTGCTTGTCCCTGGTCTTCTCTTGCACCACCTTTTTTCATTTGTTCGTTCTCCCTCCTCATCTTGCGCGGAATGTTCTCCTATACAAGCGTCGTTCTTTACGTTAATTATACTGCGTGTTCTTTGCAGTTAAAATATATATATATATATATATATATATATATATATATATATATATATATATATATATATACAGGGCGTCCCAAAAAAATGTATACATACTTTAACAGCTGATAGCTCAATTGATGTTTCTTTCTTTCCAAGTTAAACCCATTAGAATTAATAATGGCAGTCAGACTAAGCTTTGAACAAAGGAAATTCATTCTAAAATGCTACTGGAAGTGTGAAAACGCAGTTGAAGTGCAAAGACAGTTTAGGAGGGAGTTTCAAACAGATCCACCAACGCGACTTACCATCACTCGAATTAGAGATAAGTTTGAAGCCGATGGAACTGTTCAGAATGTCCACAAGAAGCGTTCCGGAAGACCACGGACATCGACAAGCCCCACAAAGCAAGAAAGAGTACTGGAAACGTATCACCAAAGTCCAAGAAAATCTGTGCGGCAAGCGAGTCGTGAGGTAGGAATTTCAGAATCGTCTGTCCAACGCATTTTGAAGCGCTGTCAATGGAAAAGTTACATTCCAAGATTAGTCCATGCTATTAATGAAGATGATCCGGACCGAAGAGTGGAGTATTGCGAGTGGTACTTGGCACGATGTGGATGTGGATTGGACGAAGGGGTTTCGTAGAATACCCTCCGCGTTCACCAGACCTCACACCACTAGACTTTTTTTTATGGGGATACTTAAAAGACAAAGTCTACGCTATAAAACCTGCAACAGTCGCTGAATTGAGAGCAGCCATTGAACGAGAATGCACACAAATACCAAACGAAATGTTTCGTGATGTTTGCGATTCCATTGCTTCGCGTTATCAGCAGTGCCTGGACCAGAACGGACGTCAGTTTGAAAACAGGCGTTGACAAAACAATTAAATAATGTCTGTAGATTCTATTACATTTTGAAAATGAAATGTATTTTAATAAACACTGCCTTTATAAGTATTTAAAGTGTGTATACATTTTTTTGGGACGCCCTGTATATATATATTTCTTCCCACCCTTTTGTATTTTATAAATGATAAATTAAAATCTCCACAGAGTATTAGATTGGGAAATAGGGTATTTAAGGAGTTTATTATGTTTCTGATATCAGCAATTGCATCCGAGAATTTTGCAGTTGGAGTGTTCGGAGGTATGTAGATCATACCTAATTTTATTGTGCAGTGATAACCAATTTGCGCAGTATTAATTTCAATTTGTGCAGTGATAAATTGAAAATCTATGCAGTGATAGATGAGGTTCTATATCGGATATAGAATCTAGTTTATCACTGCACAAATTGAAATTATTACTGCGCAAATTGGTTATCACTGCACACTAAAATTAGGTACGATGTAGATGACTAAAGCACCACGTTTAGTTTTCTATTTTTACTGCTAAAAGTTCCACGAAGCTGTTTGATTTACTTATTATCGTCTCTGCCATATGACACTTGTGTACATATAGAGCATAGCCATCTTTACATCTTGTTGTTTTATCAGCTCGTAGTAAGTTGTAACCATGGATATGTATTCCTTTCTTATGTATGCAATATTTGCAGTTCTCACAGTCTCCTTGGCAATCTTTAAGATGTGTTTCTGCGAAACATGTGACGTCAGCCCTCGTTTCATCTACAAATCCTTTCAGGTATATGGAACTTTGTTTAGTGAGTAGTTCGGTTTTCGCTCTTGAATATTAGCCACGACAATATTTGTTTTTAGTTTTGCGTTGCCCCTCGTGCATTCCAAATTCATTATCCTTCATTGTCGCGTGTTTTGTAGCCTTATGGTCCCTCGAGTAAGATCCGTTTCCATTTATCTGTTCTGGTGGCTTCTTGCCTGATAACGGTTAGGCTCGAGGATTCTCAACTGTGTCGACTACATTTGCTATATGAGGCTTAGTAGCCGTATTGTGTCTGCGATGCTGAAAACATTTAGTACGCGATTTGTATACATACGTTTCTTCTTTTTCCTATTGTTCTTTGAGTTTATTGGGAGGTGATGGTAGTAGCATCTTTTTCCATATTTGCAGGTTCCATGTTTCGCGTAATTCTTGTAAATGGCGGGTGGTTGAGGATGAATATGCAGCTATCACCGAATTTACAGTGTCCATTATTATAGTAGAGTTCGTACATAGTCGGGTGCTCATGTATACACTGTCCTTCTTTATATCTTCAATTGCCTCTTACATAGTATCTGCATACAGTTCCTTCCCTACTTTTACTCGGGGCCTCTGCTTTTGATGTTTGTTTCAGCTCCTCATTTGGAGATAACTTCAATTTATTTTGGTGGTTGCCTTCTTGGTTTTTGTTTTTTACGCTAGTGTTCTCCATTTGATCTTCTTGTGTTCATTTTTGTGTCCCTCTTAAATTCATATTTTCGCCCTCTTTTTATATATATATATATATATATATATATATCCCCGCAAGGGGGTTCTAAGCTCGTGCTCTTGAGTGCTCTTTGTGCTCGTTTGTACGTGCTTGTTCCTGGAGGTTTCACGTGCGCCCTCCCGGCCCTAGCACCCAAGGATGATGGGGCTCGACCCTGCAGTCCTTGTCATCCTTGGTCTTTTTCCACTTCGACTGTCCCCTCCACCCTTTCTTTTTCCTCTGTCTTTCCTCTCCCTTTTTCTTTGTTTTTCCGCTGAGATATGCCCTTTTAAATAGAGGCGAATCGGTTCTTCCTGAACTTAAAAAAAAAATATATATATATATATATATATATATATATATATATATATATATAGGTGTAGCATAAGTCGGTTTACCGAGAATAATGGACTCCCCTTGTGAAGAATAATATTTATCATTTACTACAGAAATTATTCAAAGTGTCTTCCATCATGTTCAATAGATACGTTGCATCTTTGTGCTGCCCTATTTGTTGTTCAGTGATTCAGTTTTGTTATTATTCAACGTCTCGACCTCTTGGCGTATTAAAGTCATCGTGTGATCGAAGTCTCAGGTTTCTGGCCGTTGACTCTATCTTTGATTATATGATACCCCACATTGAATAATCACTGTGAATGTGATTATTCAATGTGGAGTATAATCAAAGATAGAGTTTACGGCCAGAAACCTCGGGACTTCGATCGCACGAAGACTTTGATATGCCAAGAGTTCGAAACGTTGAATAATAACAAAGAACTGTGCTGCCCTATTTGTTGTTCAGTGGTTAAAAAATTCAACGTATGTATAGTGGCCTACGGATCACCAATTTGATGTGGCCAAAAAAGTAGGCTTACTATAATTTAGGAATTAAATTGAAATGAACAATTAGGGGTCACCAGCTTGGGCCTACAGCCCAAACAAACGATATTTAATAAGGAGAAAGAAATTACTTTGTTGTTTGGTGTTTAATTAGGAAAATAAATCAATTATTTGTTCAGTGATTCTATAACGGTATTTATGCTATGTTAAAGATGACTGATTAATAGCAATAAAAAATGGTTATACAGTCTAATTGTTAAGTAAAACTACTAATTCAGGTAGGCTAATGAGATATGCCGAGGTGAACACAGAATAAGTAATTAAGCCAATAATAACTGAAATAATGAAAGTACGGTATGTTACAGTAAATGGATTAGGTCGGTAAAAATGAAATGCATAAAAGAGCACATAAACAATCGGATGCAAAATAAGTGTTATATGAATGAACACAATAACAAGGTGATACAAAACTACGATATTGGACAACATTTTAATAGGCCTACTGCGGCCTTAACGGGAGAGTTAGTTTGAACGATATTGAAGACACTTTTTAGAGCCTACACGATTAGGCTGAGTTTGTGGACTTTTCAGCTTGGAATCCTGGATAGTCTAGCACGACGTAACAAAACACTGTAGGCTGAGTGAGGGCCGATAAGAGGCTTACCGACCTGCGATTTCGACGTGGATAACTCTGGAGACTGAAGAAACCTACGTGAAGGTTTACCGTCCTACGTTTCGACGTGGATGACTCTGAAGACGTGTTGAGGGCTTACGTGAAGTTTGACCGTATTGCGTTTCGCCGTAGATAACTCTGAAGACTGTTGGCCTACCGGCAGGAGGATGTGCTGAGGCCCTGTTGAGATACTTGTTGAACGGACGCCGATCGAATTGTGGTGAAGGATGAATGAATTGTGGCCAGAAGGATGACGCCGGTAGAGTGATGAAATTGTAGGTCGCCTCAAGTGTTGATTCGCTTCGTGTATTGTTGAGGTGTTGCTTGAGTGACTGAGGTCGAACGGCGCTACGTGAAAGAGGAGTAACGAGCAAAGTGAGGGCGAGTTTAGTGAACTATGGCTTATATAGGCTCGGAAGACGCTAACTTTTTGCGGGGCTTTTGGGAGAAGACAAAAATCCTTTTGTTTCTCTCCCCTTGAAAATCACGTTTTTTTTTTTTTTTCGATTTCTGATGATTCCCGGATGTTTGTGGACCTGAGGAAAGGAAATTTCCGGTCGGTCTGTACATATGTATTGAACATGATGGAGGACACTTTGAATAATTTCTGTAGTAAATGGTAAATATTATTCTTCACAAGGCGATTCCATTATTCTCGGTAAACCGACTTATGCCGCACCCTGTATATATATATATATATATATATATATATATATATATATATATGCAGTACACTATAACTCTATATGTTGTTCATATGTTGATATTAATGCCATATTATGAGCCTCTTTGATGCGTGACTGATGAATTTCTGACGAGTGCCCGCGTGGCCTGTTGCTAATACTGAAGTGGGGTCTCTTTCTAATTTCGGTCATTGCCATTCCCCTCTTTGTCCAAAAATATGAAAGTAGGAATCTCAAAGGAGGCAATTCTCAAATTGATCCACTCCCATTTCCATTGTAAGATTCCTGCTTTCAGTTACATTTTCTCGTAAAATACCTCTCGGACACTTTCTATCCAAAATTCCCACTTCAGCAGGCATTTCCCACTCGCGGACCACCAATGGGAATGACGCCAGGTGGGAAATAATAAAAAAGTATTAAGATTGTGTTAATGGAATAATATTGGAACCATTTTGAGTTTAAAATGATCTTTTTAGTAAAACAAGAGTGTAAAATCTTCCATAATTTCTCTATAAACACGTTATTACACTTAATTACACAAATGTTTTTTTTCTGGAACATCCTTTCTAATTCGTACTCTATACTTCATTAGTTAAATATCAGTCTTTAAATAGGATAGTATCCCTTTAAGCCTGATAGTTCTAAAAGGATATACAAAAATGGAATTTGTGAATAAATTCTCTTCCGGCGAAGTTTAGTAATGATCATGACTCGTGGGTTGCCAACTTTTATTGCTGTTGCTTTCATTCGTAGGCTCTGTCAACTTCCGGGGCGATAATAAGGGGACTTAATGGAATACTCCTGTTAAAAGAATTTAAGGGAATACAAACGGCTGTAAACGAAAGTTTGGAAGAACAGAAAATCATCAATGAGGAGAATGAGTCTCGTCTGAGAGACCTAAAGGGCAGGAGGACCTCAAAACCTATTCTGACGATACCCCAGCTTTCATCTCGTATGACGGAGATGAAGTGGACCTTCAGCAATTCTGGTATTGCTGATGACGTGTATGATGATGATGATAATGATTATAAGGACGGACACGTTGCCTCTCCTACCCATAAGTTATGCCCCGATACGATCTTGAAACCTCATTCCACATATAATATAGAAATAATCGAAAAAACAAATGAAAATCGATGTAATAATATAAATTCCAAAACGAGCTGCAAAGAAACTCCTCCCGCCATCTTTGAAAAAGAACATAAACATTCTTTCCAGAACGCTAAACCGGATACGAATTTTGGTGATTGTAAAAAAAAAGAAAATCAATCGCGTTTATATATAGAAACGGAGGTAATTCCTTTCAAAGAAGACTTACAAGAAAGAATCAAGTCGAAAGAAATAACGGAGGAAAAAAATGGTAAAGCAGTAAAAGAAGAGATAATAAAAAGCCAATTTTCAAACTTAAAAACGGGCAAAGTTTTGGAAATGAAAAATAGACTCGAAAGCAAACGAAAAGAATCGACGATATATACATCTTTCTGCAAAGAACCGAGAAAGGAGATAACGAGTAGTAATCTTCAAGATGAACGTTTCGAAACTACGCTCAAAAACGTTTCTACAACGGAATCCTTTAAACAAGATGTAGAAAAAGACGTGAAAAATACGTCTCCAATCGATGAACCAACGACTGCAAACAGCAGAGAAAGAAGACAAATCAAAGACAGAATTAACAGAATGATTCTGAAAGAAAATATAGACGATAAAAAAAGACAAGATACGAAACAAGTTGAAACTGAAATAGTGAATGACGAAAACACGAAGAATTGTGAAAAAGAAGAATTAAACTTTGACAGACGAAAATTAAGATTTTCTCTCGGTGACGATGGCGAAGACTCTGAAGTTATTTTATCAGGTAAATTAATCTAAAAGCCATTCACGAGTGTTCATTATCTTATTGCTTTATCACTGTAATAATAATAATAATAATAATAATAATGATTGCAAATGATAATTGAAAAAAATTAAATCTTCCATTTATATATATATGAGGGGTCCCGCGTCTTAAGGTACCTAAGCGCCAAAATTAAAATTCGCCAGAAATCGCCTCCAAAGTTCAGCAATATTCTGGCAATAGTATCTCTGTTATTAATTGAGCTAGAACGTTCATTTTTGGCTAAATTAGAGTTCTAAGTATGCTAATGATGATGTTGATGAGTTTTTGGAGTAGATTTTCATATTTTATATATATTTTTTTTAATTTTTTGATTTTCTTATTATGCCGAACTTTGGGTGAACTTTTGGCTGGTGATAGAGGTGAAAAAAGTAGTTCGCTTCATAAGGTTTTCAACTGTACTTCTAGTGTCGTAAGGTCATTATAACCCAAACCACGCGATAGAGGAAGGATGAAAATAGTGATATCCATCAAAAACACATTTTCGCCTGTGGTGGCGCTTAGGTATCTTAAGACGCGCGACCCCTTATATATACCACGCGTCCTCCAAAAATGTCCCCATTTCTAAAATGTTCTAAGCTTGAAAAAAGGAAATTTATCCATGCAGACGCAATAGGTAAGTAAAATATAGTAGTTTATTAACCTTAATTAAGCAACATATTCAGTGTAATTGCCATTTTTTCTAACACAATATTCAACCGTATACAAATATTTGACAAATTTGGAAACAGCTCAAATGGGATATTGTTGATCACTACAAATGTACCGACTAGTCGGCTTTCAAAAGTCGGCCGACTAAGGGAAGATTTGATCCGCGTGCTATCAAAGAACTCATTCTTACTTAGGTTTGCAGACAAGTATTTTAATTTTATGGATGCTGTACATTTATAATTTCTATTTAAATATATCTGTAATGTATATGCAATTTACGGCTCTTAGTATATGTTTCACATAAATTTAATGCGTGCCTGAATGGCGACATCACTCATTTCACCACAATAGAATATTATTTGTTCTATTGTTTTGCTCTGACTACCGTCATGGTCATTTACTATGACTACGGTATTGAATAAAGTTAGACTACTTTAGTCTGAAATGGTATGTCTAAATTATTTCAAACTAAAGTCCTGAAGGAGGACTTAGCTATAGGGCCTATCTTGAAGTGAAATATTTTAAATTCAATTTAATTCATTGTTTATATAACCTATGCTATTATTTTAATAGATCTGGAAAGAAAAAAAAAGGCGTTATAAAATTTGGATCACCTGAATGAAGATCAGGGCCCCCCCAGCCTTCTCTAGTTAGCCTTATAAGGCTAACTAACGAAAATATCACGACCTAACCTAACCAATCGTTAGGTCAATTGTACGCCCTCGACGATTGGTTAAGTAAGGTCGTGATATTTTCGTTAGTTAGCCTTATAAAGCTAACTAAAGAAGGCTGGGGGCCCTGATCTTCGGGTGATTCTAAAATTTAATACATGAAAGTTAATTCAAATTCCTAAAATAATATACGTTAGAAGATTGTGTGTCAAAGGTTTAAGGGAAGCTTAAGAAGTTAAAGTCTAGCTAACTTGGCCTAATTAGGACTTAAAGTTTGGAAGTATTTATTTGTATAACCTTTATGCAGAATAAAACCTCCAATCTGTTACCTTTTTGAAGAACAAACCCCAATGATAAATATATATATTCATTAGAAGATAACAAGCAAATAAAAATAGGAACTTTTTTTTTGGCGGGGGGGGGGGGGGGCACCCTATATATAATTAATAATAATAATAGTAACAAATTGTACAATTTTCATTCTATTTCCAACCTTGCCAAAGGCATGATCGGAGTCGCTCAAAGGGTCGGAGACGAATTCACGTCTCAGAAGGTGGTCTTGAGACGAGGTATGATGATCATTTATCCCTTGATTAAGAATGAAGGAAGGAAGAGATCATTTTCATTCCAAAAGTCAGGCAATTTAGAATCCGTTGTTAGAATCAATTTAGAAGGATTGTCCATCTGTCCTCTTCTCGGCAACAATTCGGATAGTTTGGTCATGAGAAGAAAGAATAAATGTGTCAAAGTTTTGCAGGTCAGTGTTAGATGCTTTTTTTTGGTTAAGAGTTTAGACTGACTTTCAGACCATGCAAGTTTCATGATTTTCAGCACGCATATGTTGATTTTGAAGTTTAAAAGTCTATATATATATATATATATATATATATATGTATAGCTTTTTTGGACTTATTTGAAAAATTGCATTCTTTCTTGTTTCTATGGAAGATTAATTTGTGTATTATTTTCAGCTGGAAACGAGAGAGGAACTTATGAAATGGATATACGCAATATCTGACGAAGTAGTGACTGTAACTTCTCTTATCAAACGAAATTCATTAACCCTCTACCCGACTCCCTCAAAAATTTCAAGAAAGGGAGAGAAATTTAAAACAATTTCACAAGACGACTCTCCATTATCTAAATCGAAAAGTGAATCAGAGCCTGAATACGATATAAGAATGATCAACGATAACGATGGAAAGAATTCTACTCTTGACGAGAAGCCTTTAAAAGAATTTAAAAATTCAAAAAACACTGAAAAGAATAGTGGGACTGTTTTTAAGGGACTGAAAAGAAGACTGGGTATTCGTCGTCCCAGTAGAGAAATCGATAAAACTCTTTTTGTAAAGGAAGTTGAAGAATGTTCTAGCAGTAAGCAGGAAATAGGAAGTAAGAGAGATAATACTGGCAACACTGAAAGCACTGATAGCACCCATTCAGTTCATAAGACATCCAATCAAAAACTAATTACAGACACTGATTTAACGGAAGATCATTCAAGTATGCTTGGATCCCATGTTACCAGTAGGCCTATGGATGAAGTTCTCGAGGGTTTCTTCGATATAGTTGACACGTTACCTCTGGTTGACCATGAACTTCCTGTAAATAGTAAACTTAACAATAACAATATTTCAGAAATAACCAGTTCCTTACCTGTCATGCCAAAGAGTTGTACTGAAGATGATGATAATTACCAAAGAACAAAATGCCCAAAAAATGCTAACTGGAAATCTGTTGACCAGGAAAATAGTAAACTGAAAATAGAACATAAAAATAATAGATGTACTCATAAACTTCGTGAAAATAATTTTGTTAAAAACTTTAACACTGAAAACTTCCCTGAACGTACTCCAGAGATTTCGGGTAACAATTATTCTAAGTTCAAACGATCCCCAATTATTACTAGAGTTCGCGTAAAAGATATGATTAAAAATTTTGACGAAATTTCTGAACTTGCTGCTTCTCAACAAATATCTAGGCCAGTGTTGAAAAACATTCCAAATAAAATACAAGGTGAAGTAAAGGATGGGCGCACAAAAATAAATTTTAACTCTTCCTCAAGTCGAGATTCAAAGGAAAAAATGGATATTCCGATAAGTATAGAAAATGTTTCGTACAGTTCGAGTAAAAATTATCTCAGCCCTGAAGAGCTCCAGAAACAGGGACAAACGCTCGATTACAATGATGCGTCCAACGAAGGACGCGAAAAAGATGTCAGTCGTAAGATGTTTAAGGAAGAGATTAATAATGATGATGATGATATAAGGTGAAAATGAATCGATAAGAATGACAAGGTCCGTAAGGGCAATTAGGGAAAGATTCGAAATATTAAGTAAAGTGAATGGATTAAATCTACCCAAAAAGCAATCGTGGAGCCGTAATTCAATCAACAGAAGGAAGCAAACTAGAAACTCGATCAGAAGGAAGAAAAACTTGGAAGGAGAGTCGAGAAGGGCTTCGCTAAGAAGAAGTGTAAGGAGAACCGATTCTGGCATTAGGAAACCATCTTGCGATGAAGAAATCAGTCTGAAAAGCGTCCATCTTAGGAACATGACAGCCAAAACGGACGAAAATAATTCAAATTTAGTTGATGAAATGAATGGAAAACTCAATGATGAAATAGCTACAACCCATTTCATGCGGAGTTATTCCTTTAACTCAAACAAAAGTATTATTGTTGCTAGGAAAGACAGATTACAGCCTCGGAACTACGGTTCTCTATCAAGATTAGACCCCCTTTTATTGAAATATGGTGATAGTCAGTCAAGCTTCACTGAACCTAAATTATCAGAAAATAAAAATAAAAATATTTCAGGACTCGTTTGGAGAAAAGTGAGTTATATTTAGAATGTTAATAAGCATGTTAATATAGCGTGAGGCATTTATTTACTGTTATCTTAAATGCTGTTAAGTGTTTTGCGCCAAAATATGTTCATTTTATAGCGTTTAGTTTGTACCAAAACGTACTTCTCGATTGCGCTTAGTTTTTTTAAGGGTCATAAATCTGCCCGAGAGCTCACCTAACTTAACCTAACCTTTCCTACTTAAAAGTAAAAGGATGACTTTCACTTAGCGTAGACAGAACGATATAAAAAGAGCACATTTTAGCGAATAACTTAAATTTTAGAGCAAACGCTATTGTCCGATCTTAATATGTGGATAGATGGAAAAAAACCATAGTCAGTTGGGACATAAAACTTTGTATTACCTTCTCCGACATTTTCTACTTTTTCTTCTTCTTATAAATTATGACCTAACCATAAGTAGAATTATAATTTTATATTTAAGGAAAATGAAGAATCGGTGCTAGAAAACTTGAACAATACTTTTTTGGCAAAGCGGCTTTTAGTTGCCAAAGAAGTTGAATTAGCCAGAATTCAGGATTCTTTGGTTCGTGAAGAGGAGGTCATATGGGATATTCAGATCAAAATTTATGCGATTTTATCATCGAAAAATTATCCGCCATCTTGGAAAGACGGTTCAACCACAGACAGGTTAGAAATTGTTATTTAATATGGCTAAGGTTCCACATTCATTCTTAGGGAACTTTATTAAAGAATTAGATTAAAAAAAAAAAGTTATATTGCTTGAAGGATGAGAAGATTGCAGCAGAACTTCTCAAATGACCGCGGCAATATCAGTTAACTGTACAGCGAAACAAACTCCTTATATATGTATGTCTTCGTATCTTTTTATAAACCCTTTAATGTAACATTCATCCTGAAGAGGGTATTGCCATTCCGTCAAAACGTTAGTGTATCTTGTTTCACTTTCCTGTATGATTCATATATTTTATTGATAGCATCACTACAGATGGATGGTCAATTCATTAATACCTTCAATATATGCACTGAATAGTCGTACAACTAATGATAATTAATTTGCTGTTTGTTTCCTCAGAGCTTTGCTTAAATTTTAGCAACATTTAGGCTATATCACAGAATGGGGGTACCTACAACTCAACGTGGAATCTGAACCGCGATTCTGACCAATAAGATCCATTCGGAGGAAACGCCATTATCGTTCAAACCTGAACTGACAAGGTCCGAGTCGGGAGTCGAACTCGCATCCTTCAGATTAGCAGTATGGTTTTAACCACTAGGCTTACCTAGTGGATTAATAATAATAAATTTGACTTAAACCACACGATCAGCTTTTACACTACTGTGTACCTTATCTTTCCTACATCTTTTCACAAGCGTGCGAAATTTCCGCTGGCCCGTTAGCTCGAGGCCAGTTTTTTTCACATCGGATCTAATTTATTGCCCCATAACATTCATTTTATTGCATTTACGTTGTGAGCAGAGGGGGACAGTATTTTTTTTTTTTTTACGGGCCAGTAGATTTTCAAGATCGCTGGGCCGGTAAGCCATCAGAAAATTTTGGCGAGTTTCGTACCCTGCTCTTCACTCCGCCCATCATCAATACTGTAACAAAAGCGCATCTCTTGTTTTGACTCGAAACTTAATTTTTCCTCCAATGTATTTTGAATTGTAGAAAAGGACTGGAAGCTGTCGAAGATCTGAAAACTCTGGAAAGAGATCTGAAGACAGCGAAGACCAAATATGAAATTTTGGAAGACCAACTCACTGAAGCTGAAGAGCAAGTGAACGTGGCAAAACAAAAAATAGAGTTGAATATTCGAAAAATTTTAGAATGATAATGATACTTATGATAGTTATAATGTTAATAATTAGCGCAATGATTTTTTTAACTCCTTATTATGACAGGAAAGTTATTCGCTGTAGACAAGTGTGCCTTATTTTTATTAAACTTGTAGATTTATACTTTGGGGGCTTGATTGGCCTCTGGTTTCTAGTCAGAAACTTTTATAGATGGAGACGTAGGCGATTTTTTTTTTTTTTTTTTTTTACCCCCCCAGTTGGTTCTTCACTCAAGCTTGTTCAACCTTTTTTAATCTGAATTTTTTTTTGTGTGTGTGTGTGCGTGTATTTGTAGAGGTTAATAGTACCCTAGTCAAGATTGAGTACTGGATACAGTTTCTCCTCAGCAAACTCCCTCTTCCATGGGCAGTTTGATACGCTTAAGTGTCGTTGTTATGCTGGACTAGGGTAGGCCTCAACATATTCTCTTAAGGGAGCCTAGCCATTGACTCTCGCGGATTCCTCTGCATTAAATAAACTCATTTACGGTGCAAAACTCTAACTTTGTTTTATTTACCGTCTGAGTCATTGCATGCGATAAAATGCCTGCTGTGGGTAGTTAAAAGCCTATAAAGCTTTGTTTGCTGAAACTACCAAGGACGGCATTAGTTCTTATTGAGTTTTGAAGTAGCCATAATTACGTTCTTTGGCATTCGGTTTAATGAGAATAGTTAACATTAGTCAATGGATGAAATTCTTCATACACTGTGCCATATATTGGAGTTTTAAATGCATTGTAGTGTTTATTTATACGATGCTGTATACTTATATATATATATATATATATATATATATATATATATATAGGGTGATTCACGACGAAATGTCATAACTTCGGGAGCTCATAGCTGAGGTCATTCCCAGTCAAACATTTCATATGAACATAGGTCCGATTCTTAACGGTTATGGAGCTATGAATGTTTAAAAATAAGAATAAGCGAACAAATAGCTGCTGAAGTTTTTATTCATGAATTTACAATAACTGTTCAAAGTGACTACCCTCGGCCTCAATACACATTACGGCTCGTGTGTGAATCGCGCGTGTAGTTCGCATTAGTTCATTACGATTGTCCTTTATGAGGGCTGCAGCATCCAAAATGCGACGGAGCAATGCAGCTCGTGTTTCCACTTTTCTCTGGTACACCAGCTCTTTCATGCGCTCCGACAGATAAAAAACGAGTGGTTAGGTCCGGAGACCTGGGTGGCCAATTTTGTGCACCACCACGACCGATCCATCCACCAGGGAAGCGATCATCGAGATACGTTCTCACTGCACGGCTAAAATGGGGAGGAGCTCCGTCTTGTTGAAAGTACATACGCAGTCGTGTTGCCAAAGGTACATCGTCTAACAGTGGCGGCAGTTCGTCTTGCAGAAATCGTGGATAAATGTCACCTGTAAGACTACCTTCGAAGATAAACGGACCAATCGGCTCACCGTAGAGAATACCACACCACACATTGACACTGAACCCATGTTGAAAATTACTTTCCACAATGGCATGAGGATTCATTTCTGACCATACACGTGAATTGCGAGTGTTGTTGACACCGTCGCGAGTAAATTGAGCCTCGTCACAGAACAAGACTTATCGATGCAATCGTCAATCGGCATTGAGCCAATTACAAAATTCCAGCCGTTGGGCGCGATCCCCAGGTTGGAGGTGCTGAACGCGCTGTTCGTGGTATGGATACATGCCTTCTTCGTGTAATGTTCTACATACTCTCGTTTGAGGAACTCTAAGACGTGTGGAAATCGTTCGCGTACTAACATGAGGACTCCGTTGTACCATCTGAATGATGTTTTCTTGTTCAGCCACATCTTGTTGTACCGGACGTTCAGATAAAAAAGTAACGCTAGGAAATGAACCGCTCTCGCAATCTTCGGAAAACGTTGCTAAACACTCGTCGATCCGGAATTCTTCGATTTGGAAAATGTCGCTGGTATTTAGCGACAACAGCTGTAGTATTTCCATCGCAAAATCAGCAAACATACACCATATCGGCATACTGGGCATTTGAAAACGTAAAGTAAGTCATACTGAAGGCGCAAAACATCAACTGCACGCTGTGAAACGCAACACACTACTGTGTAGTTAGTTCGGTTCGGTAAGTAACTGTCAATTCAGTTCAAGGTCACGCATGCGCATGCTTGAAATTCAAACATCCATAGCTCCGTAACCGTTAAGAATCGGACCTATGTTCATATGAAATATTTGACTGGGAATGACCTCGGCTATAAGCTCCCGAAGTTATGACATTTCGTCGTGACTCACCCTGTGTATATATATATATAATATATATATATATATATATATATATATATATATATATATATAATTTTGCTATATTTCATTAAATGCAGTGAGTTGTAAAATGATTTTTGTGTAACCTTGTAATAGCTAATAATATAATCGCTTGTTTTATTTGTCTGCGGAAAAATGTTGTTATTTAGTTTTTAAAAACGATATTTGTTAATTATAAAAATAGTTTAAATATAGAAAACTGAATTACATAGATCTGAATAAAGTATACGCTACCCCCAGTGGTTCCCAACCTTTTTTGTAGGGTTACCCAAAGAGCCAAAACCCACTTCTAATCCAGCTCTATTACTCCAATCGTTAGATATTGTTTTTTATAACTTCTGGATCTCTTGTCATTACCCGACAAAATAGTTGTCATTTCCCACGGTGGAGTAATTTAGACCTAGGTTGGGAACCAATACGCTAACCTGACCGTAACCAAAACCACCCTAACTTACCGAGCTCAGCTCGATCCATAACTGAACCTAATCTGACCTTACCTAAACAAATCGAAGCCTATATTTTAGTTTGGTCTAATAATAACATTTAAAATATTTAGGGTTACTTAACCCTAGAAGGCCAGTGTGGAATACCAAACATAGCGAACAGTGTGGGTTCTACTTAACCCCTCAATGAAAATTACATTTATAGACTGAATTAAACAATTTATTATTAATATTAAACAATAATAAAAAAATCTTTCGTAAAATAAAAGCCATAAATTCCAGGAAAACAAGTGTACTTTTATCGTAATAGGCCACGCTGGCTTTCGTAAGAGTGAAGGTAACATGACAGAGGAAAAGAGTGAAGGTCACATGACGGAGGAAACCGACACCTTTATTGGAATCCGAAACACGGATCGCTACATTATTTGAACGCAGAGACAGTCACCCATTTAACTATTAATTAGACCCAACGTCGTTTAGCCTCGTTAATCTATCGGGAAACATTGTTACGACTTGGCCAGAAGGTCACTGTGTCTGAGGTGAGGCAACGAGCTTGACCTTTGTCAGAATGAAACAATTCAGGCGGAAGCAAAATCAAGGTTACTAATATACGAGTAAATATAGATATACAGTATACTCGTATATACACACACAAAGAGAAGCCACTTTGCAGTCCATACGGCTTCTCTTAGCATCTAATTAGTAACGGGGTCTTTGGCACCGAAGGGGGACTTCTATATAATGTACGATTGCAGCGAAGTGCAAATCATTGATGACTTTACTTAAAAATTGCCACTTTCGCACTTCACTTGTTTTTGGTGGTTTTCTTTTAAATAACTCAAAATATTTTTAATTTCTTAGTTATTGTCGGTGAGAAATAAAAGTTACACACACACACACACATACCTGTTAAACTATTCATACTTTGAGTTTGGCGTTTCTTGCGTATGTTTTTAGGAATGAGCTCTTCACAAATACGTAGGTGTAGGTTACGTATAAAAACGAATGTGTTCCGATATTGTATTGCATATTTGAAAGAGTACGCAGAAATTACAAAAATAATTAGCTATAATTAGCATCAACGTAAAATATCATATTGTAGATGTATTCATATTCCCATATTTGTACTTTGTAGAGGCTTCTTTAGCGGAAATAACATCTAAAAGGCAATCTCTATACGTGTTTATAAGCTCTTTGCATTTTCGATGAAAAAGCTTTCCCCCATTTTTCTTGACAGAAAGTTACCAAATTTTCAAGGTTGAAAGGATTCCGTCTGTGGACCGAAATCTTTAATTCATACCAGAGATGGTCAATAGGATTTAAGTCTGGGGTTTTACTTAGACATTCCAGAACGCTTATAGACTTTTTCCTGAGCCATTCCAATGTTTTCTTAGCCGTATGCTTTGGGTTGTTGTCTTGTTGGAATATAAATCCACGTCCAAGGCCGAGATGTCTTGCAGAAAGAATAAAATTTCCTTCTAAAATATGATAATAAAAACCCACTCTAATAGACAGAGTTTATTTCCACAAGAGGATGCCAGTGGACATCGAAACTGTTGTGGAAATAAACTCTGTCTATTAGAGTGGGTTTTTATTATCATATTTTGACTTTCACGTAAAAAAAATGAAGTTTTTTGCATTTACCTTCTAAAATAATGATATATTTTGATTACATCCATCCTTCCTTTAATACAAACAAGGCGTTGAGTTCCTGCCGATGAAAAGCAACCCCAGAACATGACACTTCCACTTCTATGCTTCACCGTGGGTATGGTGCAGGGTTAAGTTCAAATGCAAATGCATTTTCACTTGCATTTGAAAATGCTGCATTTGCATTTAAATATGGATTTATCATTTATTCTACATTTGCACTTGCATTTGCATTTGGTTTTTCAAATGCAAATTTCAAATCTGCTTCTACTCCTAATATCTTAATCTCCCACACCCAGGTCACCTTAATATTAATCACACCAGGTCACCCACACTTGGGAGGGACAGTTTCAAAGACCTCGCTGACACGTAGCTTTGGTCATTCCCAAGTGAGATTAGGAGCACAAAGGCGCCGCTGCGGCGCCAACTCATAGGTTAAGTCATTTCCAAAGGGAACTGCCTGCTTTTGACCTGTGTGTCGTTCCACCAGCTCTCTTTGTCTACCCTGTCTGTAATTTATTGTTAGTCTGCTGAAGAGGGTCCTTGTGTTCGGACCAAAATTTACAGCGCTCCATTTGAAAATCATTCAAATGCAAATGCAAATGCATTTACATTTGCCTTTAAATGCAGCTGCATTTGATAGTATTTGAATTTGCATTTGATTAATTTAAAACATTTGCATTTGCATTTAAATGCACAAGCCTGCATTTGAACCCAAGTCTGGTATGGGGTTCTTCGATTCGTGTGCCTTCTCCAAACAAAGCGTCGCTGATTGCAGCCAAATAATTCGATTTTAGTTTCATCTAACCAAATTACCTTCTCCCACATCCGTTGAGAGTCATTGAGGTGCTTCTTAGCAAAGTGTAGCGGGTCCTTGATGTGCTTCGTCTTCAGAAGGGTCTTTATTCTTGCAACTCGACCATAAAAGTCTCTCTTGTTCAATGATCTAGAAATGGTAAACTGATGAACCATGGTCCCAGCTTTACTCAGAGAGGTTTGCAGCCCACGTAAGGTCAATTTAGGATTGACACGAACATTCCTAGCAATCTTACTGGTCGCTCTAGACATAATCTTTTGAGGCCTGCCAGATCGAGGGATAGATGCCACGGTACCAAACTTCTACCATTTCTGGATTATGAACGCAATGGTTGCAACAGGTATGCCAAAACATTTTGACTTGAGCTTGTATCGCTCGCCGGACTCATAGAACCTAACAATCTCTGTACGAAAGCGCTTGGACCATTCCTTTGCTCTTGCCATGACGAATAATGGAACTAAACTGAACTGTGTGAAATATAGCTACCATAACATATGTCTAATATGTGAAATATGTCTACATCACCTTTGATAACCTAAAACAGTTATTTCAGGAAATATAAATTAGCGGAAAGATACCCACTCTCAATGACGTCACTAAAGGACCTGCATTTAGTACTATTGTAGGAGCATAGGGGTATGAATGCATTTGCAATATGGTACGTTACGTTCACGCTAATTATTTTTGGATCTTGTGGGTGCCCATCATTTACTTCATTTTTCATATACAACAACCGACAAGATCCGGTTTTTCTTATGTAGAACTTAAATCTGAATCTACTTTCTTCTATGGTATTTCTTGTGCAAATTCATATTAACGGAGATATAAGCAATTTTTAGATCGATTAAAATCGATTGAAAGAGTATGGTGGTAATTATTCGTTTTACCCCCTCATTTTGATATGAGAATAGGTTTTTTTGGTGTATTTTGGTGTATTTTATTCAAATCTGACCTTCATTTCTTGTGCAAATGAATTCTTGAGTGCCCGGTTAGGTTAATTGAATGGCCGGTTAGGTTAATTGTACGCCCTTGATGATTGGTTAGGTTGACGTGATATTTTCGTTAGTTGGGTTAAGTCGTGATATTTTCATTAAAACTAACGAAAATATCACGACAACCTAATCAATCATCAAGGGCGTACAATTGACCTAACCGGCCATTCAATTAACCTAACCTGGCATTCAATAATTCATTTGCACAAGAAACGAAGGTCAGATTTGAATAAAATACACCAAAATACACCAGAAAAACCTACAATATTCTCATATCAAAATCGACCCGCAGGGGTAAAACGAATAATTACCACCATATTATTTCAATCGATTTTAATCGATCCAAAAATTGCTTATATTTCCGTTAATATCAATTTGCACAAGAAATATCATAGAAGAAAATAGATTCAGATTTAAATTCTACATAAAAAAACCTGGATCTTGTGGGTTCTTTTTCATAATTTCGGCGTACTCTTTCCAATATACTATATAATATCACATGATTGTTGTTATACGTAATCCATTTGTAAAGCGCCTCATTTCTAAAAACATATGCGAGCAAATACCTAACAAACTTAGGGGGTATGAATAGTTTCGCAGGACAATATATACGTAAAGTAAAAAAGTTCTAAGTTGAAGCTTTGTCAAAAAACTTAATAAAAAACACTTCACAGGGGAAAATGTGTGAAACTTAAGAAGCGAAAGTGTAACCATATTGGTTGTTCCATTTTACGTTCTTCGTCCACCAGAGGGCGCTGACACGGGCGGTAACCCGCCAACAACCGAGAAAAGTAAGTCCCCTTTAAGGGAAGGCGCCCACCAAAGTAACATGATGCGTGATGTGACAGATGATGTGACAAGTGATCTGACATGCAAGTGACATGAAACAAACAATCAGCATACCAGTATGACATGACTTTTTTTAAAAAAAAACATTCAATCTTGAAAATTAATTCATCTGATGAAGACGTATCTGTTGCCCTTAATTTTCTGAATTTAATTAATTTTTTTTTATTTGTAGGAATTCTTTTATTTCTGGTTCAAATTTACAGTATTGTAAAACTAACTGAAACAAAATTCAAAACTAACCTGGTTCAGAAGCTTCCTTGGCGATACTTTTCCATGCCCGATCCTGTGCGGTCAGTGCCGGCTCTAACCTTTTGGGGGCCCTACGCACAAATATCTTTGAGGCCCCTAATATATATATATATATATATATATGAAAATTATTTCACGAAAGTAACACGTGAAAAATATTTATGATGAATAAAACCACGAAGGAAAGGAAACACAGAATGGTGCTCAAGCGCTTTCGTCTAATGACATTCTCAGGATGTCATTAGACGAAAGCGCTTGAGCACCATTCTGTGTTTCCTTTCCTTCGTGGTTGTATTTATCATATATATATATATATATATATATATATATATTATATATATATATATATTTCGCGCAATAAAATGGCTTATATACAATTAAATATACAAAAATCTAATAAGTTTATTTAGATAGATATATATCACATATATTCAAAACCTTTCTCTCCTGGCTTTTTTTATTGCAAATTCATCAATAATATCATCATAGGACAGCTTCCGGCCTACTTCCCGATTGGTGCTCATGATGACAAGCCCACTCAGACGTTCTTGTGCCATTGTTGAGCTGAGGTACGTTTTAATTAGCTTCAACTTGGAGAAGCTCCTTTCAGCTGCGGCTACGGTCACTGGAAGAGTGACTGCAATTCTGAGGGCAATCCATAGGTTTGGATATAACTCCATCAGCCGCTTCTCGTGTATGTAAGTCAGCAATTCCAGTGCAGTCATCTTCTGAGATGGCAGATCTGATGGCACACATTAGGCGTTTGTTTACATTTTAATTTTTATGATTTTAACAACAAAAAAAAATTGCTAGATTTTATATGGAAATAAAATGAATGGCGCTGCAAGAGTTGTAAAAAATCAGAATTTGGCCCTTTTTTTTTTATTTCTGTCAATCATTCATTAATTAATTTTTTTATACCGCTCGCTGGGGGCTCTCCCGCCTCGCGGGGCCCCACGCACACTGCGTGATCTGCATAATGGAAGAGCCGGCGCTGTGTGCGGATTTATTACTATAATCAGAACAATTGAAATTTTACGAGCATTAGTGTTGTTGTACAATCGAAACGAAGAGAATATTAAAATGTGCGTCGTCTTTCATCTTGCTAGATCACGACTAACATGTAACAAAAAGTGGAGCACGTTGCACTCTCAAATGACTAGCTAGCAACACTGAAGTGACGCACTTATGACGGTTTGTTCGGTGAGCGCTATGATGACGCTATCTCATATATCTCTATTGTCTTTTAAATGAGTGAGTGTTGCTTCTGTTTCACGTGTCAGATCACACGTTATGTTATTTCGGTGGGCGACCCGCCAAAAAAAAAAAAACTGGGCGGAACCGAATACATTACGTGCAGCGGGCTCGTGTCTGCATTCCTCTCCCCCATTTCTCAAATTGGCTTAGAACAGTTCTTTGGTGGTTTTGCAGCCATTTTTTTTATGTAGGAAAGCGAAGCCAAGGGCTCGCTATCTCCGTCTGGCTGTGCGTCCATTTTTATAACTTCTCATTCGGGTGAAGTGAATGTAAAGAAAGGTCTGAAGGGAGTGAACATTTGGTTGACAGTACCGTTGAGAGCAACCGTGAAACGAGAAAGTCATTAATTTCTTAGGACTTTCGGATTACATTGGACGAAACCAAAAGGAAACAGATTCAATTTTGTCTAGTGGAAAACTGCTGACGTCGACAAAAATAACTAAAAACGATGAACATTTTCATCAACAATGAAATCTATTGTGCTGATAATAGATTGAAGCATAATTGAAATTTGGATTTAACTGGATGCAGATGACTGTATGCCCGTAAATTTTGGGTATATATTAAGCTAATTGTTAAGTTTGGTTGAATTTTATGGTTAAATTTATGTTAACTCTTTCTTGCTTGAAATATAAATTAATTTTTGCATAGGCGCATAAAAGCCTTTTAATAATGGTTCCAAATGGACCCAACAGCCATGAAAGGGTTAAATAAATACTAGGTTGAATCCAAATTTGGTTAACTGATTAAGTCCAGAGGACCTAAATGTTTACATATCGCCTTCATTCACATATCATTGAAAAGAACAATTTACAGGTAAGCAAATTATCTAAATTTTATAATTATAAATAAATATTTGAACTTTACACGAATTTATTTAATTAAATAACACATAAAGAATCATACTTTTGTTATATATAAAATGGTAATTGCAATGCATACTTTGCGAGATAGAAGAATGCAAAGATTGCGGATCAAGCATCGCTCGTTGTGAAAAATTATACTGCATGTAAACGAAATTAAATTTTTTTTAAATTTCATAAAAAAAATTTATTAGTTTAAATTTCAATTATTTATTATTTATTCGTTTATTTTAATCTATTTTTCACTTCGTTTCGGTTGAAATGAAAATTCCTTTTGGAACGACGTTAGAGGTGTAACTTCGTAGTAGTTCCGTGCGTTGCTCTCTTTTCACACGAAGGTGTGTGTGTGTATATATATATATATATATATATATATTGGAAAACGAATCGGTCCACATGTATGTAAAAACGTTCAGGACCTTAAATTAAACCATTCCCCAGACAAAGTTTTATACCTGAAAGGACTCATGTGTCAATTTGGGAGGTGAAAATTAATTTTTGCCAATTCCTTCACTGAGGGGTTTTAAAAATATGTTTTTGGATGTGAAGAATTCAAATCTGCTATTATTTTTTGTGATTGCTCAACACTTAGCTTGGTAAATCTACGTTTGATTAAAAAGCACATAAATTGCTCTCGGAAAACAACATTTATTAATTTTAGCTTCTCAAAATGTCAGGTAATGCTATAAAAATTTTAGTTTCTCTGCATAAAACATATCCTAGTAATCATAAAACATATCCTTGTAATCATAAAACAACATTAGAAAGTAATGACATCAGTAAAAAAAAATATTTAAACAACAAGTTTCATCAAGTCTTGCTTTGATTCGTTCTTGGACATCAGCCGCCGACTTGCTTCTTGGCCTCTGATATAGCCCTCACGTTTCTCATGTGTATACACCCTGCCTGCTGCCTCTGTGACTTGTTTCACACACCTCTCTATTGACTGAGCATGACAGGGCCACTGTGGAACTTGCATAGGCTTGTCAAAGAACTTCTTTACTTCCGCTGTAGTCAGTTTACATGTCAAAGGAGGTTCAAATACCCCGTCAGACCAGTCTGTCAGCTCCAACACGGAAGAAGCACTGGGGTTGATGGAAGGTGTCTTCCTGGGACGTACAGAAAGATCGCCAAGTGTGTCATCATCTCCACCCCTCATGTCAACAACCTTTTGGACACCAGCTCTCCTCTCCTCACTGTCATCTGAGCACAAGAGTGTCTGGATTATCATTTCGCTGAATGCATACCATGCTGAGCGCTTGATGGTTGGCAAAACAGCATCCACTACAGCCTTCTTTTGCAGCCTAACTAGCCGCAGCTGAAACAAGATGTGGCGTGGGCCTTCCACCCAAGAGTGTTTTACTTTGATGTTGAACCAACGGGGGTAGTACACACCAACAATGTATTCCACTATTAGTCTTAAGTTGTTGAGGGTTTTGCCTTTAAGGCCATGTTTTGAAACCCATATGCGACAAAGCCTGTTTGCTGTTGTCAACCACCTTGAATGGCTCACTGGACCAATTTCAAGAAGGGCCAGATCTGTGGGAAGTTCTCCTGTCCTTATGGCCTGTGTGGTCCTATACCCGTACGCTTGATCAGTAGAGAGATCCTTTACGACATTGTCACATTGTCACTCAGTGAAGTAAGAGGCTCTCCAATTGAGAGTTTGGTGAATGAAGGATCAATTTCAAGTTCGGTTGCAGTGTCTAGCATCTTGCCAATGTTACCTGTCCACTTGTTGTTAGACAAGGTCTTCCCATCCAGTGCTGTGATCAAGTGTCGCAGGGGTAACTCGTTAGTGTGGAGGGCACAAACCAACCAGATCAGCTTACGGCAAAGCTTGACCGCTACCCAATGTATGGAACCACCCTCCCAGGCAGTGTTAACATTTGTAGAATCACCTCCAATGGCCTGCAGGCTTTTATCAATGCCCTTCTTCTTCATGAAATCTACAAGATTATCAGCAATAACTTCAGCAGGTTTTTTTCTCGTTGAGCCTTTCTCAGGAGTGAAGTGGTAGAGATATCTTCCACCTGGCTCACTGCACACAGAATAATGCTCTTCTTTGATGATGCTGGGGAACTGACGATCTGAATTGTCTGCTTTCAGCATAACTTTAGTTGTATCTTGACAGCCGTCAAAGAAGATGCAGTCAATTTCACCCTTCTTACAAAGATCATCAAATTCCTGATCCAGGGATCTCATAACTTTTTCTTGGTCCCTCTTGACTTTATTGTGATCAACTACAAGTCTCTTGTCTTCTTCAGTGATCAAGCCAGCATCCATAAAGGCAGCAGTGGTGATGGCAGCTGTGGCACGCAGGCCAACACCATATCTGATGCTATGCATAGCAACATTAGGTATTTCTAATGTGTTGTACTCTGGCTTTTTATTGGAAGTTGAAGACGTGCTTGGTATTTCTAATGTCACTTCATAACTTCCATCCTTTCCATCTTGAGCATCAGCTATTTGTTCTTCATTTTCATTATCAGAGAAAATTATTTCAGTTGATGGCATTGAAACATCCTGCTTACTTGTCTGCTTATATTCAGCAAGCCTTCTTCTTTCGTCTTCTTGCCGCTTCTGCTTTTTGACTTGTCTGTTGTGCTCAGGTTGATCTGGCGAGCCAATCTGATGTGTCCAATAGAACCAGACTTGTCTCTCTGACCTTTAATGAAAGCAAGTTCCTTCACAGGGATCTTCATCTCCCTAGGGCATGTACAGTTAATGTGAGTTTCGTTTTTGCAACCAGCATCTGCATGGCAGCCAAATTCAGAGCAGAGAACAATTTTACACTTGCAACTGAGGATGTCAAAAAGCTTGTCAAGTTTTGCAATGAAAGCCTCTTTGACATGTAGCTTTCCTCTCCCAAGAGATATGTTTTTGGCCTGCTCCCAGCTCTCTTGGATCTTGTTTAAGATTGTGACTCGTGAATTTACAACGGGGGCTACAAAAGAACTGTTTGCTCGTTCCCACTTTTCAAACACTTTAGGGTAAATGTCCTTTGCAAGACTGGCTGCTGGGTAGTTTCTCACATCCTCACCACTTTGTTCTCTTAGCAGTAGCCCATATTTCAGAACGTCTCGCAGAGTTGGGAGTTCAGAGGGCAACAACTCTCTACCAGTTCCAATTAGGTTGCTCATATGTGTGAATGTCCCCAGTCTTGTCCTCCTTTTCGAAGCCATTGTAGGTCAATTCCCACTGGTTAGGATGGTAGCACTGACGGACAAGTAATCTTCAGCACACTGATGAATATGTTTCAACCTGTGAAATAAGCAAAAACAGCAGTGCATTATATATACAGCATATATAATTATTAATATAATAATTATATATAATTCCACAAAAAGTCAAAAAAGTCACTATTTTTATGTAGCTTCTTACCAAGCAAAACTAAATTATATTAAATTAACAAAAATATCTTTAGAATTCCTAAGTCATGCTGCAACTTTTTAGCACCCCTCATATTTGGAATTTGAAAGTTGAAAAATTCGACACACCCTACTCATGCATTGTCATGCAAGAAACCGGAGCAGACTTTGCAGGCCTCAAGGAAACCCATCTAAAGGACTGCCAGGCGAACTGTGAAAACTGTGAGTTCTGTACTGACAAAGAAAAAATACAAATTGACAACTATAATATCCTCCGAGCCGACAGAACAGTGAGACGTAAAGGAGGATGTGCTATTTACACACGCGAAAGGCATATGGCAGAAATAACTATAAGTACTTCAAGGAACTACGTAGAATGTGTAGCAGCAAAAGGTGAAAAATTAAATATGGTACTAATTGTAATGTACAGACCCCCTGAAGACACCAACTTCAAAATTCTCAGATTCCATTACAGAGGTCAGAAACTGGGTAAAAGATCTACAGGGTGTCCATAAATGTTTACCCTGAAAACAGTATGCTCTCATGTTTTAATGACGAATCTTACATCCGTTTTCTTTTTACAGGTGATCTCGTACACGCATAGAGTTTCTGTGCTGGTGTGTTTCGTCTACCGCATTCGCCGCTAGGAGCGCTGTAGTAGCTGTTCAGTTAAGATGGCGTCTGTGACAGAGAAGGCACAATGTGTTGTGTGGCTTGCAGAAACAAAATCTCCTGTCAGTGTTCAGCGAAGGTTCAGAACAAAGTATGGAAAGAATCCACCTGATGTGAAGTTAATTAAGTCGTGGATGAAAAAAATTCTTGGAAACTGGAAACGTGGAAAAGGGAAAGAGCAGTGGTAGACCATCAGTTTCCAATGGGGCATTCAAACTGCTTTCACACGGTCACCAAGGAAATCAGTGAGACAAGCTTCATGCCAACTAAAGATACCGAAGTCTACGGTGCACAAGGTGTTACACAAACGTTTGAAGTTACACGCCTACAAGGTACAAATTGTTCAAGAACTGAAGCCTGATGACCGTCCAAAACGTGAACAATTCGCTATTGACATTTTGAACAGCATTGACGAGGATAATGAACTTCTTGTTACGTGTCTGCTTTCAGACGAGGCTACGTTTCATCTTAGTGGTAGAGTCAACAGACACAATGTGCGTATTTGGGGATCGGAAAACCCACGTGCCGTAAGGGAGCATATTCGGGGCAGTCCGAAGATCAATGTCTGTGTGGACTAATGCATGACCAGATAATTGGTCCTTTCTTCTTCGCTGAGAACACTGTTTCCGCAACTGTGTACCTGGATATGCTCACCAATTACGCCATCCCCCAGCTGCAGGACAGGCAGCCAACTGTCATCTTCCAACAAGATGGGGCACCCCCTCATTGGGCGCATGTTGTTCGTGAAACTCTCGACGCAACATTTCCAAATCGATGGATTGGCAGGGACGGGCCAATCCCATGGCCCCCAAGATCACCAGACATTACCCCGCTGGATTTCTTTCTCTGGGGTCATGTTAAAGATTTGGTTTATGCAATAGTTGTTCCAGAATCAGGACAGTGCGAGAACGCATTACGGATGCAATTGCAACAGTTAACCCACAAATGTTAGAAAATGTGTGACGTGAGTGTGAATACCGTTTAGACATTTTATGTGCCACTAGGGATGCACATGTGGAAGTTTATTAAGTTTATTGACGTATCAAAACTTTGTATGTTTATCTACTTATGATTAAAACTGTGTTTGAATACGAGTGTTTATTTAAAAGTTATAGCATGCTTTAATCAGGGTAATCATTTATGGACACCCTATACATTCTCCAACCCCAAATAGTTTTCTCTGTGGTGATTTTAATTTTCCATTCATGAAATATAAAAGGACAGGAAAAAATATATGTATACACCAGGAAAAGGGGGGCACACGGGAAGACCAGGAACAGGTAAAAATGCTACTAGCTCTACCTGATGAATTTATGTTAACATAAGAAATAACAGAAAATACAAGATAAAACAACTGCCTAGATCTGGTATTCACAAACAGCAGCAACCTAATTGATAACGTAGAAATATCCCCAACCATAATATCGGATCACAACATTACTGAAATAACAACCAATATAAAAGCAACAGGAAAGGAAAGAACACGAACAATAGAAAGAAGTGCAAAAAGCTTCACTTTTCTACGTGAAGGTCAAAATATGATAATAAAAACCCATTCTAATAGACAGAGTCTATTTCCACAACAGTTTCGATGCCCACTGCCATCCTCTTCGGGTGGATACAGAAAAACGTTTTTCTGTATCCACCCGAAGAGGATGGCAGTGGGCGTCGAAACTGTTGTGGAAATAAACTCTGTCTATTAGAGTGGGTTTTTATTATAATAGAAAGAAGCAAATTCGAAATTTTTAATTTTCACTCAAAAGCTATAAACTGGGAAGGTGTTGCATCCAGCATGGAAGTAATAGACTGGAAAATCACCTCCAGGCCAAGACAACGGAAGAGATGCTAATGACTTTAAGGGAGAAGACGCTGGAAACTGTGGAAAGACATGTCCCAAAAATACAACAAAGAGGAAAGAGAAGCAGGTTCGAGAGACAAAAGAGGTCATTGTTCCGAAAGAGCAAAAGAGTGACTGCAAAATTAATTAACTGCAAAGACAACAACATCAGAAAAATATTAAATGATAAACTGAAGAGTATCGATTGCGTCATCCAGGAACTAATTGAGAAACATACAGAAAAAGAAGACAACGCTATAGAAGCGATAAAGGTTAACTCAAAGTACTTCTATAATTTTGCAAGGAACTACGTAGAATGTGTAGCAGCAAAAGGTGAAAAATTAAATATGTACTAATTGTAATGTAGAGTACCCCCAAACACGCCAACCTCAAAATATTCAGATTCCATTACAGAGGTAAGAAACTTGGTAAAAGATCTACACTCTCCAACCCCAAATATTTTTCTCTGCGGTGATTTTAATTTCCCATTCATGAAATATAAAAGGATAGGAAAAAATATATGTATACACCAGGACAAGGGGGGCACACGAGAAGAGGAGGAGCAGGTAAAAATGCTACTAGCTCTAGCTGATGAATTCATGTTAACGCAAAAATTAACAGAAAACACAAGAAAAAACAACTGCCTAGATTTGGTACTCACAAACAACAGTAATCTAATTGATAATGTAGAAATATCCCCAACTATGATATCGGACCACAACATCATTGAAATAACAACTAATATAAAGGCAACAGGAAAGGAAAGAACACGCACAACAGAAAGAAGCAAATTCGAAATTTTTAATTTTCACTCCAACGCTATAAACTGGGAAGATGTGACATCCAGCATGGAAGTAATAGATTGGAAAACCATTTTCGAGGCCAAGACAACGGAGGAGATGCTAATGACGTTAGAGGAGAAGACGTTAGAAATTGTGGAAAAACATGTCCCAAAGATACAAAAAAGAGGAAAGAGACGCAGGTTCGAAAGACAAAAGAAGGCACTGTTTCGAAAGAGAAAAAGAGTGACTGCAAAATTAAGTAATTTTAAAGATAACAACATCAGACAAACATTAAATGATAAACTGAAGAGTATCGATTGCGTCATACAGGAACTAATTGAGAAACATACAGAAAAAGAAGACAACGCTACAGAAGCGATAAAGGTTAACTCAAGGTACTTCTATAATTTTGCAAAAAGGAAGTCGAAAAATCACACGACTATCGGACCTTTGAAAAATGAAGACAATGCTTTATCTGATGATCTAACAGAAGTATTTGAAATATTAAGAGCTCAGTACGAATCAGCTTTCAGTATCCCAAAAACTGACAAACTGATATGCGATAGAAACGCGTTCTTTGAAGAACTATAAGGGGAAAGTATAACGGACTTCGACTTTACGACAGATGATATTACACAAGCTATAGGGAAACTAAAAGCACATTCAGCGGCAGGACCGGACAAATGGAATGCCACACTGATCAAAAACTGCTGCAAGAATGCAATCGCTGAGCCACTATATTGGATATGGAGACAATCACTACACACGGGAGAAATACCGGGCATCCTGAAGAGCGTGAAAATAGTCCCAATATATAAAGGAAGAGATCGATCCGAGGCCAAAAACTATAGGCCAGTGTCCCTTACATCTCATCTCACTAAAATATTTGAAAGAATAGTTAGACAGAAAATCTATAACTTTTTGGAAACTCAGAAAAATTAAATGATAACCAACATGGGTTTCGGTCAGGCAGATCATGCCTATCACAACTAATGGAACACAACATTATTACAACATTATTGATGCACTGGAAAGTAATGAAAACTTTGATGTACTATACACAGACTTTGCCAAAGCGTTCGACAAGTGTGACCATGGAATCATAATACATAAACTGAAATATATGGGAATAACAGGAAAAGTAGGGAAATGGATATATAATTTCCTTAGTGAGCGGCGGCAAGTCGTTACGGTACAAGGAATATTTTCATCAGAATCAGAGGTCCTCAGCTCAGTACCACAAGGAACAGTATTAGCTCCACTACTCTTCATAATCATGCTAACTGACATAGATGAGGACGTTACCAGAGAGAGTACAGTAACATCCTATGCCGATGGCACAAAGATCAGTAGAAAAATAAGAAACCCAGAAGATATAGGATCTCTACAAACAGACATGAACAGAATCTACAAATGGACGGAAGACAACAATATGAAGTTTAACACTGAGAAATTTCATCTATTACGGTACGGAAAGAGGGAGGACCTAAAATCCGTGGAATACTATACCCCAAATGGACAGGAAATTCAGAGAAATTCTAGAGCAAAAGATTTAGGGGTTGTAATGACTGATGATGCGAAATTTGAAACACAAAATAAGATAGCAGTAAACAGAGCAAAGAGAATAACTGGGCAGATACTGAGGACCTTTAAACGAAGGGATAGGAATATAATGATTCCTCACTGAAAACACTGATCATACCCAAATTGGAATACTGCTCGGTCCTAACATCCCCATATAAAAAAGAAGATATTAGACAGCTAGAAGGGATTCAGAGAAGCTTCACAACCAAGATCAGTGGGTGCAAAGAACTAAATTACTGGGAAAGGTTACGCGAATTAAACCTATATTCACTGGAAAGGAGACGAGACACACACACCATTATTTACACTTGGAAAATAATGGAGAAAGTAGTCTCTAATCTTACTCTGAACCCTGTAACTCCCCAAACAACAGTGGAAAGTAGAAAAGGACGACTGTGTCGTGTTCCCAAATTAAAGGCTAGACGGAACATCCTTAACCCTGAAAGAAAATAGTTTTTTTGTGAGAGGACCAAGACTGTTTAATCAGCTGCCCAAAGACCTAAGGAACACGAGTGGTGTTGCGGTGGATCTTCGAAAGAAGATGAGACGCCTGGCTCAGAACAATCCCCGATGAGCGGGCGTACCTGGCTATGTGAAGTGGAGAGTACAAGAAACCAACTCTCTACTTCACCAGGCCAATTCGAGAGGAGGGACGACAAGCTTTACCTTCACCGTGAAATGAGGAATCATCGCATGGAACATTTGAAAGGTTGAAAGGTGTGTGTGTATATATATATATATATATTATATATATACATACACACACATGAGAAATTTTATGTAAACTTTACGTAACTTCTCTAAACCTAATTTATCCTCCCAACCACATCCTATTTGGCAAAAGTCAGGAAAGGTTGCCTAAAGGACGAGCATGGCAAAGGGTAGAGGGTGTGGCGACTGTCCTTGGCACAACCTGGCACCACCAGGAGGGGTCCGCCGAAAGGAAGAGAACCCATTTAAATCAAATGTTGCATTTAGTTCAGGTTAAGTTAGGTTACGCTAGGTTAGGTTAGGTTAAGATGAATTAAATTACGCTAGGTTAGGTTAGGTTAAGATAAATTAAATTACGCTAGGTTAAGTTAGGTTATGATAGATTAAATTACGCTAGGTTAGGTTAGGTAGGTTAAGATAGATTAAATTATGCTACGTTAGGTAAATTACGCTAGGTTAGGTTAGGTTAAGTTAATTTTTAGAGTGTCGGTGGTTTGGTCTTGTTGACGAAATAAATGTAAGTCTTTTCTTTATACAAATGGCCAGTCACTCACTTAAATTTGACTGCTTTAAGGGATTGATTGACTTGTGAATGTGATCCTCGTGAATGGAAATATTATTGAAGTTTAAGGTTGATGATGATTACTATCTTATTATTAATTAATTATTAATTCGTGATGAAACGTTTTGTTTTGGGGTGCGGCCTGGTGCATGAATAGAGGTTTGCTCCGGGCTCTAAAAGCGCTATGGCTACGGCTTTACCCGAAGGATGCAGTGTTTCCACACTAATTGGGTGAGTCCTCTAAAATTGTGCTCGCGAAAGTAGTCTAGTGGTAAAGTTCCTGGTTGTTAATTTGAAGGTACTGAGTTCGAGATACGGCTCGGATTTTAGATTTCAACGATTAAGGTACTTCTCTGTATCCCTTTGATGGGGTTGTGGTTCGGTTCCCACGTAAAGCTGTAAGTCCGCCCCTCCCCCCACGTTATATGACCTCTTAATACGTCACGCAGATTAAACAACCGAAAACGTTATTATTACTTCCAGAATCATACCCTTTTCAGGAATTCAAGGATAAAGACATACCCATATTGTCGATAAGTCACTTCGATGGGCGCTCTCTTAAAACCTAATTTAACCTAACCTAGCGTAGCCTAAAAGGGCCTAACCTAATCAAACTTAACCTACCATGACCTAACGTAAACTAACCAAATCTAACCGGGTCTAGCCTAATCAAATTTAACCGAGCATAACCTGCTCAGGCTACGCCGTGGCCGTGTCGCAGTACTGCTTTCCTTCGATCAGTAGTGTTAACCCTTTAGCGCACAGTGTTAACTTTGCTGACTTTGTTCTGGCTAACGCCAGACGATTTTATCCAGTCTCGGAAAAGACCTCTGTGCGGTAAAAGATTAATTGATACTGGGTCTGGGTTGCAGTTGGATGGGGTACTATCCTCCGCGTCTAGATGATGTAGCAACCCCTGGTTCGGATCCCACGTAAAGCTTTTAATCCCCTCCGTCACATGACCTTTGCTGTTACGAAAGAGGTTAAACAACACAGAACACACACACACACACACACACACACACACACACACTCACCCGTGACCCACTTAACGAAATCTAATTCGACCAAACGCACGAAAAAATGTCGTTAGGACTAAAGAAATCTATTTTAAATGATGTTAATGAAATTAGACTCTAATAAAAATGTCTATCTATAAAGTCAGTTATGAGGTCCAATTGACAGACAATGAGAATATCACCTTGCATACCTAACTAGTTTTTAACTTATGTGAGGTATTTTAAACACTTTCCTGTTAAAATCTGTAACAAACAAACAGGAAATGAGAAATTGAAAGCGCCGGAAAGGATTCTGCTGCGGGTTTCGTAGGAATACCTAATTCCTGCTCACTATTGTACAGTATGATCATTCTTATAAATTGTTGATATATATATATATATATATATATATATATATCTCAACAATTTAATAACAAATAACGATATAAACAATATAATACGGAAGGAAGACATAGATGAAAGAAAAGAAATAAGTAAAAGTGGCGAAGTAGTCAAACGGTCCAACGGGCGAAATAATAAAAAGATAATAACTAAAAACGTAGAAAATAAAGAGCCAAAGAAAAATAATGATAATGCCAAAATAAGAACTTTGAAAATAATAAGAAAAGAAGCAGAAGCGTAGAAAATATCGTATGTAAATACTACGCGAAAGGGAACTGCAGATATCGGGATGGGCAATGCATATATGCCCATCCCACATTATGCAAAACGCATTACACAAGTGGATACTGCAAATTTGATAAGAAATGCATGTTCCACCATCTTACGGTCTGCAACACTTATGCACGATATGGGAGTTGCAAATACGGAAAAAATGCCGATACCACCACCTCAAAGGAACGCAACGAGTGAACAGAAAAAACGAACATCAAAAAAGAGTGGCAATTTTTTAGACGCAGCCAACACATTTCAGCTGCTAAATACTATCCAGCAATCACAAAACCAGCTGACAAATATAAATATAGGAATCCGAGAGCCGGACAGAAGGTACGAACAAAGGCATTTCATGCGTTATCGGGACAACAGGTACCGACAAAGATAAAAAGAGGTAAATTCTCGGAGGACCACAAGGCAACGAAACCGGCACCCCCATTGGAAAACAAATCGGAACCACCTGTATGCGAAAAAGAAAGAGAAAAAATAAAAATAATCCTAGCCAACATACAGGGCCTTAAATCAAACCATTCCACGAACAAAGTTGTATACCTGAAATGACTCGTGCAAGAAGCCGGAGCAGACTTTGCATGCCTCACGGAAACTTATCTAAAGGACTACCAGGCGAACTGTGAAAATTGTGAGTCCTGTATTGACAAAAAAGAAATACAAATTGACAACTATAACATCCTCCGAGCCGACAGAACAGTGAGACGTAAAGGAGGATGTGCTATTTACACATGCGAAAGGCACATAGCAGAAATGGCTATAAGTACCTCAAACAACTACGTAGAATGTGTAGCAGCAAAAATTTAAAAATTAAATATGGTACTAATTATAATGTACAGACCCCCAAACACGCCAACCTCAAAATTTTCAGATTCCATTACAGAGGTAAGAAACTTGGTAAAAGATCTACACTCTCCAATCCCAAATATTTTTCTCTGTGGTGATTTTAATTTCCCATTCATGAAATATAAAAGGATAGGAAAAAATATATGTATACACCAGGACAAGGGGGGCACACGAGAAGACCAGGAGCAGGTAAAAATGCTACTAGTTCTAGCTGATGAATTTATGTTAACGCAAGAAATAACAGAAAACACAAGAAAAAACAACTGCCTAGATTTGGTATTCACAAACAACAGTAATCTAATTGGTAATGTAGAAATATGCCCAACTATGATATCGGACCACAACATCATTGAAATAACAACTAATATAAAAGCAACAGGAAAGGAAAGAACACGCACAACAGAAAGAAGCAAATTCGAAATTTTTTATTTTCACTCCAAACTGGGAAGATGTGACATCCAGCATGGAAGTAATAGATTGGAAAACCATTTTCGAGGCCAAGACAACGGAGGAGATACTAATGACGTTAGAGGAGAAGACGTTAGAAATTGTAGAAAAACATGTCCCAAAGATACAACAAAGAGGAAAGAGAAGCAGGTTCGAAAGACAAAAGAGGGCACTGTTTCGAAAGAGAAAAAGAGTGACTGCAAAATTAAGTAATTGTAAAGATAACAACATCAGAAAAATATTAAATGATAAACTGCAAAGTATCGATGTCGTCATATAGGAACTAATCGAGAAGCATACAGAAAAAGAAGACAACGCTATAGAAGCGATAAAGGCTAACTGAAAGTACTTCTACAATTTCGCAAAAAGAAAGTCGAAAAATCATGCGACTATCGGACCTTTAAAAAATGAGAACAGTGCTTTATCTGATGATCTAACAGAAGTATCTGAAATATTAAGAGCTCAGTACGAATCATCTTTCAGTATCCCAAAAACTGACAAATTGATATGCGATAGAAACGCGTTCCTTGAAGAAGAACCACAAGGGGAAAGTATAACGGATTTCGACTTTACGACGGATGATATTACACAAGCCATAGGGAAACTAAAAACACACTCAGCGGCAGGACCGGATAAATGGAATGCCACACTGATCAAAAACTGGAAGAATGCAATCGCTGAGCCCCTATACTGGATATGGAGACGATCACTAGACACGGGAGAAATACCGGGTATCCTGAAGAGCGCGAACATAGTCCCAATATATAAAGGAGGAGATCGATCCGAGGCCAAAAACTATAGGCCAGTATCGCTTACATCCCATCTCGCTAAAATATTTGAAAGAATAGTTAGACAGAAAATCTATGACTTTTTGGAAACTCAGAAAAAATTCAATGATAACCAACACGGGTTTCGGTCAGGCAGATCATGCCTATCACAACTAGCGGAACACTACAACAACATTATTGATTCATTTGAAAGTAATGAAAACTATGATGTACTCTACACAGACTTTGCTAAAGCGTTCGACAAGTGTGACCATGGAATCATAATACATAAACTGAAATATATGGGAATAACAGGAAAAGTAGGGAAATGGATATATAATTTCCTTAGTGAGCGGCGGCAAATCGTTACACTACAAGGAGTATCTTCATCAGAATCAGAGGTCCTCAGCTCAGGACCACAAGGAACAGTATTAGCTCCACTACTCTTCATAATCATGCTAACTGACATAGATGAGGACGTTACCAGAGACAGCACAGTAACACCCTTTGCGGATGACACAAAGATCAGTAGAAAAATAAGAAACCCAGAAGACATAGGATCTCTACAAACCGACATAAACAGAATCTACAAGTGGACGGAAGACAACAATATGAAGTTTAACACCGAGAAACTTCAGCTATTACGGTACGGAAAAAGAGAAGACCTAAAATCCGTGGAATATTATACCCCAAATGGACAGGAAATTCAGAGAAATTACAGAGCAAAAGATTTAGGGGATGTAATGACAGATGATGCGAAATTTGAAACACAAAATAAGAATATTGAGAAGATATTGAGATATTGAGAACCTTTAAACGAAAGGATAGGAATGAAATGATTCCTCTACTGAAAACCCTGATAATACCCAAATTGGAATACTGCTCGGTCCTAACATCCCCATATAAAAAAGAAGACATTAGACAGCTGGAAGGGATCCAGAGAAGCTTCAGCCAAGATCAGTGGGTGCAAAGAACTAAATTACTGGGAAAGGTTACGCGAACTAGACCTATATTCACTGGAAAGGAGAAGAGAGAGATACACCATTATTTACACTTGGAAAATAATGGAGAAACTAGTCCCTAATCTTACTCTGAATCCTATAACTCTCCAAACAACGGTGGAAAGTAGAAACGGTAGACTGTGTCGTATTTCCAAATTGAAGGCGAGACAGGGAACATCCTTAACCCTGAAAGAAAATAGTTTTGTAGTGAGAGGACCAAAACTGTTTAATCAGTTGCCCAAAGACCTAAGAAACACGAAGGGAGTTGCAGTGGAAATCTTCAAAAGAAGACTAGACGCCTGGCTCAGAACAATCCCCGATGAGCCGGGCGTACCTGGCTATGTAAGGTGGAGAGCGCAAGAATCCAACTCACTACTTCACCAGGCCAACTCGAGAGAAGGGGCGACAAGCTTGACCTTCGCGAAATGAGAAATCATGGCGCGAAACCTTTGTAAGGTTGTAAGGTAAGGTAAGGTTATCATCAATTTTGTGACCTGTGACGTGGCATTCAAACAATGCTTTCGGGTAAGATAGTGGAGTTGAGGGTTGGGGGAGGGTTCCTGAAATTCCTCAATCCCTACCCACGTAGACAAGACCAAGTATGGGTTATAAATAAGGTAAAGTTTATCGGGGCCCAGACAGTCAAGAGGCCCGGAAGGACCCAATTAAGAAAATGTTGTAAACCTTTTTTTTTGTATCTTTCTCAGTGACGTGTCTATTAATTTTATCTGCTCTGGATGTAATGCATTTATTTCAATGAAAATATGCAAAAAATATGCATGAATGACCTGTCTGAAACCAGGAGAGCAGGAGTCAGAGGCAAGGGCGCCCAGCATGTGATTTTATACCTGACCTAAGAAGGTGATGCTCGGGGCCCTGCACGTAGATGCGTAAAGTTCTTACCACTAACTCATTGTCTATAAGAGAATTTATTCCATACGTAAGACAGGCCAGAATGACTGATTGGTTGTTGTAGGATGTATACATGAGGGTAAAAAATTAAATTATGGTCGGTTAAAGGACCTTAATTAGTTTGGTATTTTAAAAAAATATTGCATTTACTGTACTACTAAGGTAATAATATACAGTATTAACCCATATTTCTTCGTACAAAGAGGTGAAATCTCTGTTGTTAATTTAATTGTGTAAATAAATTTAAAAGTTAATTTCATGTAACTGAAACGTTAAATTTAACAAAGATTATTTATTAAATTAAATGAATGTAATAAAAATTTCTGCGGGAATGTCAAACATTTCATGTCACGTGACGTTGACGTCAGTTGCCCCTTGTGAGTGGCCACTATAAAATCAATATTGTTATCGTGTTATCCAAAATAACTTGTATTTTGGCAATATTTTCTGTATATGTCCATATATGTGCATATAAATGATAGGCGTAGGCCTATCATTTATATGAACTTTAAAAAAGAGCCCATAGTAGGTTGTTACTTCTGTTATCTGTAACCTGTTGGCCAATGGGCTAGGCCCTATGTTCCTATAGCCTATAGGGCCTGTAGGCCTACTGTAGGTAACTTGGAAATAACCTGAACATCGAAATTTGACACTGCGTTCTTTCCAGTATATACTCGAATATATCAGATTACACGAGATAACGTGGTCGTTTTTAATTGGCTAGTTATTTCCCATGTGTTCAATTTCGGCCAATCAGAATTTTTGTAACATATTTTGATTTTGTCAAAAAAAAAATAGTCTCCACGAAACTTAATATTTATCATATATATACAGCCGTGGATTTATACCGGTTTGGAGCGTTTTGCACAAAATGGTCAGAGTTTGCAAAGAACGCAACTTTTAGGTTTGCTTTGTGCCTTTGATAAACATCGGTGGAAGCGAGCGTTTAATGAAAGAAGCTCTTTGTTGCATGAGGAATTATTACTGAAGATACGTATTCGATTACTTCAGGGGTATTGAACGTTAGGGGATGTGAACTTTTGGGGTTTTGAACATTAGAGGAATTGAACGTTAAGGGTATTGACCCAGCTACCTAACACACGTGAAGCACTGTGCGATATTTTTAGCCAACAATCTTTGTTCAATGAGTATTGTGTCTGGAAGTAAACAAGCCACTAAAAATCATTTCTTCGCCAAAAGGTGAGTTAAGTTATATCTTATTTCTGTTTTATTTTGAAGGCAAATTGTTTGAAAAATGAAAGGAAAATAATGTAAAAGAACCAACTAAAATTTTTCTTGTTTGTCAAACTGGACTGAATAATATTATTCAGTCTAAAAGATTTTGTTAAATAGTAAGGCAGAAAATTCTTATTCGGGTAAAACTCACTTTTGGCTTATTTTATTCAGATTCTAGGAGCTAGGGTTCCAAGAGTAGCTTACCGCCTGCTGGGCCCGTAGGCGGACCCCAGACCTCCTGCCAGCAAACCGGTCACTTTCAGGTTCTGGATCCGCCCCTGATATATATATATATATATATATACACACATTCAACTGCAAAGAACACGCAGTATAACTAACGTAAAGAACGACGCTTGTATAGGAGATATTCCGCGCAAGAATATATATGTATATATATATATATATAGCTTAGTATCACAAGGAACAGTATTAGCTCCACTACTCTTCATAATCATGCTAACTAACATAGATGAGGACGTTACCAGAGACAGCACAGTAACATCCTTTGCCGATGACACAAAGATCAGTAGAAAAATAAGAAACCCAGAGGATATAGGATCTCTACAAACAGACATGAACGGAATCTACAAGTGGACGGAAGATAACAATATGAAGTTTAACACTGAGAAATTTCAACTGTTACGGTACGGAAAAAGGGAGGACCTAATACTATACCCAAAATGGACAGGAAATTCAGAGAAATTCTAAAGCAAAAGATTTAGGAGTTGTAATGACTGATGATGCGAAGTTTGAAACACAAAATAAGATAGCAGTAAACAGAGCAAAGAGAATAACTGGGCAGATACTGAGAACCTTTAAACGAAGGGATAGGAATATAATGATTCCTCTATTGAAAACACTGATCATGGAACACTGCTCGGTTCTAACATGCCCATATAAAAAAGAAGACATTAGACAGCTAGAAGGGATTCAGAGAAGCTTCACAGCCAAGATCAAGGGGTGCAAAGAACTAAATTACTGGGAAAGGTTACGCGAATTAAACCTATATTCACTGGAAAGGAGAAGAGAGAGATACACCATTATTTACACTTGGAAAATAATGAGGAAACTAGCCCCTAATCTTACTCTGAACCCTATAACCCCTCAAACTACAGGGGAAAGTAGAAAAGGAAGACTATGTCGTGTTCCCAAATTAAAGGCTAGTCAGGGAACATCCAAAAATCTGAAAGAAAATAGTTTTGTGGTGAGAGGACCAAGACTCCTGCCCAAAGCTGCCCAAAGCTGCCCAAAGCACTAAAGAACACGAGTGTTGTTGCGGTGGACATCTTCAAAAGAAGATTAGACGCTTGGCTCTGAACAATCCCCTATGAGCCGGGCGTACCTGGCTATGTGAGGTGGAGAGTACAATAAACCAACTCTCTACTTCACCAGGCCAACTCGAGAGGAGGAACGACAAGCTTGACCTTCGTGAAATGAGGAATCCTTGTGCGGAATATTTGAAAGTTTGAAAGGTGTGTGTGTGTATATATATATGGGTAAAAAATTGTTAGGTTTTATTGTTAATACCACTTCACTCCTTTGATGTACCTGATACGTCATAGAACTATCGTAAATATATAAAATTTTGTGCGAAAGAGTGAAGTGGTTTATTAATATGAAATTTTTCTCCCAAACGAACAATGCTGTTGTCATAGTAACATAGATTTAAAGGAGGTAAAAAAAAGTCCTTCCATTGGATAAATATGACGCGAGGATTTTTAATCATTAAAGCCTTTCTTTTGTTATTAAATTATGCTTCGTATCGTAGAAGACCAACAATTCCTCGCGTGTAACATGTATGGCTGAGTATGAGTGGGTAGTTTAGCTTTATCAGCCAATCAGAAACGCGCTTTCTAAAATATTAGGAGTAAGGTAAAAACATTTGTGGCCTTGAACGTGTTAATAATAATGTTTGGTACTTAACCTTCTTCGTAACGGCGTAACGGCGAAGTCAGTTGACCCGCAGCTTTGTGTGGGATCCGAACCAAAGGTCACTATATCGATTATTGCCCACTCAATGGTATTCCCATTCGCTTTCGTGGTCCACAAATGAGAATGTACAAAAGCGAAGAAATCCACATTTGAGAAAAGCGTGTCTTGATTTGGGAAACAGTGTTTTCGTCGCTGAAACGGAGCTGAGTGGAAATGTTTAATATTTCCTCACCTAACTTATTTTAACCAATCAGAACCTAACTTATCGTATCCTACCTAACCTAACCTAACTAATCGTAACCTAACCTGGACGAAAGTGGGGAAAAGTCCGTGGATGAGAATGAGAATGACATGAACATTTGAAAATGTCTCGTTTGAGATTCTCACTTTCCCATTCTTGGGCGCGGAATCAAATGGGAATGACGGTGGTAAGTGGGAGTAAATCGCTATATCAACTGAACGCAGAGGACGGTCTCCCATCCAACTACTACCCAGACCAAATGTCGCTTAACTTCGCTGATCGACGCAAGCGGTGTTGCGACAATGGCCACAACCTAGCTCACCTGCGGCTCGATGTGGCCACGAGATTTACTCTTCATACCACGCTGTATGTATCTCTGTATCTGTATGTATCTATCTATGTATCTATAGGACTTACAATTTCCTTTAGTTTCTGTTTTAATTATTATTTTTACTTATTTTCACAAGTATGGTTTACGCTGTGTTGATTATTAAATGTCTCATATTTATCGCTATGCAATTTGTTCTCCTTCAGAATTATTGTTTAAGGAGGTCCCGTAGCCCATATGTTTGTTACTCCAAATTACAAATGCTGAAGTTACATGAAAGTTACGAAGAAAAAATTATATACAAATGTTGTGTGTAGCAGGTGCCTAACAGTAATTAATTTTTATTATATTTATTTATTAACACATATATACAGAGTTTACACAGATGTATATAATTTCATTATTAAATACAGACGCTCTATGCAGATGTAAACTGCTTTTAGCAAGTGTGTACAGGTCGAAATCTACTAGTTAGATATAATTATTTAATTATAATTATATATTAGCTATAATTATAATTTAATTATAATTGTATATTAGCTATAATTATAATTTAATTATAATTTAATTATATATTAACTATAATTATAATTTAATTATAATTATATATTAGCTATAATTATAAGATTTTTATAAAAGACTTAAAAACCTAAAGGGAACCTTTGGTAATTCAGTTAATGAATAATTATTTATAAAGTAAATATTTCAATGTTACATTTTTTGTGATGTTAGAAAATATATATATATATATATATATATATACACAGTAAACCCTCGTCCAACGCGTGTTTGTCCAGCGCGAATTTGTTTATACACAGAAAAATAAATACGAACAATTATTTGCCGAAAGCGGAAAATTTAATCATACACGGTCCGCCAAACACGCCAATGCGTCCTCTAGTGTTTTCTCCTACACTCTCCAACACTCCCGCATCTCCCTCCCTCTCGCGTCACCCCTCGCATCACCCTTTGTCTCAGTCCCGCTACCGCGTTAAGTTCAGTGAAGTTGTGTTGGATTGTTTTTGTCGTATTTTGCCGTTGTTTTGCTATTACCCTTAGACAGCAGTATGGCACCAAAACGTAAAGCATCTGCAAGTGATAGTGAAGAGAAGAAAAGTCGTAAGGTTAGCCGAAAAAATAAAGATTCTAGTGGATCTTTTCGGTTTGACGGCCTGTAATATTTTTTAACATTACTTGTTTTTTATTGTCCAGTTTTAATCGAGGATTTCAAAAATAACCTTCATGTTTTAGAGAAAGAAATAGTGAGGCAGTTATACATTTTAGTTTAGAGAATATCATATACGCTTTAAGAGTCCAAAATCACTGAAAGTTTTAGGTCAACTGTACGCTCATGACGATTGGTTAGGTTAAGTCATGATATTTTCGTTTGTTTTCACAGTAAACTAACGAAAATATCATGACTTAACCTAACCAATCGTCAAGGGCGTACAGTTGACCTAACCGGGAATTCTGTTAACCTAACTGGGCATTCAGTTAACCTAACCAGTTGGTAGAGTCTAGAATTTGACGGTCGCGTAGCCATGACTCGTTTTTTTCCGCCGGCCGTCAAACCAAAAAGATCCCAATACGGTTTAAAATATATATTTTAAATTTGTTAAATTGCATATAACTGCCTCATTATTTGTTTCTCTAAAACATGAATGTTATTTTTGAAATCCTCGATTAAAACTGGACAATAAAAAACGAGTAATGTTAAAAAATATTACAGGCCGTCAAACCGAAAGATCCATTCTAGTTAAGTTGCGTGGTGGTATGAGCATAACATCACTTGGCTGCGAGTATCACGTGAATGAGTCTACTATACGCACCATCCGAAAGAGTGAAGAAAAGATACGTGCTATTTTCATTTAATATATTTTTATTTATCATACGTAAATATCATTATGTTTATGATTTTAATATGTTCTTATTTCATATACAATATAGATAGGGAAATTCATTTGTGTGTGAATAAAAAATCTACGTATCTAAGTACAGTATCAATGGGAGACTTTACGCGGCCGCGTTCACGTATCCCCATTTATCCCATAAGGTATTAAGTTTGTCCAACGCGGATTTACCTAACGCGCCGTTCTCGAGGAACCTCACCCACGACGTTGGACGAGAGTTTACTGTGTATATGTATATATAGTAGGCCTACTCCATTAGCCACTTTCAACCGGTGATACTGTATGGCATCATAAATTGTTAACCCAGCCTGTCATTATAACAATCAATTTGCATCAATTAATCACTAGCATTAAATTAATCATTATCACATTAAACCGGCTAAAACTAGGCCCACTATAAACTGGTTAACCCCGGAGTGACCCGAACGTTGTTTTATGTTATTTATTCACAGTGATCCTGGTGTTTCGCTATTACTGACCATTTCATTTTCTGCAGCCATCTCAAATAACTTCTATGTAAATACGGTATTCATAAATCAAAAGTGAAATTAACTAGGCCTATTTGCAAACAGTGACTTTCGTTTCGTGCGGTACGTTATTAACTAATGCCTTACTGCCTCGAGGCCATGTGCCGTGGCACAATCAGTGCAATTTTCAAATTCAAGATTGCGTTCCCTTTGAGTCGAGTCTCATTGCCTCCTGATGACAGGGGCGCGACGACCCCTTGGAGAAGCCACCACTGGCATTGGGTCCTGCCCCGCCGTCACACGGATCGTGGAGGGACTCACGAAACTCACCACCGAGCATCTCAGGATAACACTCACCCCCACCTCCTCGGCGCTGCAGTCAGTCCCAAATTCGCTTCAAACGGCGCATTATTTCGTCAGCACCTCGTCCAAAAATATTCAACGGTCCCTTTTTCGGCCGTTGTACGGTAAATCATTTGGCAGTAAACCTGACGACACGCCCTATTGCACCAGCGAATTTTTCAAGCACGACGTGTGTGCGGGAAACCGGAGGGCGGTTGATGTGACGAATGGTACTGACGAAGGAGACGTGACACGTGACGAGAAATGCAAACGAGAAGTGGTGAGCGCGAGTGAGGTGTGAGTGAGGAGTGAGATTGTTTTTTTTCTGTTTAAGGTGCTTTCAACCCTGCTGGATTATTGACACCATTTTTTTTTTTTTTTGTAGAGAAAGGTGGTGAAAGAAGTAGTAGAAGAAAGGTGGTGAGAAAGGAGTGAGAATGTGTATCAGTGGAATCTCGCTTATATGTATAACCTCTGTGACGCGGACTTTCCCGCCATATCTTGAGACGCCTTCCACGCGTCCTTTAGTTATTAAGGGCTTGCTTTCGCGGGCCTTTTGGGACAAAACAGACGTTTTCATTGTTTCTGATTTCTTGACCACGTGTGTCTTCTAAGAATGTTTGATGATGGCGTGGAAGAAAGAATTTGTTTGTCTACTTGTTAGTCTATTTCTTGTCGGTCCTCTCTCTCTCTCTCTCTCTCTCTCTCTCTCTCTCTCTCATATATATATATATATAATATATATATATGCGAGTATCATATATTTCATATATTCCGTTAATATTTTTTTGGGATCTTTTCCGTTTGACTGCCGCCATTGAAACATAAGAGGTGGGTGCCCCCAGCCTTCTTTACTTAGCCTTATAAGGCTAACTAACGAAAATATCACGACCTAACCTAACCAATCGTTAGGTCAACTGTACGACCTTGACGATTGGTTAGGTTAGGTCGTGATATTTTTGTTAGTTAGCCTTATAAAGCTAACTAAAGAAGGCTGGAGTTTAATTATGTTTCAATGGCGGCAGTCAAACGGAAAAGATCCTTTTTTTTAAATAATTTTTACTAGAGTTACTGTAAGTACTTAGGCAGAGGGAAGCTTTAGGAATACATCTGCATTAAATATTTACTTACAGAAGCCCGTGATAAAATTACTACGCTTAAACAATCAACAGGGACAATTTTTTTTCTTTTTTAATATTTCCCAGAATGAGTACATACACAAACAAACATTGCCCGATTTCATCTTCAGGATCTTTTCCGTTTGACACACATGGTTCGATTTTATTTTAAATTTCTACACAGACGTAGTTTTGCATGCCGATTACGAAAATCAGAACCATTTTTTGGAGAAATTAATAATAAAAAAGTTACGACTAGCCTAAGACCCGCCCTTCGTGTGGGTCGCGGGTAGCAAAAATAACCAAACTATCACGACTTAACCTAACCAATCGTCAAGGGCGTACAATTAACCTAAAAAAATAAATAAAAAACAATACATTTTTTTTATTTATTTATTTTTATATATTAAGAGAGGAGGATTCTTTATACTGTACGGCATTGACGATTGGTTAGGTTAAGTCGTGCTATGATAACATTTGTCCTTAATGTAATATTTATACGAGTATAATACGAGTGTAGGTACGAAAGTAATGCCTCTTATTTTTCAGTTCGCAAAACAGAGATAGTTTGGTTAAATAAAAATAATTTTTTTTTTTTAATTTTTTTTTTAGGGTAATTGTACGCCCTTGACGATTGGTTAGGTTAAGTCGTGATATTTTGGTTAAAGCTAACGAAAATATCACGACTTAACCTAAACGTTCCTGAGCGTGACCGACAAACGTTCCTCAGCGTGACCGACTGACAAACTGAGCGTGACGGACTGACTGACAGACATTCCTGGGTGTTTATAGTATATACGAAAACTGCGACCAGTTCCAAAAAATGCTACAGTGCATCGCAACATTTAATCGAAAATATTAATTTGTGTTCATTTTTGTCACTAATATTAATAAAATACTTTAAAGGGTTGTAACGTTTTTATTATTAATTTCTCCAAGAAATGGTTCTGATTTTCGTAATCGGCATGCAAAACTACGTCTGTGTAGAAATTTAAAATAAAATCGAACCATGTGTGTCAAACGGAAAAGATCCCATCTTCATATATATATATATATATATATACAAAGAGAGATTATAATTTTCCCAGAAATTTCGATTAATTTTAAGCAACTTTTACCTAATAATTTTTCCTCTCGAGGAGCCGTTTCCGTGTTTTAGGGTTGGACAGACAGACAAACAGACAGCAATAGCCTATTCTTCTCTTCTTCTTCTTCTTCTTCTTCTTCTTCTTCTTATTATTATTATCATTATTATCATTATTATCATTATTATTATATATATAGAGAGATATTATGGATCAAATGTAGAATTCGGACCCCAGCCTTTTTTAGTTAGCTTTATAAGGCTAACTAACGAAAATATCATGACCTAACCTAACCAATCGTTAGGTTAACTGTACGCCCTTGACGATTGGTTAGGTTAGGTCATGATATTTTCGTTAGTTAGCCTTATAAAGCTAACTAAAAAAGGCTGGGGTCCGAATTCTACATTTGATCCGATATTATATATTGTTTTAAGCTACAACCAAGCTCACGCATTTGGTTACAGGAATTCCATCATTAACCAAACAATGGGAAAAATTTCTAGTCACTCGAATTTAAGACTGGACGCATTATAATTTATGACTTGTAGAATATTTTTTATTTCAAATTAACAAGAACCAGTATTTAAACGAATTAGCTATTCCGTGTACAGTAACTTACGTTATTTATTACCTGTGGCTTTGGATTATTCAGCCGAATAAATTAAAAATTTCTTTGTTTGTGTGTGTGTGTGTGGGTGTGGTGTGTGTGTGTGTGTGTGTGTGTGTCTCTCTCTCTCTCTCTCTCTCTCTCTCTCTTGCAGTAACAAACTTTCTAAACAATAATTCCTTTTCTGTTTAACTCTTTAGCGCAAGAGTTAATCAATATTCTGGCTTTTTCATCTATTCAGCCGGTTAACTCTGGAGCAACCTTCCTCAGTCCATCTTTCCCCCTGTTTCTGACCTTCAACCTTTCAAACGCAGTGTCCAGGCATCTCGAAAATTTTAGACCTTGATTTCGGCTCTTTTCTTCTTCTATAGGGGGGGGGGAGGGCGTTTTTGTGGGCGTTTGCCCTTGGCCCCCCTCCTTCCTGAACTAAAAAAAAAAAAATATATATATGTACACAAGGGTCGGTACGAAAGTAATGCCTTTTATTTTTCAGTTCGTAAATACAATAAGAGGCATTACTTTCGTACCACCCTCGTATGTATATATACGCGGATTTACCTAATATATATATATATATATATATATACATATACATATATATATATATACCAAAATTCTGAACAGAGTAAAATGAGGGGTGTGACGTAATTGCCCTCTGGAAGGTTAGTTTATGTAGGAGGAGATTATAGACACCAATCGACCAGGAAAGTACAGCGGGGGTGATGTTAGGCGGGAGTAGTATAGCCGAAAAAGGGGAGAGTGCAGCAATGTTGCAAAGGGGGGTGGGGGTTGTTGCAAATTGGGGATGTTGCAAAGGGGATGTTGCAAAGGGGGGTGGGGGGAAAACTTGGAGGCGGCGTTATCCCCCAAGAGAAAGAAGGAGGAGGAGAGAAAGGAGGAGAGGTGTTCACCTGGCAGGAGCCAAGTGCACACTTGTTTGTTTTTTTCTGTTTAAGGTGCTTTCAACCCTGCTGGATTATTGACACCATTTTTTTTTTTTTTTTTTTTGTAGAGAAAGGTGGTGAAAGAAGTAGTAGAAGGGAAAGATGCATTTCTCACTGAGACTTCCAACCGGGCTGGCGTTGTTTTATAGGCTCCTAATCAGCCAGTTGGCTGAGTTGCCAGATAGCGCCATGTATTCCATTGTATACACTATTATCCTAATCAGCCAGTTGGCTGAGCCAGAGACGCCTGAAGAAGAGAGAGATGCCTGTAGGAGGGAGAGACGCCTGTAGGAGGGAGAGACGCCTGAAGAAGAGAGAGAGAGATGCCTGTAGGAGGGAGAGACGCCTGAAGGAGAGAGGATAGGTGCACATGCAGGAGTACACATGCAGGAGGTACACATGCAGGAGTACACATGCAGTAGGTACACATGCTGGATGTACACATGCAGGAGTACACATGCTGGAGGCAAACATGCAGGAGAGAGAGAGAGAGAGAGAGGCGCCTGAAGGAGAGAGAGAGAGAGAGAGAGCTGAAGGAGGGAGAGAGAGACACCTGAAGGACAGAGTGGAGTTCTCCCCCAATTTATTTTCGTTTCCCTAACCTAAGAGGCCACTATGGGGTTTACCAAAGGGCATGAAATAGAAGGAGCAGAGCTCCTTACTCGGCCGGAGCCGAGGGGGGAATGGTTCTTCACCAACTTCGCGATCTTTTATAATCCTCTATTCTGGCTGAGTTGCCAGATAGCGCAAGGTATTCCAGATAGCGCCATGTATTCTAATAAGCATTGTGTACCACAATATGGTAGATGAATTAAATAATTACACACTTAATTGAAATATAGATGTATATAGTGTTTTACAATAGATGTATATAATGGTAATATTAATATTTGGAACATTGAGTACTTAGCTTCCTTGAAGTTGAACGAAGCAAATAACGTAGTTATCCATAATTCAACCAACCATAGAAAACAGAATTATAGAAATATATATATATATATATATATATATATATATTAAGCATTGTACCACAATATGGTAGATGAATTAAATAATTACACACTTAATTGAAATATAGATGTATATAGTGTTTTACAATAGATGTATATAATGGTAATATTAATATTTGGAACATTGAGTACTTAGCTTCCTTGAAGTTGAACGAAGCAAATAACGTAGTTATCCTAATTCAACCACCATAGAAAACAGAATTATAGAAATATATATATATATATATATATATATATTATATATATATTAAGCATTGTGTACCACAATATGGTAGATGAATTAAATAATTACACACTTAATTGAAATATAGATGTATATAGTGTTTTACAATAGATGTATATAATGGTAATATTAATATTTGGAACATTGAGTACTTAGCTTCCTTGAAGATGAACGAAGCAAATAACATAGTTTACCTTCGAAAACGCCATAATAGAAAACAATTAATTTTATGGGTAACTATTTCGACAAAAGTTTTACTATAATTATATCAGTCTTTTAAATATCTTCTGATATATATATATATATATAAAATACCACAATATATATCTTCTATTATTCAATAACACATTAGAAGATTTACGCAATAATAGAATTAACAAAGTTACCCTATTTCGTTAGACAGAAACGAATTTTTATAAGGAATACCCAGCTTCATTAAACTTGAAGATGAACGAAGCATACAGCCTCATTCCTGCGACGAAAAAATGAAAAATGACGTAAAATAAAGAAATTATTCATTGCCCAAGCCACTATAGCGAGGTTGGTTTCGGAGAATTCGAACGAAAAAGGTCTCTAGGGACCTTTTTCGGCCGAGAGATTATCTTTCTACAAGCTATTCGAGCAGAAATCACCACTGGCTTCAGATATTAATTTTATCATTCTTATTATTATTTCTACAAATATTTACGCGTTATTTTTTATGGTGTCATATAGAATATAATGATATATGTATATATATATATATATACCCTTTGGATAACCTTTGGTTAGCTTCAGCCGAATTGTTCATTCTGACGAAGGTCAAGGGAAAAACGTACACACAATATATAATATATATATATAATATATATTATATATATATATATATATATATATGCTACAACACAGACCGTGCATGGAACTCTTCTGGGATAATTAAATCCACTATAGTCCGCGTAAGTAATGACAAATACCGCCTCGGTGGTGTAGTGGTTAGCGTCGCGGACTACGAATCCATCGGCCCAGGGTTCGAGACCCGACGGCAGCCGGCGCGCAGCAAAGCCCAGCTGTTCCACACAATAAAGAAAGTGGTTGGTAGATAATGGGTACCCTAGGAGGCCTAGTGGTCAAGACGCTGGGCTGCTGATGGGTCGTGGTTCGGAATCCACGTTAAACTGTAGGTCTAAGGTGGAGTGAAAAGCTTGACCTTCGTCAGAATGAACAATTCGGGCAACGACGCGGCAACGGGTCACTCGCAAAGAGAATTTAATCATGGTAAACTTCCTTCCAGACCACTCTTTCTATATATATATATATATATATATATATATATATATATATATAGAAAGAGAGCGAGAGTTTTGTTCAATAAATAATAATCGAAAAAACTGCACGATTTTCTATGTAGCAATAATAATAATAATTAACAAATACGTGATTTAAAATAACAGGACCATTTTACCCGAGGCAGTAGTATATCCGAAAAACCGTAATGCACGATTTTTTCTATGTATCAATAATGATTAACAAATACGTGATTTAAAATAACAGGACCATTTAACCCGATGCAGTAGTATATCCGAAAAACGTCGTATAACCTAATTTGCAACTATAGTTTACCTTGTGCACTAAAGCGCTTGCCAGGATTCTTTACAATTTGGACACGATCAAGTTGTATACCTTCGCGGTCGCGGTAACGTTGAATATAGGCAGACTTTTCATCTTCGGTATCAACTCCTCGCGGATACCCTGATGCTTCAACCTTATCCTTCAAAAAGGCGTTTATATATGGTGTGAAAAGGTTGGGGAGCTTCTGAAACCTCCACACCTCGTGTATCTTCAGTATTCTATAACCATGGCGTACGGCTAGGGCCAGCTCAGGACTTGTATATACGCCTCTGATCTTACGCTGGTGGGGTATATGGTTACATTCGCCGTTATCCCTTCCGCGCACTTCACGCACAGGGGAAACATGAGCTTGTCGTCGATAACGACAGGTAAGATAGGCATCCATAAATTGCGTGGGGGGAGTACGTCTACGAAAGAGAGCCCAAAGTAATGATCATTCAAATTTTTTGAAAATTCATTGATGGAGGGTATGCTAGGTCCCACCAGTTTCTCAGGAGCGCCCACGGGGTACGGATTGCTCTTCATCACGTATGGGTATAAAGAACAGAAATCGTAGTAATGGAGCTTCACGCCCTCCGTAGGTGGGAAGTATAGTCTGAAAGGATTTGTACGTCCTCCAAACAAGCTATCACCACATTTGAGAGGATCCAGCACCATTGAACGCTTGATCGTTTTTATTTCCTCACGGTATACACGTCTGTCTCCATCCGTGCATCATATTCATGCTCCCACAAGACTTTGTGAGTGAACTGTGATCCTATAAGTTGATCGCGGGTGCGGGTCGATGCAAGACAGTCGGCAGGAGACCTACCGTTGATATCTCCGACGATACCGCACTCAGGGCGGGGGCATCCATGCCACCAGCATCCATTAAAGGAATACACAGTCTTCACACCAGTGACACGGTTTTCACTTAACCCATCAACCCAAAAAACACGTCCATTAATCTTAATGGGTACTTCACCCGTGTTGCGGGCGTGCTTTATGTATACACCTGTTTGTTGCTGCAGGTGTATGAGCCAGTAAATAGCCTTGTGTCCGTAACTGCGGGGGTTGTTTCGGTGAATAATGGCTAAGGTGTCTTTAGGCATGAAGTTATTCTTGAACACCGTAAAACATAATGATGCGATGGTGGTTGCGACTTGCAGTGGATCGCATTTGAAACGGGCTATGTACATACTTCTAAAGGCCTGGAAACATACTCTAAGCACGCGCACATCATTCACGCAATAACGCTCACATTCATCAGCTATATTATAAGGGTTACTTTCATTAAAACTGTCGTAGTATCGATCAAAGTCTTCATCCATGCAGTCAAAATAATGTTTGGGGGGTGGTGGGCCTACGTAGTTTAAAGTCTCGCTGGTGAGGAAAGTGTATGGGAAGTATCCTTTGGAAACTTCAGCTGCTACTCCCATCACCTTGGGTAGCTTTGCTAATTTACAAGGTGTGAATAATAAAGTATCTTTAAATTGTACATTGCCTCTTATCTGCATCTGTATTAATTTGTTGCCTCTTTTCAATGGATCACCTGTAAATATCTCAGAGGATTCGTGTTCAAGCAACTCCTTATAAAGGAACTGCGTGTCAAACTTTGCCCCGTTATGGGCGAGAATATACACAGTCATTTTTTTGAACTTGTCGGCTAACTTGACAATATAGGACACAAATAGTTTCACAGGACTATCGCTGACATTCGTTTTAAAAACGTTTGTCCGTTTACCGCATTTGGGGCACTCGTCACATTCGATACCCATACACTCATCACAGATGGTCTGGCTCACAAGTAAATGTGGAATTACCTCTTTGGTTTCAGCGTTCGTATATGTTTCTATATCGTAGTACACAGTTATACAAGGGTTATTTTTAGGCTTAGCATCTTTCATATAACACATGCTTTACTCCATCCGCCTTATATTCCTCCTGGCATGTAGGACAGTGAATTACGTCGCACTTGTGCTTAAATTTTCCCCAATTATCCATTGTGTGAAACATACCACATTCACAGATTCTCATTTTCCTGCACGTACCAATTGATTTATGGAGATCAAAGCAGCTATTATTGAAAAATGTGCGTCTACACACATCACAGTCTCTCTTCTCAACTACACGGCTTTCACATTTGGTGCTTTTACACTGCTCACATACCATGTGACATTCTTTACAATGTCTCACTATATCAGCCGCAAACTCGAGGCACCCCTTACACAAATCATGATGTCTCCCATATTTTCGACTTTTGTCATAACTCGCGTAAAGCCCCCTTATATTACGGATGGGGAGATACGTTGTCCCTGACAATCCTAAAATAAGTAGGGGTCTTGTACGATCTCTCACACAGCTTTTAAAAACATACACAGTCCGGCGGCGATCATCCAAACCAAATACAACTATGCGCACATTCATTTCCTGTTCTACCTTTCTCAGCTCTTCAGGACCCATATTACAGTCAAATTCAAGTTCACAGTCTACAGCTAGTTTACGGGCACGCTCAACGATCGTAGGCAGCCAAATTTTTTGAGTCCGTGTATTTTGTACAGTAAACATACGTGCTAAGAGTACTGCTATAAAGCCGCAACCACGATCGACGTTTATATGCCTTCGGTAAATAGTTGGAGAATTGAAGTTAAGAGTGTACGGTATGGCACTATGACCCGCAACACGGTATACATGGTCAATATTTACCGTGAAGTTGTCCATATTGAAGGCTATACTACTTTGGACGGCTTGCATTATACGCCCTAATATATATTCTACATCTTCAGCAGCCAAACGCCTGAACGGTACTATCACCCAATAATCGTCTACATCACCGTCATCTGACCCGAACCCAAAGGACAGACTCGTCCTGACCTCACGCTCGTCGCGATTCTGAAGAGCAAACTCTATAATACGCTGTACTACCCTGCGTATCCCGCGCTCAATTCCATTGCTATACAGGGCTCTAGGGTCGACCCTAACTCTATACCGATTTCTAGTCAAGGCGGGGGTGGGGGCTGCGGATCGCACTAACTCGAACGTAATAACATCCTCAACAGAACGGGGGGCGGATGAATTAGTGGATATATTAGGTGCTGCTGCTGATGGGGGCCCTGTTGCGTAGGAGGGTTGGGGATCTATTATTGTAGACTTAACAGAACGGGGGCGGAATAAGGGGGAGGTGCTGCTGCTGGGGAGGTTGTTGCGGTTGAGGGTTGGGGATCTGCTGCAACAGGTACGTATTTCGGCCGCTTTATACCTGATGTGGGGTTCTCATACCTCCGCTTTGGACGTGCAACCTGTATCGCTGGTTCAGGGGAGGAGATCACACTGTCGTCGAGGTCATCCGTAATGATAGGGTGCTCTACCTCATCGTCGGTTCTGTGGGAGAAGAAATATAAGGATCAGCACTCAAAATTTGTAATATTTTGTAAATGACCCACTTAGGAGTGTGACGTGTTAGAAATGGACTCTGTAGAAAAATTCAGATTCACGAGCCCATCCACATGTATTATATCTGGACCTACAGGATGTGGTAAAACTGTGTTTATGCTTAAAATCATTAAAGAAAAGGGCGAGATGTTCTCGAAATTTGTGCATAAAGTTATATGGTGCTATTCGACGTATCAATCAGCGTTCAACGAGTACCAAGATGATATTTTGTTCCACAAAGGTGTATATGACGTTAATTCGCTAAAGGGAACTGAACATACAATCATTGTAATTGACGATCTCATGTTGGAGATGGATAAAACGTTTGCCGAGACATTTACAGTATACTCCCACCATCTTAACATAAGCGTGTTCTTCATCAATCAGAATCTATTTTTCAAAAATAGATACATGCGCGATGTGTCGTTAAATACGCAATATCTAGTCTTATTCGCGCAACGTAGAGATGTATCACAAATTGGGGTATTAGCCAATCAAATGTTCCCGAATCAGCGTAAGGAGTTTTTGGAAGTTTATAAAGAAGCTACAAGCACGCGTTACGGATATTTGCTTTGCGACCTTCATCCGCGAAACACGTTTAGAGTGCTTCTGCGAACGAATATATTTCCAAACGAGCCTGAAACGGTGTATATTCCAGAATGACAAAGAGACTAAAGAAATACCATGAATTAATAAAAATCTATCATCGACTGCCCCGGGCAATGCAGCAGATGTTTATTAAAAATATGACGCCGACTTTTTAAAATGCATCTGTGAAATCTGTCTTAACGTTATAAATTGCAATGTATCAATGAAACCCATCAGAAGGCTCGCCTACGCCGCTACAAGAACATAATACGTACACTCGCTCGTAAAAGTCAAACTGTAGCGAAGAAAAAACGAGTTATTGTGCAAACAGGAGGGTCATTTCTCCCCATCTTATTTTCAGTTTTGGGCCCTTTACTGACTAGATTAATATAATGAAGAAAGTGGTAGTGATTCCCCACGAGGTGTACGCTTCACTGCAAAGAGACACGGATCTAGATCCCCGTAAAAGCAGACTTAAAAGAATGGAAAGCGAATTGTTAGCCCTATTAAACAGTGAAAAAACACCTGATGAGAAAAGAATCTTATACCAAGAAGCTCTGCAGAAATTTCTTCACGAGTACGAAAATTATAAGAGCCCTACGGAGATTCCTGTGGTTATTAGGCACAGCACCGATGGCGACATAGGACCTGTACCCGACGATACAGCTGATCAACCAAAAAGATTAGCCACACAACATATCGAACATGTATTAAAAAATACCCTCCCACTTACATTGAGGAGTAAAGGCTTAAGTCTTTATAATCTATTGAATGAGGATCCCGCCATACAATGGACCGATACAGGGGAGATCATTGTGGAAGGATCAAAGGTACAGGGATCGAATATCGTAGACATTGTCCATGATCTGGTGAGAAAGTGGGATAGGCCATCACCATCAGGATGGAAGCATATTAAAGCAAGACTACAACAAATAAATGTCCCTAAAACGTTGATAGGAAATCTGAACAGGTTAAAAGACTTGGAACACGCAACGTCTGTGGCACAATTGAAGACGCCGTCACCCCCTGCGGTAACACCTTTCAAGAGGAGAAAGAAGAGGTTAAACCAACCCTACCCACCTGCCTCTAAAATACGCAAATGGCTAACGTATTAACTAAACGTTATTATGACATTTCTGCCCCATCCTCTTACGGCGGCGTAGATAGACTGCACGTTTACGGAGTAGGAAAAAAAGATGTTGAAAGATTTTTGAGGGAGCAGGACGCTTATACGCTTCATAAGCCTGTGAGAAAAAGGTTTAAAACAGCCAAGACAACGGCTTCCTCGATTGATTCTATTTGGCAAGCAGATTTAACAGACATGCAAAGATACTCTGTGTATAACGATGGTTACCGCTACATTCTATTCATAATAGACGTATTCTCTAGATATCTGTGGCTAGTTCCTCTGAAAAATAAATCACCTGAAACAGTTGCTAAAGCCACCAAAACGCTAATGTTAAAAGAAAACAGGGTTCCTGGCTATTTTTGTACGGATATGGGGAAGGAGTTTATAGGCCGTGCTTTTCAGAATATGTTGACAGAGTTTAATATCAGCTATTACACGACCAATTCTATACATAAGGCTTCTTTAGCTGAAAGAGTTCAGCGCACCATAAAGGAACGCATGCACCGTTATTTTACACATAAAAACACATACAGATTTCTAGACATTCTGGAACCATTGGCATCATCCTACAACCGCTCACACCATCGCACGATTGGGGCAACACCTAACGAAGTTTTAGAAAGAGGTACGCTCCCGAGAAGAGATGGACCACCACCACCACCACCACCACCACACTCTGTGCGCTTCAAAATCAATGATTATGTAAGGCTGTCGCGTTCGGGGAATAAATTCGCAAAGGGTTTTGAGCAAGGATGGACACGCGAGATTTTTAAAGTTAGGGCTGTGAGACCTAAAGGTGTGATAATGATGTATTACATTGAAGATTTGAATGGGGAAGAAATCTCAGGAGGCTTTTACCGCGAGGAATTGCAGAAAGTTGCGTTTAATTTAGAAAAAAATGTGTTTAAAATTGAGAAAATTTTAGGAAGCAAAGGTTCAGGAAGGAGAAAAATGTACCTGGTGAAATGGCTAGGGTACCCAGAAAGCTTCAACACCTATATAAAAGCTGATGCAATAATGAAGCTTAAATAGTATGCAACATGGCTCCTAACCATTTCTACGTCACACTCCCGTCCTCCTCGTCCCTGTCTGTACACCCTAACAACACGCTAGCCAACTTTGTAACAGAACTCCATGGGCACATTGAATTGGGTCGTGATTCGTATGAGGTGGGGATATGCGAAATTCAGCTGGACACCGTCTTTTTAAATATTGAACATGAAGAAACCGTTTTTACGATTCTTAGAGACATTGACGAGTGTGAAAAAGCTGGGGTAGCTATGGATGAAACTATGCGCATCGCTTGGACTAAGATTGCACGGTATTACAGTACAGAAGTAAGACTAGGGCCGGGTCAATATGGTTCGGCCGAGGATGTTGTGAGAGGCTTAAACGTAAGTTTAAGAAACTCAAACCTTACGAATGATTTAGTATATGAAATCGTAAACAACCCTGCACATACACTAATCCTAAAATCAAAGACTAACAGATGTCTTAAAGAACATAGAAAGTTCAAAATTCTAACCAACGGCCGATATAGCGCAGCCTTCCAAAGAGACACATTTCACGAGACACATATAACTTGTCCAGATTAATGTATCAATTGAAGATGGAGAAATTGGCTGAAAGGTCCCCAGACATGTGCTATATTTACAGTAATATAGTGGAGCACCAGTTTGTTGGGGATACCCAGGCACGCCTGCTGCGCATTGCTCACATCCCCAACCATAGAGGAAGGAGTTTGAGTATTACATATGACAGACCCCATTATGTGAATGTCGCAACTAATTTAATAACCAATATCACAATATATATAAGAACGATTGAGGGCGAAAACTTCCCATTCGGTAACGGGAGCTTAACAGTGAAGCTACACTTTCGACGCACTGAGTTATAATGGATAGAAAGCCTTTCACCGTCTATCGAGGGATGCGATACCAGCGCGGTAGTGGACTTGGATCCATTTTTTCATCCATACTACGTACGGCTGTTCCTTTGCTGAAGAGGGGTGCCAGATACCTTGGAAGGAAAGCGCTACAATCAGGCCTTAACACTGCAGAAGACATATTGGCCGGGCTAAACCTAAAGAAGCCCTAAAAAAACATTTAAAGCGTACACGGAACGAAATCATCAAAGATGCAAAGAGAAAAATGCGTGGTGGCGGGAAGAGGAGGGCTCCCCGGAAGAAGAAGAAGGGGTCACGTGGTATTAAACGTAAAAGGCTATCAAAAAAGAAATGCTGTAAGCGAATGAAACCTATGGTTGACCACTTTTTTGACTGATATAAGCTAAGGATATTGATCTCATGAATCATAGTTTGTTTACCACTTGTCGAGAGAGGAGTCACTATTTCGCCATGGCACGCTTCATCCACCCATGTAGTTCACAATGCTGTAAGTCGGAGCTGTCCTTTTTTGAGCTCCCGCCAACCCAAGTTTCTATTGAGCACAGTGACTTTATTACAATTAACCCTTTAAACACAATTAGTTCCCCGAGTGCACCTATAGAATTCGTGATACCCAGCTCAGGTCCTTACTTTTTTGATCCAAGCTGTGTGCACATGTACGCTAAGCTACGTATAGCCCATTCTGATGGAACGGCCTGCGATGACAAATATGCTGTATACCCTGAAACAAACTTTCTGCACGCCATATTCAACCAGTGTGACGTATATTTAAATCAGACCAACATATCGGCAGGCACGGGGTACTATCATCTACGAGCCTATTTGGAAAATGTCCTCAACTTTTCCAAAGAAGCGAAGGCTACCTTTTTAAGTGCGGAGGGATATTATCAAACTAAAGATGAAAATAGTATAAAGGACAAATTTAAAAATTCTAAAAAGAAAATATACGAGTGTTTTGGACGGTTGCACACAGATTTCACTTTCCAGGAGAAGTTGCTTGTGAACGGGGTGGATATGAAAATAAAGCTCACCCGCACGAGTCCTGAGATCTGCTTAAATCTGGATGCGAATCAAGAAGAGGGCGCAAAGTCCGTTGTGGTTCACATTATGGACACATACCTCCGCGTACGGCGAGTGAAATTAAGTTCACCAAAACAACTAGAAATTGAGAAAAATTTACTAAACGCTACAGTGAAATATCCTATTAACAGAGTGCAGATCAAACTATATACGGTTCCTGCAGGGTTGGCATCGAAGCAGATAGAAAACATTGCCCTGGGAAATCTTCCTAAAAGGATATTAATCGGCATGCAGGACCACGCTTCGGTGAATGGAAAATATAAAAAGAGTGCCTTTAAATTCGAGAATTTCGGACTTAAAAATATAACTCTATACGTTAATGGCACTGCTTTGGGTGGAACAATGGGTACGGACTATTCATCAGATGCTGTGTTACCTCTTTGTGCCAGAGCCTATAGTAATCTGACCCATATTGCAGGTGATTGTGATGAGCTTGGTAATGGGGTAACGCAGGAAGAATTCATTGATCAATTTAACCTTTATCCGTTTGACATTACACCTGACTTATCTGCTAGCGTAAATACCCATTTAACACCACAGCAGAGCGGTAACATCTCAGTGCGGCTGGAATTCGCCAAGCCTATAGACGCTCCTATTAGTGTACTAGTATATCTCGAATCGCAAGCCCTAATAGAAGTAGATAGATTTAGAAGCGTTATCACTGACTTTTAAAATGGATGCTAATACACTTCAGAAAGTAATGGAGCGAGTCACACGTTCCAAATTTATCAGCGTGTTTGCGAAGAATGAAACATTGAGTTTGCCAAGTACGCGAGAATGCGGTAGTCTTATTGTGAACACAGACATCATCGGTAATGAAGGGATTCACTGGATCGCTGTCTATTTTAAAAATAGACAGCGCTTGTACTATTTTGATTCACTCGGTACTCAACCCTGGAGTGACCCTATTATTGTAAAATTTCTCGCTCAGTTACATATTCCCGAAGTTGTATGGAACCCATTTCGTATGCAGGGATATTTTACTAATGTTTGCGGAATGTACCGTGTCTCATTTCTCATGCATATGTCAAATGATAAAGAATTTATAAATTTTTTAAATTTATTTGACCCGTGTCACACTCACCGAAACGATGAAATGGTATGTAGACAGATAAAAAACCGTTTTCCAATTGTACGTACTCGTTGTATATTATAATGTTTTTGTTCGTATATTCGTTTATTGTACTGATTTCTTTCATTTAATAAATTTATGAAAATATATTGCGTCTTCTTATCCCAAAAAGATCGAAAAACACTTACATTATTTGACATTGTTGACTGATTAGTATATCATCCGTATTCCCTTCAAAAGAGTGTATAACTCGTGTCAAATCCTCATCGGACCTTAAAGGAAAACGTATACAGACAGACAGACAGATCCCCATTATGTGAAGATATCTTTGGTTCGAGGAGTGAACATTTCGATTTTAGCATAATGGGGAAATAACATTGATTGGCATTTTTGACTAGTATCTGAAATACTACAGCTCTCCGTATATATATAAAATTCTAATTATGGACACTTACATTTCTATGGTAGTCCCTTGCGTCGGATTGTAAGGAGCGTCACTGCAAATATCTTCTACGGTTTGCGTCGAAAATAGTTCGCCACAATCAACAGCATTGAAAAGGCTAATTGTGGTTAATGCTGCAGTATCACGTTCTTCATACAAGTCTGGGGAGACGTACAGGTCCATGGTGGAGGATGTGTGACACTGCTGACTGATCAGTATATCATCCGTATCCCCTTCAAAAGATTGTATAACTCGTGTCAAATCCTCATCGGACCTTAAAGGAAAACATATACAGACAGACAGACAGACAGATCTCCATTATATGAAGATATCTTTGGTTCGATTACCAATTTCGATTTTAGCATGATGGGGAAATAACATTGATTGACATTTTTGACTAGTATCTGAAATACTACAACTCTCCGTATATATATATAAAATTCTAATTATGGACACTTACATTTCTATGGTAGTCCCTTGCGTCGGATTGTAAGGAGCGTCACTGCAAATATCTTCTACGGTTTGCGTCGAAAATAGTTCGCCACAATCAACAGCATTGAAAAGGCTAATTGTGGTTAATGCTGCAGTATCACGTTCTTCATACAAGTCTGGGGAGACGTACAGGTCCATGGTTGATTATTCACTGATGCGAAAATAGCTACTGTTACTCCCAACTGAAAATATCCCCTTTTATATGCACATTCACCAAGCTCCGCCCAAAAGACCAGATGTCCGTCGTGATTGGCTGCCGATGTAGCTGGGTGGAGCGTGTACCAATCCGCTATAACGAGACCGGACGAGTAACATATATATAAAATCGAATTATAGGCACTTACATTTCTATGGTAGTCCTTATATTATATCTTACAAATTATTAGTATTGTTTGAATTGTTAACTTATTTTATAATAAAGAAATTATATCCTAATTATATTTTAAAAAGAACATTCGGTTTCAACGTTAAGCTGTGGTCTAAGGCGGCGTGGCATGAATAAATACTAAAATAAAATTAAATGTTAAAAATCTTTATTCATACGTTATTAAAAGTTAAAAATCTTTATTAATAAAACAGGATAGAAGCATATGAAAGTCAAGGTAAACTATAGTTGCATTAATCATTATTGCTACATAGAAAAAATCGTGCATTACGGTTTTCGGATATATTACTGCCTCGGGTAAAATGGTCCTGTTATTTTAAATCACGTATTTGTTAATTATTATTATTGCTACATAGAAAATCGTGCAGTTTTTTTCGATTATTATTTATTGAACAAAACTCTCGCTCTCTTTCTATATATATATATATATATATATATATATATATATATATATATATATATATATATATATATGTATAGAAAGATTGGTCTGGAAGGAAGTTTACCAATGATTAAATTCTCTTTGCGAGTGACCCGTTGCCCGCGTCGTTGCCCGAATTGTTCATTCTGACGAAGGTCAAGCTTTTCACTCCACCTTAGACCTACAGTTTAACGTGGATTCCGAACCATGACCCATCAGCAGCCCAGCGTCTTGACCACTAGGCCTCCTAGGGTACCCATTTATCTACCAACCACTTTCTTTATTGTGTGGAACAGCTGGGCTTTGCTGCGCGCCGGCTGCCGTCGGGTCTCTAACCCTGGGCCGATGGATTCGTAGTCCGCGACGCTAACCACTACACCACCGAGGCGGTATTTGTCATTACTTACTCGGACTATAGTGGATTTAATTATCCCAGAAGAGTTCCATGCACGGTCTGTGTGTAGCATATATATATATATATATATATATATATATATATATATATATTGTGTGTGTGTGTGTACGTTTTTCCCTTGACCTTCGTCAAAATGAACAATTCGGGCTGAAGCTAACCAAAGGTTATCCAAAGGGTATATATATATATATATATATATATATATATATATATATATATATATCATTATATTTCTATATGACACATAAAAAATAACGCGTAAATATTTGTAGAAATAATAAGAATGATAAAATTAATATCTGAAGCCAGTGGTGATTTCTGCTCGAATAGCTTGTAGAAAGATAATCTCTCGGCCCGAAAAAAGGTCCCTAGAGACCTTTTTCGTTCGAATTCTCCGAAACCAACCTCGCTATAGTGGCTTGGGCAATGAATAATTTCTTTATTTTACGTCATTTTTCATTTTTTTCGTCGCAGGAATGAGGCTGTATGCTTCATACGTTTTTATCTCGTTTGGTTGAATTGTATCGTAAATTATCGTATTTCGAATTGTATCGTAAATGATCATTTCGTTTCGTTATTCGTGAGGGCTGAATTATGGATAACTATGTTATTTGTTTCGTTCGTCTTCAAGTTTAATGAAGCTGTATTTAAATGGTTTCATAATTGGTTTTACTGTTATTTTATATTGGGAGCAAACGTTACAATAATAATAAGCTTATGTCGATATAGTTATGAATTGGAACTCTTTATTCACGTTTGCTATTATTTATTGAATGGTGGATAATTAGTTGGTAATCCTTATAAAAATTCGTTTTCTGTCTAACGAAATAGGGTAACTTTACTAATTCTATTAAAGCGTAATGAAAGAGGTGCTTGTGTTATTTTATACGGTCGAATCTTGTATAACCATATATTGTGGTATTTTATATGATTCATTAGCTTATTATATATACAAGTACATTTGGAATAACAGCCGTTATATATGTGTTACACGATTAATGGGACACATGGCGCTATCTGGAATTATGGATAACTATGTTATTTGTTTCATTCATCTTCAAGTTGAAATAACATAGTTTACCGTAAAATGAAGTTTTCTATTATGACGTTTTCGAAGGTAAACTATGTTATTTGTTTCTTTAAGTTCAATGAAGTCAAATTTGCTTCTAAACTAAAATTAAATGTTATAAAATAAATAATATATATATATATATATATATATATATATATTATATATATATATATATATATATTGGGGGGAAGATCTCTCGCCCGTTCTTCGACCCGAACCCGTTTCATTGTAGAAATAATAATAATAATAATGATAATTGATGTGCAATCGCTACACGATTAATGGGACACATGGCGCTATCTGGCAACTCAGCCAGAATAGAGGATTATAAAAGATCGCGAAGTTGATGAAGAACCATTCCCCCCTCGGCTCCGGCCGAGTAAGGAGCTCTGCTCCTTCTATTTCATGCCCTTTGGTAAACCCCATAGTGGCCTCTTAGGTTAGGGAAACGAAAATAAATTGGGGGAGAACTCCACTCTGTCCTTCAGGTGTCTCTCTCCCTCCTTCAGCTCTCTCTCTCTCTCTCCTTCAGGCGCCTCTCTCTCTCTCTCTCTCCTGCATGTTTGCCTCCAGCATGTGTACTCCTGCATGTGTACATCCAGCATGTGTACCTACTGCATGTGTACCTCCAGCATGTGTACTCCTGCATGTGCGCCTATCCTCTCTCCTTCAGGCGTCTCTCCCTCCTACAGGCATCTCTCTCTTCTTCAGGCGTCTCTCCCTCCTACAGGCGTCTCTCCCTCCTACAGGCATCTCTCTCTTCTTCAGGCGTCTCTGGCTCAGCCAACTGGCTGATTAGGATAATAGTGTATACAATGGAATACATGGCGCTATCTGGCAACTCAGCCAACTGGCTGATTAGGAGCCTATAAAACAACGCCAGCCCGGTTGGAAGTCTCAGTGTGCACTTGGCTCCTGCCAGGTGAACACCTCTCCTCCTTTCTCTCCTCCTTCTTTCTCTTGGGGGATAACGCCGCCTCCAAGTTTTCCCCCCACCCCCCTTTCCCCCACCCCCCCTTCCCCCACCCCCCCTCCCCTCCCCCTCTGCAACATCCCCCTTTGCAACATCCCCCATTTGCAACATCCCCCTTTGCAACATCCCCCACCCCCCTTTGCAACATTACATAATAACCTGCAACATTCCTGCACTCTCCCCTTTTGCGGCTATACTACTGGCGGGAGACAGGGCGTGCTGGAATTCCCGTTTCTCCTGTCATTGTCTTCTCAAACACACACACTTCTACCTCTATTCTTCACTACACATACACGCATTTTACACACTACACAACATTTTCAAAATTCACTTAAAAAAATGACATTGTGAGCCTCGGAGACTTTGATTTCGGCTCTCTTTCTTATATTGGGGGGCATTTTTGGGGGTACTCGCCCTTGCTCCACCTGCCTACTTAAAAAAATTGCATAAAAAATGTAAAAAGTAGGAGAACCTATGAAATGGAGCCTAGGAACCTCGGAGAATGGGAATGGATCGATTTGAAAATTTCCTCCCCTGAGATTCCCATTTTCGGATTTCTCATTCTTGGACTAAAATGACTCGAGTTGAAGTGGTCGAAATTAGACGAAACCAATTTGTTCGATGGGGTTGTTTAACCTCCTTCGCAACAGCTAAGGTCATATAACTGAGGGGACCTACATCTTTACGCGTGATCCGAACCACGGATCGCTACATCATCTGGACGCGGAGGATGGTTCCCCATCCAACTAAAGCCCAGACCCAATGTCATTTAACTTCGCTGATCGAAGGTGTTTTACGACATTGGCCATGAAGTAGTCCCATCAATCAATATTTACTGATATTAACTACACTCAAACTCCGGCCAAATATTTTTTTTGGTCCACGTGTTTTGAGGTTTATGAGTGGTTAATTGGATTCCCCAAATACGAGTTTTATTAATTATTAGTTAAAATACGGTATTCCAAAATATACACTATGGTGATACGAACATCTTGTATATAATTATAAACACCATTTTGAGGGAATATAACGCAATATTTTATCTCCCTTAACCCTTTACTGCCCAAAAGGACAAATTTGTAACCTTTCAAATACACGCATTCATAACTTAACCTTACAAAATATTTGGGCAGTAAAGGGTTAAATGTACACTGTAATCAGGGAAGTTCCATATGTCATGAAAATAGGTTAGTTCTCAAAATCAGGTTCTGAACTAGGACCGCATAGACACTAACCGGGAACTTGCTGGCTCTTTTTCTGACCTTTGACCTTTAACGCTATATACAATAAGAGGAATCTCTACGGTCAATGTTTGGAACTGTTTATTACTTGGACCGTTAAAATTTTAAAAAAGTCTATTTAAGGACTTCAGTTTGAAGGATTTACGAACTTCGCTATTTGTGGATATTCCATAAAGTCTTAGATCGTCTGAATAACAATGGTGAACACGCGAGTTATCATACGTTTAAGTCGTTTAAATTACCAAAGTGTAAAATGATTCGCAAAAACTGAATATTTTTTCACATATTTGATAAAGAAACTCGTTTGTTAATTATGCAAAAAATATGTAAACAAACAACCAGGTAAACAGGCATGACAATTATTACTTTCAAAAACTTATAAGTTTACGCATGAAATATCAACGATAATTCCTTTTATAGGATACAAAGAAAAAAGTTCAGAGCGAATGTTTTTTTTTTTTATAAAAATTTTTGTAATCCACTAAATGTAAAGATTGTTTCTTCAATTTTACTTCCTGAGACGGGACGGTAAACCCACCAACTGGGAAAAGTAAGTTCTCATTAAAGGGAGAACCGAGTTGAGCCAAATAGATTATGTGTAACGGTCTCGTTTTATATACACACAACGGCGTAGCCAGAAATTTCTAATCGAGGCGGGGCGGGGGTTACACATGAAATAATATTGAACAAATTTTTGATTATATATTTACACTACGGTGATGACTACACTCATTTTAAATCATCATACGGATTAAAAAAATACCAACACATACGTATGTTGGACAATTAATACTTTGTTGTGTATTGATCGCGTTTTTAATTCCTGTCATTTTGCAATGTACTAACTTCTATGTATTTATTAAAATCATGCAAAACCAGTGATGATATGTACGTATACGTTACATCTCAGATGCAGTACACGAATCTAGATTTGTAAACATCTAAACATAAATATATACATTTAAAGAGCGAACAATTTGTAAACATCCAAACAGCATATCTTATAGAGCACAATTACTCCAAGCGGAAACTCAGCCAACGTGGTTTTTTTTGCTAAGTGAGATAGTATATCTTCTGTGCTGACATGACTATCTCGGTGGATGTTGAGTAATGCTTAGCCTTTAAAAGGGCTAACACAATGTTTCCAACGTTTAAGTAGTTTCTGCTGTACTCTGTACTTATATGCGGTATGTAAATTAACGTCTTCAAAGTTCACCCTGTGAATATCAAGCGCATAAAACGTGCCTACAAACTGCGCAACACCTCTGAATTTATGTCGCTTCGTCTAGTTTCTAATTAAGTAATTCAATGGACCGCGAATAAAAGTTTGCTATTATTTTGTTATACATGAATTTTTTTTATAAACTTTCATTGAAAATATTTTTTCAAAATTGAATAACTGCAAAACACGTTCACATGATATGTGTCGGGATGAAAAATTTAGAGAATGAAGCTCTTATTGTACTCCACAAAAATGAAATATAGGTTAGAGAAAGAGAGAGAAAAATTTATAAAAATATCACATGACCTTGAAATGAAATGATCCCATTTAAATGCATTTTAAGTACAATAACCGCACTTAAATAAAATCGAAAGGAAAAAATCAATAACGTGGGAAACTAGAAACAACCAGTAGGACTCGAGCTCGCGTCACGTGGTTTCAGAGTCGGCTCTTCTACGGATGAACGCCATTCTACTGTAAACTCTACCAGGAAAGGAGCGCAGTCGGAGATCTGACTTTTGACTGAAACCACGCGACGCGGGTTTGAATCCCAGTAGCTCCAAGTTTCCCACTTCGATCTTGTATATATATGTATACAATTCGTGGCATTTATGTACATGTAGATAACTTTTTTTACATTTCTTGTAAATTCTTTGGTCATCGGGGAATTGACTCGTTTAATTTACTTTCCAATTTTATTCTGTAAACTGTCATTTCTTGTAGGAAATAAAATGTCTCGCAAAATACATTCCCAATAGATTCTGAAAGATTTTATTTACTCTCCGAGTGGACACACATACACACACACACACACACACACATATATATATATATAATATATATATATATATATATATATATATATATATAACGTAAAGAACGACGCTTGTATAGGAGAACATTCCGCGCAAGATGAGGAGGGAGAACGAACAAATGAAAAAATGCGGTAACAGTAGTATAGCCGCAAAAGGGGAGAGTGCAAGAATGTTGCAGGTTATTATGTAATGTTGCAAAGGGGGTGGGGGTTGTTGCAAAGGGTGGTGGGGTTGTTGCAAAGGGGGTTGTTGCAAAGGGGGGTGGGGGGGAAACTTGGAGGCGGCGTTATCCCCCAAGAGAAAGGAGGAGGAGAGAAAGGAGGAGAGGTGTTCACCTGGCAGGAGCCAAGTGCACATTAAGACTTCAGCCGAGTTGGCGTTGTTTTATAGGCTCCTAATCAGCCAGTTGGCGTAAATGGCTTGAGTTGCCAGATACCGCGATACCATTGTATACATTATTATAGACTCCTAATCAGCCAGTTGGCTGTAAATGGTTGTCAGATACCTCTTTTTAGCAGTATTATTGCATACATTATTATTATTATATACGTCTAATCAGCCAAGGGGGGAGAGGTACACATGCAGGAGGTACACATGCAGGAGGTACACACACATACGCACACATGCAGGAGGTACACATGCAGTAGTTACACATGCAGGAGAGAGAGAGCTGAAGGAGGGAGAGAGACGCCTGTAGGAGAGAGAGAGAGCTGAAGGTGGGAGAGAGACGCCTGTAGGAGAGAGAGAGAGAGAGAGAGTAGTTGCCTTTAAGGCATATTATTTTCGTTTTCCTAACCTAAGAGGCCACTAAGGGGTTTACCAAAGGGCCAAAAAAAGAAGGACCAGAGGTCCTTGCTCGGCTGGAGCCGAGCTGGGAATGAGTCTTCACTAGCTTCTCGATCTTTTATAAGCCTCTATTCTGGCTGTTGCCAGATCACGCCTTGTATTGGGGTGCTGAGTTGCCAGATCGCACCATGTATTCTAATAAGCATTGTGTACCACAATATGGTAGATGAATTAAATAATTACACACTTAATTGAAATATAGATGTATATAGTGTTTTACAATAGATGTATATAGTGGATTATATGCAAAATATAACATTAACTTGAGCTTCCTTGAAGTTGAACTTATCGAAACAAATAACATAGTTATCCATAATTCAGCCGAAAACAATTAATTTTATGGGTAACTATTTCGACATAAGTTTACTATAATTATATCAGTCTTTTAAATATCTTCTGATATATATATATAAAATACCACAATATATATTTATAGTTATTCAGTAACACATTAGAAAGATTTACGCAATAATAGAATTAACAAAGTTCCCAATAAATAATTCGTTAGACAGAAACGAATTTTTATAAGGGATACCCAGCTTCATTAAACTTGAAGATGAACGAAACAAATAACATAGTTATCCATAATTCAGCCCTCACGAATAACGAAACGAAATGATCATTTACGATACAATGCGAAATACGATAATTTAAGATACAATTCGAAACCCACCAAACGAGATGAAAAGTTAAGAAACATACGAGCCTCATTCCCTGCGAAGAAAAAATGAAAAAACGAAATTAAAAGAAACGAAGAAAGTTGGATTTCCCCAAAACACAGTCCACTATAGCGAGGTTGGTTTCGGAGAAAATCTGCTTGCGAGAGACCTTTCTTAAAGACAGCCCTCGATAAGTACCCAATGCTCCAAATATTAATATTGCCATTGTTATTACTTCTACAATGAATCCAATTAAATTCTGCTTATTAAATAACTTTTTTAGACACTTGATTTTTATTATAAATATTTAAGTCACGAATAACAGTGGGAAAAACGTACACACAATATATATATATATATATATATATATATATATATATGCTACACACAGACCGTGCATGGAACAAGGAACTCTTCTGGGATAATTAAATCCACTATAGTCCGAGTAAGTAATGACAAATACCGCCTCGGTGGTGTAGTGGTTAGCGTCGCGGACTACGAATCCATCGGCCCAGGGTTCGAGACCCGACGGCAGCCGGCGCGCAGCAAAACCCAGCTGTTCATCCTTCCACACAATAAAGAAAGTGGTTGGTAGATAAATGGGTACCCTAGGAGGCCTAGTGGTCAAGACGCTGGGCTGCTGATGGGTCGTGGTTCGGAATCCACGTTAAACTGTAGGTCTAAGGTGGAGTGAAAAGCTTGACCTTCGTCAGAATGAACAATTCGGGCGGAAGCTAACCAAAGGTTAGCCCGACGCGGGCAACGGGTCACTCGCAAAGAGAATTTAATCATTGGTAAACTTCCTTCCAGACCACTCTTTCTATATATATATATATATATATATATATATATATATATATATATATATATATATATATATATATATATATATATATAGAAAGAGAGCGAGAGTTTTGTTCAATAAATAATAATCGAAAAAAACATCATAATGCACGATTTTCTATGTAGCAATACTAATTAACTCTTTCTCGCCTACGGCGGTACAAGAACATAATACGTGCACTCGCTCGTAAATTAGACCTCCAGTTTAACATGGGTTCAGAAATACATCTCGTCGATGGGGTTCGTTGCTTACTCTACCACATGGACTTTTATATGTAAGAGACCTAACCTAACCTACGAAATACATCTCGTCAGGGCCGATCCTAGAGCCATATATAGCAATGGAAATGAGCGCGATGTGTCGTTAAATACGTGATTTAAAATAACAGGACCATTTGACCCGAGGCAGTAGTATACCCGAAAAACATCGTAATGCACGATTTTTTCTATGTAGCAATAATAATTAACTCTTTCAAATACGTGATTTAAAATAACAGGACCATTTGACCCGAGGCAGTAGTATACCCGAAAAACATCGTAATGCACGATTTTTTCTATGTAGCAATAATGATTAACTCTTTCAAATACGTGATTTAAAATAACAGGATCATTTAACCCGAGGCAGTAGTATGCCCGAAAAACATCGTATAACCTAACTATAATTTACAACTATAGTTTACCTTGACTTTCATATGCTTCTATCCTGTTTTATTAATAAAGATTTTTAACTTTTAATAACGTATGAATAAAGATTTTTAACATTTAATTTTATTTTAGTATTTATTCATGCCACGCCGCCTTAGACCACAGCTTAACGTTGAAACCGAATGTTCTTTTTAAAATATAATTAGGATATAATTTCTTTATTATAAAATAAGTTAACAATTATGTTAACAAACAATACTAATAATTTGTAAGTAAAAAATATAATATAAGGGACTACCATAGAAATGTAAGTGCCTATAATTCGATTTTATATATATGTTACTCGTCCGGTCTCGTTATAGCGGATTGGTACACGTCATAGCTCCACCCAGCTACATCGGCAGCCAATCACTACGAACATCTGGTCTTTTGGGCGGAGCTTGGCGAATGTGCATATAAAAGGGGATATTTTCAGTTGGGAGTAACAGTAGCTATTTTCGCATCAGTGAATAATCATTCCTCAACCATGGACCTGTACGTCTCCCCAGATTTGTATGAAGAAAGTGATACTGCAGCATTAACCGCAATTAGTCTTTTCAATGCGATTGATTGTGGCGAATTATTTTCGACGCAAACCGTAGAAGATATTTGCAGTGACGCTCCTTACAATCCGACGCAAGGGACTACCATAGAAATGTAAGTGTCCATAATTCGATTTTATATATATACGGAGAGTTGTAGTATTTCGTCAAATAGATACTAGTCAAAAATGTCAATCAATGTTATTTCCCCATCATGCTAAAATCGAAATTGGTAATCGAACCAAAGATATCTTCACATAATGGGGATCTGTCTGTATACTCTGTATATGTTTTAAAATTATTCCTTTAAGGTCCGATGAGGATTTGACACGTGTTATACAATCTTTTGAAGAACCTCGGAATATGGATGATATACTGATCAGTCAGCAGTGTCACACATCCTCCACCATGGACCTGTACGTCTCCCCAGACTTGTATGAAGAACGTGATACTGCAGCATTAACCACAATTAGTCTTTTCAATGCGATTGATTGTGGCGAATTATTTTCAACGCAAACCGTAGAAGATATTTGCAGTGACGCTCCTTACAACCCGACGCAAGGGACTACCATAGAAATGTAAGTGTCTATAATTAGAATTTTATATATATATGGAGAGTTGTAGTATCTCGTCAAATAGATACTCGCCAAAAATGTCAATCAGTGTTATTTCCCCATTATGCTAAAATCGAAATTTTTATGGCGTTCATCCTCGAACCAAAGATATCTTCACATAATGGGGATCTGTCTGTCTGTATACTCTGTATATGTTTTCATTATTCCTTTAAGGTCCGATGAGGATTTGACACGAGTTATACAATCTTTTGAAGAATCTCGGAATAGGGAGGGTATACTGATCAGTCAACAATGTCACACCGAAATAATGTAAGTGTTTTTCGATCTTTTTGGGATAAGAAGACACAATATATTTTCATAAATTTATTAAATGAAAGAAATCAGTACAATAAACGAATATACCGTTACAAATATACGAACAAAACATTATAATATACAACGAGTACGTACAATTGGAAAACGGTTTTTTTATCTGTCTGCATACCATTTCATCGTTTCGGTGAGTGTGACACGGGTCAAATAAATTTAAAAAATTTATAAATTCTTTATCATTTGACATATGCATGAGAAATGAGACACAGTACATTCCGCAAACATTAGTAAAATATCCCTGCATACGAAATGGGTTCCATACAACTTCGGGAATATGTAACTGAGCTAGAAATTTTACAATAATAGAGTCACTCCAGGGTTGAGTACCGAGTGAATCAAAATAGTACAAGCGCTGTCTATTTTTAAAATAGACAGCGATCCAGTGAATCCCTTCATTACCGATGATGTCTGTGTTCACAATAAGACTACCGCATTCTCGCGTACTTGGCAAACTCAATGTTTCATTCTTCGCAAACACGCCGATAAATTTGGAACGTGTGATTCGCTCCATTACTTTCTGAAGTGTATTAGCATCCATTTTAAAAGTCAGTGATAACGCTTCTAAATCTATCTACTTCTATTAGGGCTTGCGATTCGAGATATACTAGTACACTAATAGGAGCGTCTATAGGCTTGGCGAATTCCAGCCGCACTGAGATGTTACCGCTCTGCTGTGGTGTTAAATGGGTATTTACGCTAGCAGATAAGTCAGGTGTAATGTCAAACGGATAAAGGTTAAATTGATCAATGAATTCTTCCTGCGTTACCCCATTACCAAGCTCATCACAATCACCTGCAATATGGGTCAGATTACTATAGGCTCTGGCACAAAGAGGTAACACAGCGTCTGATGAATAGTCCGTACCCATTGTTCCACCCAAAGCAGTGCCATTAACGTATAGAGTTATATTTTTAAGTCCGAAATTCTCAAATTTAAAGGCACTCTTTTTATATTTTCCATTCACCGAAGCGTGGTCCTGCATGCCGATTAATATCCTTTTAGGAAGATTTCCCAGGGCAATGTTTTCTATCTGCTTCGATGCCAACCCTGCAGGAACCGTATATAGTTTGATCTGCACTCTGTTAATAGGATATTTCACTGTAGCGTTTAGTAAATTTTTCTCAATTTCTAGTTGTTTTGGTGAACTTAATTTCACTCGCCGTACGCGGAGGTATGTGTCCATAATGTGAACCACAACGGACTTTGCACCCTCTTCTTGATTCGCATCCAGATTTAAGCAGATCTCAGGACTCGTGCGGGTGAGCTTTATTTTCATATCCACCCCGTTCACAAGCAACTTCTCCTGGAAAGTGAAATCTGTGTGCAACCGTCCAAAACACTCGTATATTTTCTTTTTAGAATTTTAAAATTTGTCCTTTATACTATTTTCATCTTTAGTTTGATAATATCCCTCCGCACTTAAAAAGGTAGCCTTCGCTTCTTTGGAAAAGTTGAGGACATTTTCCAAATAGGCTCGTAGATGATAGTACCCCGTGCCTGCCGATATGTTGGTCTGATTTAAATATACGTCACACTGGTTGAATATGACGTGCAGAAAGTTTGTTTCAGGGTATACAGCATATTTGTCATCGCAGGCCGTTCCATCAGAATGGGCTATACGTAGCTTAGCGTACATGTGCACACAGCTTGGATCAAAAAAGTAAGGACCTGAGCTGGGTATCACGAATTCTATAGGTGCACTCGGTGAACTAATTGTGTTTAAAGGGTTAATTGTAATAAAATCACTGTGCTCAATAGAAACTTGGGTTGGCGGGAGCTCAAAAAAGGACAGCTCCGATTTACAGCATTGTGAACTACATGGGTGGATGAAGCGTGCCATGGCGAAATAGTGACTCCTCTCTCGACAAGTGGTAAACAAACTATGATTCATGAGATCAATATCCTTAGCTTATATCAGTCAAAAAAGTGGTCAACCATAGGTTTCATTCGCTTACAGCATTTCTTTTTTGATAGCCTTTTACGTTTAATACCACGTGACCCCTTCTTCTTCTTCCGGGGAGCCCTCTTCTTCTTCCCGCCACCACGCATTTTTCTCTTTGCATCTTTGATGATTTCGTTCCGTGTACGCTTTAAATGTTTTTTTAGAGCTTCTTTAGGTTTAGCCCCGGCCAATATGTCTTCTGCAGTGTTAAGACCTGATTGTAGCGCTTTCCTTCCAAGGTATCTGGCACCCCTCTTCAGCAAAGGAACAGCCGTACGTAGTATGGATGAAAAAATGGATCCAAGTCCACTACCGCGCTGGTATCGCATCCCTCGATAGACGGTGAAAGGCTTTCTATCCATTATAACTCAGTGCGTCGAAAGTGTAGCTTCACTGTTAAGCTCCCGTTACCGAATGGGAAGTTTTCGCCCTCAATCGTTCTTATATATATTGTGATATTGGTTATTAAATTAGTTGCGACATTCACATAATGGGGCCTGTCATATGTAATACTCAAACTCCTTCCTCTATGGTTGGGGATGTGAGCAATGCGCAGCAGGCGTGCCTGGGTATCCCCAACAAACTGGTGCTCCACTATATTACTGTAAATATAGCACATGTCTGGGGACCTTTCAGCCAATTTCTCCATCTTCAATTGATACATTAATCTGGACAAGTTATACTGTGTCTCGTGAAATGTGTCTCTTTGGAAGGCTGCGCTATATCGGCCGTTGGTTAGAATTTTGAACTTTCTATGTTCTTTAAGACGTCTGTTAGTCTTTGATTTTAGGATTAGTGTATGTGCAGGGTTGTTTACGATTTCATATACTAAATCATTCGTAAGGTTTGAGTTTCTTAAACTCACGTTTAAGCCTCTCACAACATCCTCGGCCGAACCATATTGACCCGGCCCTAGTCTTACTTCTGTACTGTAATACCGTGTAATCTTAGTCCGAGCGATGCGCATAGTTTCATCCATAGCTACCCCAGCTTTTTCACACTCGTCAATGTCTCTAAGAATCGTAAAAACGGTTTCTTTATGTTCAATATTTAAAAAGACGGTGTCCAGCTGAATTTCGCATATACCCACCTCATACGAATCACGACCCAATTCAATGTGCCCATGGAGTTCTGTTACAAAGTTGGCTAGCGTGTTGTTAGGGTGTACAGACAGGGACGAGGAGGACGGGAGTGTGACGTAGAAATGGTTAGGAGCCATGTTGCATACTATTTAAGCTTCATTATTGCATCAGCTTTTATATAGGTGTTGAAGCTTTCTGGGTACCCTAGCCATTTCACCAGGTACATTTTTTCTTCCTGAACCTTTGCTTCCTAAAATTTTCTCAATTTTAAACACATTTTTTTCTAAATTAAACGCAACTTTCTGCAATTCCTCGCGATAAAAGCCTCCTGAGATTTCTTCCCCATTCAAATCTTCAATGTAATACATCATTATTACCATAATAGCGTTTAGTTAATACGTTAGCCATTTGCGTATTTTAGAGGCACGTGGGTAGGGTTGGTTTAACCTCTTCTTGCTCCTCTTCAAAGGTGTTACCGCCGGGGGTGACGGCGCCTTCAATTGTGTCACAGGCGTTGCATGTTCCAAGTCTTTTAACCTGTTCAGATTTCCTATCAACGTTTTAGGGACATTTATTTGTTGTAGTCTTGCTTTAATATGCTTCCATCCTGATGGTGATGGCCTATCCCACTTTCTCACCAGATCATGGACAATGTCTACGATATTCGATCCCTGTACCTTTGATCCTTCCACAATGATCTCCCCTGTATCGGTCCATTGTATGGCGGGATCCTCATTCAATAGATTATAAAGACTTAAGCCTTTACTCCTCAATGTAAGTGGGAGGGTATTTTTTAATACATGTTCGATATGTTGTGTAATCTTTTTGGTTGGTCAGCTGTGTCGTCGGGTATAGATCCTATGTCGCCATCGTCCCCCGTGCTGTGCCTAATAACCACAGAATCTCTGTAGGGCTCTTAAATTTTCGTACTCGTGAAGAAATTTCTGCAGAGCTTCTTGGTATAAGATTCTTTTCTCATCAGATGTTTTTTCACTGTTTAATAGGGCTAACAATTCGCTTTCCATTCTTTTAAGTCTGCTTTTACGGGGATCTAGATCCGTGTCTCTTTGCAGTGAGGCGTACACCTCGTGGGGAATCACTACCACTTTCTTCATTATATTAATCTAGTCAGTAAAGGACCCAAAACTGAAAATAAGATGGGAGAAATGACCCTCCTGTTTGTACAATAATTCGTTTTTTCTTCGCTACAGTTTGGCTTTTACGAGCGAGTGCACGTATTATGTTCTTGTAGCGGCGTAGGCGAGCCTTCTGATGGGTTTTCATTGATACATTGCAATTTATAACGTTAAGACAGATTTCACAGATGCATTTTAAAAAGTCGGCATCGATATTTTTAATAAACATCTGCTGCATTGCCCGGGGCAGTCGATGATAGATTTTTATTAATTCACGGTATTTCTTTAGTCTCTTTGTCATTCTGGAATATACACCGTTTCAGGCTCGTTTGGAAATATATTCGTTCGCAGAAGCACTCTAAACGTGTTTCGTGGATGAAGGTCGCAAAGCAAATATCCGTAACGCGTGCTTGTAGCTTCTTTATAAACTTCCAAAAACTCCTTACGCTGATTCGGGAACATTTGATTGGCTAATACCCCAATTTGTGATACATCTCTACGTTGCGCGAATAAGACTAGATATTGCGTATTTAACGACACATCGCGCATGTATCTATTTTTGAAAAATAGATTCTGATTGATGAAGAACACGCTTATGTTAAGATGGTGGGAGAATACTGTAAATGTCTCGGCAAACGTTTTATCCATCTCCAACATGAGATCGTCAATTACAATGATTGTGTGTTCATTTCCCTTTAACGAATTAACGTCATATACGCCTTTGTGGAACAAAATGTCATCTTGGTACTCGTTGAACACTGATTGATACGTCGAATAGCACCATATAACTTTACGCACAAATTTCGAGAACATCTCCCCTTTTCTTTAATGATTTTAAGCATAAACACAGTTTTACCACATCCTGTAGGTCCAGATATAATACATGTGGATGGGCTCGTGAATCTGAATTTTTCTACAGAGTACATTTCTAACACGTCACACTCCTAAGTGAGTCATTTACAAAATATTACAAATTTTGAGTGCTGATCCTTATATTTCTTCTCCCACAGAACGTGAATGACGATGAGGTAGAGCAGCCCATCATTACGGATGACCTCGACGACAGTGTAGTTGTGATCTCCTCCCCTGAACCCTCACCAGCGATACCGGTAACACGTCCAAAGCGGAGGTATGAGATACCCACGTCAGGTATAAAGCGACCGAAATACGCGTCTGTTGCAGCGGTAATAGATCCCCAACCCTCAACCTCTTACGCAACAACACCCCCAGCAGCACCTAATATATCCCCTTATTCATCCGCCGCCCCCCGTTCTGTTAAGTCTACAATAATAGAGCCCCAACCCTCCTACGCAACAGGGCCCCCATCAGCAGCACCTAATATATCCACTAATTCATCCGCCCCCCGTTCTGTTGAGGATGGTATAACGCTGGAATTGGTGCGATCCGCAGCCCCCACCCCAGCCTTGACTAGAAATCGGTATAGAGTCAGGGTCGACCCTAGAGTCATGTATAGCAATGGTATTGAGCGCGGACTACGCCGGGTTGTAGAGCGTATTATAGAGTTTGCTCTTCAGAATCGTGACGAGCGTGAAGTCAGGACGAGTATGTCCTTTGGATTCGGGTCAGATGACGGTGATGTAGACGATTATTGGGTGATAGTGCCATTTAGACGTTTGGCGGCTGAAGATGTAGAATATATATTAGGGCGTATAATGCAAGCCGCCCAAAGTAGTATAGCCTTCAATATGGACAACTTCACGGTAAATATTGACCATGTATACCGTGTTGCGGGTCATAGTGCCATACCGTATACTCTTAACTTCAATTCTCAAGCTATTTATAGACGGCATATAAACGTCGATCGTGGTTGCGGCTTTATAGCAGTACTCTTAGCACGTATGTTTACTGTACAAAACACGAACTCAAAAATTTGGTTGCCTACAGTCGTGGAGCATGCCCGTAAACTAGCTGAAGACTGTGAACTTGAATTTGACTGTAATATGGGTCCTGAAGAGCTGAGAAGGGTAGAACAGGAAATGAATGTCCGCATAGTTGTGTTTGGGTTGGATGATCGTCGTAGGACTGTGTATGTTTTTAAAGCTGTGTGAGAGATCGTACAAGGCCCCTACTTATTTTAGGATTGTCAGGGACAACGTATCTCCCCATCCGTAATATAAGGTGGCTTTACGCGAGTTATGACAAAAGTCGAAAATATGGGAGACATCATGATTTGTGTAAGGGGTGCCTCGAGTTTGCGGATGATACATACGCGCAGAAACCAATGCCCCGAGGGGGGCACCTCCCGCATGCCGCACATATATATACATTTCAACTGCAAAGAACATGCAGTATAATTAACGTAAAGAACGACGCTTGTATAGGAGAACATTCCGCGCAAGATGAGGAGGGATTTTTTCATTTGTTCGTTCTCCTCATCTTGCGCGGATGTGTTCTCCTATACAAGCGTCGTTCTTTACGTTAATTATACTGCGTGTTCTTTGCAGTTGAAATGTGTATATATATATATATATATATATATATCTTATAACGGGCGCTAAACAATTGAACGGAATCAAGTTCTGCAAAAGCTGCATAATCGAAATAAACTCGTTTACGGTTTTTAAAACAGAACGAGACTATGAGGAAAAGGCGAAAGAGGAGCTTATGAATAGCGAACAGCGAAAAAATTAGAAGGAACGAAGATAGTACGAGAGGAAAATGTGAAAAATGAACAGGAAAAATAAACAGAAAAAGCGAGTAAACGGAAGCAGAAATAATAGAAATCAAAGAAACACCAACAGAGGAAACAGAGCCACAAAACCAAATCCAAAGATTTCAAACAAAGTGTATTAGCAGCAATGGAAAAAACAAGTAGACAATAAAGAAATCATACTGAAACCACCAAAAACAAAGGCCCCAAGTAAAAATGGCGAAGAAACTCTATGTAAATACTATGTGAAAGAAATTTGCAGATATAAGGGAGGTGAATGTATTTACGAACACCTCCTGCGCACAACTACTTTACAATAATGGTCACTGCAAATTTGGTGGAAAATGCAAGTTCTACCATCCGGACATTGCGAGACCTACGCGACATATGGAACCTGCCAGTACTGGAGAAAATGCTACTACCATCATCTCCCGACAAGTTCAAAGGATAAAGAACAAGTTTCAAATGACAACAGAAGGAATGTGAGAAAAAAAACGTACCCAAATAGCAAACAAAACACAAATAGCACACCAAATTTTTTCAAAAGGGGTAACTATTATATTTTTAGCCAAAAACCAAAACTTAAACCTCAACTGGCACCCCATCATGAAACGAACATGTTATGCCTTGAAAAGTGGACGCTCAATTCTGCCAGTTGAGGTTTAAGTTTTGTTTTTTGGCTAAAAATATAATAGCTACCCTTTTTTCTTTGATGTATTCAATCTGACGTGAAGGTAGCGAGTCTTTTGCTTATATTGAGGTTCTAAATGTAGCTGGGCTAGGCTGCTTTAAACCCTAGATCCTGTCCCAAAGCTGGATCCTATCTGCTTTGCAGATAGCTGGTGAGGGAAGCTATATTTTTGGAACCTCTTTGCGAGTGACCCGTTGCCCACGTCGGGCTAGCACCATGACAAAGAAAAAAACTATAGTATTTGTCAGTTACCATTACTTATTCGGACTATAGTGGATTTAATTTTCCTAGAAGAGTTCCTTGTTCCAGGCACGGTCTGTGTGTATCATAAAAAAACATCAGGGAACCATTCTGAGTTCATTCCCATATATATAGATACCTATACCTATATACACGAGGGTAATTCAATAAGTATCCGCACTTTTTATTTTCACAATTTTATTTTCACATCTGATAGATTATAATCCGTCACTTCTCAACATAATCTCCCTTTTTCTCAATACACTTAGTCCAGCGATCTACAAGCTTCCTAATGCCATCACAAAAGAATGTTTTTGGCTGTGTGTAGCCAGTCATGTACCGCCTCCTTCAGGTCATCATCGCCTTGGAATTGCTGACCTCTCAAAGCGTCTTTTAGTGGTTCAATCAGGTAAAAATTCGAAGGTGCCAGGTCTGGACTGTAGGCTGAATGGTCGAGAACGTCAAATTTAAGTTCTTGAAGGCATTTTCTAGTCTGTGCAGTGGTATGAGGGTGCGCACTGTCGTGTAACAGAATAACACCTTCCGACAATCTCCCTCTCCGTTTTGTGCGAATTGCTTGCTTTAACTCATTCCGAAGCATGTCAGAATACGATGCACTTGTTACTGTAGTTCCACGCTCTAGATAATGTTCAAAGATAGGGCCTCGTATATCCCAAAACAGTGTTAGCATAACTTTACCTACTGATGGCTGCGCTTTGAACTTCCTTGCAACGGGAGATGTTGGATGCTTCTATCGCATGCTCTGTCGTTTGCTTTCTGGTTCTTAGTGATGTATCCAGGTTTCATCTCCAGTAATAATGCGCTCCAAAAAGTTTTCACCTTCATTATGATACCGCGCCAAAAGACAAGAGCAGACGTTCATACGATTACGCTTGTGCTCTTCTGTCAAATGTTTGGGCACCCATCTTGCACAAACCTTGTGAAAGCCAAGAATGTCATGGACTATCGAGTAGGCTGACCCTTGACTGATGTCCAATGAAGATGCAATTTCTTTTATTGTTAATCTTCTGTCATCGAAAATCATGGCTCTTGCTTCTTCCTGCTTGTCACCACTGGTTGATGTTGACGGTCGTCCTGAACGCTGAGCATCTGTCACACATGTCCGACCTTCCTTGAACATTTGAATCCACTCGTACACACTTCGCCGTGGTAACGCATTATTCCCATACTGAGCACATAAACGCGTGTGAATTTCAGCTCCTTTCACACCTTCTGCCCACAAAAAACCAACCACGGATCTCTGTTCTTCCAGAGTACAAATTGAAAGCGGCGCAGCCATGCTCACTACTCACTTATATGTACTATATTATCACTAAAATAAAAAGTGCGGATACTTATTGAAGTACCCTCGTATATACATGGTGTCCCATTAGTCCGGCATCATAGGAAAATTCATATTTTTCTATTTCTACAAACCATAATTTATGCTCGGGATGCCAATTTCCCGTCCACCATTCTGTTCAGTGACGAGGCTGTTTTTTATGGAAATGGTGAGGTAAAACAACCCTCACTGGTATATCTCTTCAAAGGAACAAGGTGCATCTCGGGTGATGGTATGGTGTGGCATTTGGAAGGATCGCATCATAGGCCCCCTCTTTTTCGATGAACATGTCACTGGAGGCACCTACCTACGTATGCTCAAGGAAGAAGCATTTCCCAGTGTCTTGAATGAAGAAGGAAATTTCCCGACATGATTCCAGCAAGACGGCGCTCCTGCACATTACAGCACCCAAGTAAGGGAATACCTATACCAACAATTCCCTGGTCATTGGATAGGACGTCGAGGGCCTGTGGAATGGCTAGCTAGAAGCCCGAATCTCACGCCACTAGATTTTTATCTCTGGGGCCACTTGAAAGCGCTGGTATACGCAGAGAAAATTAGGAGTGTTGAACATTTGTGGCAGCGCATTATTGGGGTATGTAACACCATTACTCCTGACATCATTCACCGTGTGCTTGCTGACTGGGTATCACGTCTGAATTTGTGTATTGAAAACAATGGTGGACATATTGAGCACGTTCTGTAAATAAAAGCTTTTGTTTTGCCTTTTTATATTATTTTTCCTATGATGCCGGACTTATGGGACACCCTGTATATATATATAAAACTAACAAACATAGACAGTGGAGTAAACAGCAACTGTATAGTAACATCCTTTGCGGACGATACAAAGATCAGCAGAAAAATCAGCGATGCAAACGAAGTGGAGGCGTTGCAGAGGGACACGACCAAAATATACACATGGTCAGAAGACAACAATATGACATTTAACACCGAGAAATTTCAGCTCTTGAGATATGGTAGAAATGAGCAGTGATGGGCAGTATCTAGATACATGTATCGCCGATACGTATCGATCGATACATTTGTATCGGTATCGGTATCGCTTTAGCTACTTGACAAAAGTATCGATTTATCGGTATCGCTAAGGTCAATTTTCTTAAATGTATCGAAAAAAATCGATACTTCGATACATCGATACATTAATAAGAATTTTTAAATATTTAAATAGATGTTATAATATGACACTACTGAGTTATATTTATGAATATACATAAATAATAATATTATTAAATATTTATTTAATGACAGTTTTTATTTACATCTATAAAACCCATTAAAATGTCGTTGATTTTACTTACAGTGCGTACAAATTACTAGTATAAACAATAATATCTAATACCTACATATTAAATGAATAATTATAAAAATGTACCGGCGATGCATGTATCGGTATCGGTATCGCTTAAGACATCTAGAAAGTATCGGCGTATCGGTATCGCCTAAGACGTTCTTCATGTATCGATGTATCGGTATCGCTTTAGCGATTTTCATGTATCGATGCCCATCACTGGAAATGAGGAACTTAAAAAGGCTGCATATTATGCTCCAGATAGACAGGAAATTCAGAGAAGCACGAAAGCTATCGACTTGGGGATAATGATGACCGATGATGCCAAATTCGAGATACAAAATCAGATAGCAATAAACAAAGCAAAAAGATTGGCGGGACAGGTACTAAGGACGTTCAAATGATTCCCCTGCTGAGAACACTGATCATACCAAAACTTGAATACTGCTCAGTTTTGACGTCCCCATATAAAAAGGGAAGAAATTAATAAACTAGAAGAAACGCAGACATTTCACAGCCAAGAGTGATGGCTGCAAAGAACTCAACTGCTAGGAAAGACAACGTAAACCAAATCTGTACTCTCTGGAAAGAAGAAGAGAGAGGTACACCATAATCTACATATGGAAAATGATCGAAAAATTAGTATCAAACCTCAAACTAAACTTAATTACCACCCAAACAACGCTGCAAAATAGGAAAGGCAGAATGTTTAGTGTTCCCAAATTAAATACCCGACAAGAGGACCTCCTCAACAATGAAAGAAAATAGCTTGGTTGTCAGGGCACCAAACTTTTTAACCAGCTTCCAAAGGACCTCAGAAACGTTACAGGGGTCAAAGTTGAAGTCTTCAAGAGAAGACTAGATGCCTGGTTCAGGACGCCAGATGAGCCGGATGTACCTGGCTATGTACGGTGGAGAGCGCAAGAGAACAACTCGCTCCTCCACCAAACCAGGACTAGAGGCAGGGCCACCAGCTTGACCTTCGTGTGAAGAGAGACCGACGCACGGAACCCAAACGAGGTTAACGAGGTTATATGCGTCTCGGTGGTGTACTGGTTAGCGTCGCTGACTACGAATCCATCGGCCCCGGGATCGAGACCCGGTGACTGCAGGCGGCGCGCAGCAAAACCTAGCTGTTCATGTTCATCTTTCAACACAATAAAGAAAATTGGTTGGTAGATAAATGAGTACCCTGGTTAGCCTAGTGGTTAAGACGCTGGGCTGCTGGTGGGGCGTGGTTCGGATTCCACGTTAAACTGTAGGTCTAAGATGGAGTGACAAACTTGGCCTTCGTCCGAATGTACAATTCGGGCGGAAGCAAAACTAAGGTTAACCAAGTGTGTGTGTGTGTGTATATATATATATATATATATATATATATATATATATATATATACAGGGTGGGTAAAAAAAAGTGACCCTTGAGAGGTAAACTGTCATATTAAAAAAAGTAAGGGGACTAGAGCTCCCAAACTTCATAGATGCTTACCTTAGCATGTTGTTCGTCTTAATTGAGAAGTTGGTCGATGTGTCCCCCTTCCTGCTCAACGTAGGCCTCCAAACGTGGACGCCACTAACACTGCCCAACAAAAAAAAAATCTTTTGCTGCTGATTTAATTCTAAGACCTGTTTCTGGATAATATTGATGTGCTAATTTCAAAAATCACCTTAGATTTTGTCCATCACATCAGGTTTTCGTGCAATGCACTATGCCTATTTTGGGTGATCCATGAAGGGCGCTTATCAAAATTGATGATTTTTGAGACCTAACAGCTGTTTTGCTGTTAAAATTTTATCTGTGGAATACGCAAATCTGTGCATTAAATCTAAAGGTCATGTACAACATATTAAAATCTTGGGTATCTGTGATTTCCCCAGGTGTGAGCGTGACGTCATGATTATGGATTAATTTTTTGCTTATTTAAACACTTTTAATCACTTTATGTGTCAATATTACCATTGTATATTAAAGTTCACTCCCTGCACAATTGTTTACTTTTCCATGCTGATTCTGAGTATGTAAAAACTTATTTTTTGAAAAGAAAAAAAATTGGGCATAACCCTGCCAAAATGCGATATCTCCAAAATATCTGTATTTGATTGCTCGAAAACCTGACGTGATAGGCAAAAACTAAGGTGATTTTTTAAATCAGCACACCAAAGTTACCTAAAAACAGGTGTTAGAATTAAATCAGCAAAATTGGTGTTGGGCAGTGTAATCAATACACCTGTTTACATATCGTTGAGACACCTTCTCCCAGCCGAGCAGAATTCTTTCGCGTAGTTCATCTACAGGGTGTCCCGTAAGTCTGGACCCATAGGGATTTATAATATATTTTTTTATCGTTATTATTATTATTTTATTATTATTATTTTTTTATTATTTTTTATTATGATTTTTATTTGTGGGGCCACTTGAAAGCCAAAGTGTACGAGGTCAAACTTCAGAACATTTTCCACCTTAAAGCACGCATTGTGGAGGCGTGTCAAGAAATTTCTGCGACTGTGATTCAGAAAGTGCTGTCGCAGTGGAGATTGCGTCTTCAACTATGTGTGCGACACAATGGCGGACACTTTGAACAGATTATGTAATAAATTTTTGGACTATTTTGTAATTTTATTATTTTTCCCTATGGGTCCAGACTTACGGGACACCCTGTATGTCTCTTATATTGGTACCAGGGATGTAAACTGTGGACTTCATGGCTTCCCAAACACCATAATCTAGTGGTGAAAGATCGGGGCTACTAGCCGGCCACATATTGGGTTCGATAAAATCCGGTGTTTCGTTCTCAAGGAATGTGACAGTTTGGAGTGCTCTGTGAGCAGGGGCTTCATCTTGTTGGAAAGTATATCTCTCACCACTAATTCGTCGAATATCAATTAGAGATAGAGTGAAAGATATACTTTCCAACAAGATGGAGCCCCTGCTTAAATTCTTCTCTTCCGTCTTCACTAACGAAAATATGAACAACATTCCCGCTCCCGTGATTATGTTCTGTGATGATCATTTAAAGCTTCACGATCTTACCATATCTGAAAGTGAAGTACTCTCGGCCATAGATAAAATTAATCCTACTGAAACTCCTAGTCCAGATAAGTTCTATCCTAGGATACTTAAAGAAATGAACTGCGCAATAGTCTCTCCTCTCACATGTATATTTATTTAATAATAAATCGTTACAGTTTGGAGAAGTTCCGTTCGATTGGAAACTTGCAAACATTACACCAATATTTAAAAAAAGGGGACAAATCGCTTCCGGGGAATTATCGTCCCATTAGTCTGACTTCAATAGTTGGTAAGCTTATGGAGACGATCGTTCGGGACAAAATAGTTAATCACTTAAAACAGTGGTTCTTAATCCCTGGGTCACCAAACCATTTTGATTGAGTCATTAAATTGTAATTTATCATTTATTTATGTTATCCATAATCATTTTACCATTAATTAGTATTTATTTTATTACAAGTGAAAATTTTGAAGGCATGGGTCGCCGACCTAACCCCCCGACCAGAGTTTGGGTCGCAGCCTAAAAAGGTTAAGAACCACTGACTTAGAAACTAATAAATTAATCAAAGATTCTCAACACGGCTTTCGACGTAATCGTTCTTGTCTTACTAATTTGCTAGACTTCTTTAATGATATTGTAACTATATAATAACGAGAGTAAAACAATAGATATTATATATTTCGATTTTTAAAAAGCGTTTGATAAAGTGCCACATAGAAGATTATTAGCTCAACTTCATTCTCACGGAATTGATGGTAATGTTTTCAAATGGGTTAAGAATTGGCTTAGTGGACGTAAACAAAGAGTGGTCATTAATGGCAAAGCGTCTAAATCGAAAAGTGTAACTAGCGGTGTGCTTCAGGGATTAGTTCTGGGACCAGTTCTTTTTATGATTTATGTCAATGACATCGATACAGGAATTAACAGTATAATTTCGAAATTTGCGGATGATACCAAACTTGGGGGAGGACGAACAAAATCAGCGGCAGAACGTTCGCGGATTGAAGAAAATATTAATAAGTTACTCGAGTAGGCGGAAATTTGGCAAATGAACTTTAATATAAATAAATGTAAAACGTTGCATATCGGTAGAAACAATGCTAAAGAAAAGTATTTTATGCGCGACAAGACACTCACGAATGTTACGGAAGAGAAAGATTTAAGTATTATTGTTGCCGACACTGTTAAACCGAGTAAGCAATGTAACGAAGCGATTAAAAAGCAAATAGAATCTTTGGATTTATTGGTAGATCATTTGAATTTAAGTCGGAGAAAACAATGCTAACATTATATAATTCCTTAGTACTCCCCACTTGGAATACTGCGTTCAGTTGCGGTCCCCATATTTACGACAGGACATAGAATGGAGAAAGTGCAGCGACGGACAACTAAGATGATTCTAAGACTTAGAAACAAATCCTACGCTGCCCGTTTAGAAATGTTAAATATATTCTCTCTTGTAAAATGGCGTATCCGAGCAGATTTAATCCAGGTATTTAAAATGATTAAACGTTGTGATAATGTCGACGACAAAAAATATTTCACCTTCAGGAATGCAAATAGAACTCGCGGTAATAGTTTCAAATTAGGAGTAAACGTTTTAGTTCCAATGAAGCTAAACCTATTTTTCTTCAATTGTAATATCGTATAGTTAATTTGTGGAGTCACTAGAGTGGATTGCCAGTCAGCGTAGTTCAAAGTAATTCGATCGAATCCTTTGAAAAGAGACTAGATGCTTAGTTTGCCATAAATCCCCAGTTGGAAACATTTGATAGCGCGTAGAAATATTGTAGAATTTTCACTCGGATTCCCTCCTCTGTACTTTAAAATTGTCACTTAACTTTAAATTTTCTTTCTTCTTTTAACCCTTTGGCGCCGGTACCCAATTTTAAATGTTCTTCCTCGACCTCTTGAATGGGGACGTACCGCGTACGTCCTCGGCGCGAAAGGGTTAACCTTCCTTCTTAAACAGACAGTCTCATTGAGACCAGCCAATCTGTTGCTGTTTAGTGTCCTTTGTATGCCTTTGTATATACAGGGTGTCCTATAAGTCCGGTCTCGTAGGAAAATTTATTTTAAATTAAATTTACAAAAGTAATAAATTAGAACTAAAACAAATGTTCAAATCGATGTTTTGTTTTGGGACCTTTTTTGGTTGCGGATAGAATAATACGCAATGGTTCCGCCTTTTCCTCACGAGTGCAACTCGTTTCCATATTAGCCATTGCGTATTATTCTACCTGCAAAAACAAAAAAAGGTCCCAAAACAAGATATCAATTTGAATATTTGTTTTAGTTGTAATGTATTACTTTTGTAAATTTAATTCTAAATAAATTTTCTTATGAGACCAGACTTATGGGACACCCTGTATATATATGTTGTTAAGTGGTAAAGTAAAAATCTTGATTTATTATATATTTATTTATACTAATATTTCCCTAAAATACACTTACGAATGAAATACACGTTTATAATATATATAAAATAGCGAATTCAGCTTACAGTATATAATAAAATAAAATATATATATACATATATATTATATCAGCTATTAAGTGGTTACGGGTAAAGTGTAACTTAATACTGAAGAGAAACACCAAAAATATGAAAAAGATTTGACACCAACGTTTCGGAATACACATATTTGGTCGGTGCGAAAATGACTTTGATAAGTACTTTATTTTGTCTTACACGAGAACTTTAAAGTTTCAATATAAGGAACAAAGTTCTGAAATTACTAAAAGAATTCTATTCTCAGCTTCGTATCAAAGTTATTCTCGTTCCGATCAAATCTGTTCTTAATTTCTTTAAATATAAAGATATTGTTCTTACACTCCTCAGATCGTCCATAGTTTATCAATATAATTGTGACCACTGTATGGAATCGTATATGGATAGAACTAAAAGACAGTTCAAATCCCGTATCTTTGAACACCTTGGAAAGTCAGTCCGTAGAAATCAACTTCTCGGCAAACCAACCAACTCTTACATACGTAATCACGCGTATAATAACCAACCTCCGATTTCGCAAATTTTAGTATTCTCGCCGGTAACATTTCTGACCTCGAACTTCAAATCATGGAATCATTATTTGTTTATAAACTGGAACTCAATCTCAACTCGGATAAATCTTTGGTTGAACTCCTTCTGTGTTTCAACTAAAGTACCCATTTTGTCTTTATTTTATATTTTATGTCTGTTCTGGCCTCTTTTGTAATTTTAATTATGGGCTTTTAGATTTTTAACCCTAACTTGGTTATTTTAACCTAATGTCTTTTGTATTTTATTAATGGAATGTGTATATTCCGAAATGTTGGTATCAATAAAAATTGAAGAATGTTTTTCATATCTGTGGTGTTCCTCTTCATTATCATTACTATTATTATTATTATTATTATTATTATTATGATTATTATTATATACAGGGTGGCGCAAAAGTCGCGCACCATAGGCATTTTCAGTGTTGACTATAATACTGTATATTATTTTTTTCTTTTAGGTAGGGGATGACTACGAAATTAACAATAGACGAGAGGGTGAGCTTGGTTTTAATGCATGGATTACCAGGTACTACAAATCGATCAATCGGTACAGAATTTAAATTCTGTAACGGTTGGTCGATTTGTATATATCAGGTATACTGATATATACCATGATATATACCAGGTATATTGATATATACATGATATAACCAGGTACTACAAATCGATGAATCGGTACAGAATTTAAATTCTGTACCGATTGATCGATTTGTAGTACCTGGTATTCCATACATTAAAACCAAGCTCACCCTCTCGTCTATTGTTAAGTTCGCAGCCATCCCCTACCTAAAAGAAAAAAAATAATATAGTCAACACTGAAAAATCCTATGGTGCGCGTCTTTTGCGCCACTCTGTGTGTGTGTGTGTGTGTGTGTGTGTTTGTATATATATATAATGGCTTATTTATATTAAGTTTTATTGATATCATTAGGTACTGTGTATTAGATTCTAATTAAGATATATAAAACAAAATACATTTAAGATATTTCATTTTTAATTTATTTTTAAGAACTAAGTGCCACATTTGGATAATTCAAAACACAGGACATAATGTTAGTGATTGGTCAAGGTTTCATAACATACACTTTGAGATAGAAGTCCTTTGTTATAGGATTAACAGCATGGCTACCCGTTATCATTATCCTGTGCCTGTTATAAACGATTCGTGGTTCACCCTTAATGCGGGTACGTATAATGATCATTTTTAAGAAAAAGAGTTTTGATTTTATTAAAAAATCAATTTAAGGTAACATATGTCCAACTACCCATACCGTTGGAGAACAGCAAAGAAGCAATACATTCCATGATTTGAAGATACGTAATGGAATTGTTTTCAAAATAGTATTATAGATGTTATATTGAAGCACAGTTTGACACCAAAGGCATCGCCATTCTTGAAGGATCTAAACCGGAGACAAATAGATCGTAGGCGCGAGCAGAGTATGTTAGGCTTATAATTACGAGAAGGCTTTTGAACACGAATAAACATAAATATTTTGGTCATAATAATTATTAAACTTGTACATAGTTATTTTGAATTTTGTTTATAACAAATCATTTCGCTACATACCAACATGGCCGGTATATACTGTACCCAGCTCAGAAATGTCAAGAAGTAAAAACATCCGAAAACAAACATGCCCTACGTGGATACATACCAACTTCAGGGACATATTTGATAAGACCAGAAGTATATATATATATATATATATATATATATATATATATATATATATAAAACCTGACAAAAGTGCTCTGTACGTTATATATAAACTATTTACCTGATCAATAATTATATGATTTTATTTATACACAGAGAAAAAACATTAAAATAATATATATATATATATATTATATATATATATATATAAGAAGATTTTCAGTTTCACTCGTAGATATAATCAACTTCATTCATGTAATTATTTCGGTATCTGAAAAAGAGAGAAAATATATCATATATACTGTATATATATATATATATATATATATATATATATATATATATATTCTTAAATGGCCAAATTCCTCCTACATTTTCGTCGGTGGTCACTGAAGTTACATTAGCTCCTACAGGTGATGCATTTTATTTTTCAAATTTTTAATCACTTACGTTTGCGTTAAAGTAGGGAGGGAATCCATTAAAAGGTTTAGAGAATGCGCTTTTTTTACCATTTATATAATGATTATTTTTACGAATTTCGTTTGCGTTAATTAAAAACATCGAAATCAAATTACCAATACTTCACGCTACCTCAGGATTTTACACACCCAATTTTTTTTTGTTTTATTTTAGGTTAGGTTAACCTAACCTAACCTAAACTTGAACCCCCATAAAACATCTACGAAAACGAAGTAGATATTTTCCGTGTAAGAGGATAGTAATACAAAAGACTGCCGAGCAGGAGCGAACCTAACTTTTAGCTCTCTCTCTCTCTCTCTTCTCTCCTCTCTTCTCTCTCTATATATATATATATATATATATATATATATATATGGTCATAACTGCATAAATTATAAATTTTTTAAACTCAAAACGTAATTTTTATTTAAAAATAGTGGTGGCCATAGAATGGAAAAGAGCCATTCTCTCTGGCTCCTTTGACTCCTGATTTTTGCGCCACCCTGCTTATATAATATATATAATGTTACAATGTTTCAGACCAACAAAGACCCTAGGATTCACTCATGGCTGGTTTACCTAACTGTGTTCGTAATTGTGTATTGTGCATGTCCTCCGTGGTGGCGGGACGGAGAGGACCTACAAGTTTACGTGGGTTCCGAACTACAAAGCCTTAATTTTACTACCTTAAACTATACTCAATCTATCAACATATGCGTCTAATCGATTTTTAAACTTGTTTATAGACGTGCTACTAATTACTGCTACCGGCAAACTATTCCAGCTATTTACTATTCTATGCTTAAAAAAGTTTTTGGCAACTGCTGTCTCGAACCTTCTACTTATCAACTTACACCCGTTATTTCTAGTCCTATTATATTGAGATATTTCGAAAAAGCTATCTCTATCTACGTTATCGAACCCATTCATAATTTTGAAAACCTGGATTAGATCACCCTTTAGCCTCCTAGTCTCGAGTGTAGTCAATTTTAACTCCTTAAGCCTATCCTCGTACGACTTCGACCTAAGCGACGGAATCATCTTAATTGTTCGTCTTTGAACTCTTTCGATTTTTTCTATATCTTTTCGCATATACTATACTGACTAGGCCGTCATCTAAATCGTTAATATATATAATAAAAAGTAAGGGGCCCAATACAGAACCCTGAGGAACGCCGCTCGCTACATTAGCCCAAGACGACTCCGCTCCATCAACGACCACCCTCTGTTTCCTACCTCGCAACCACTCTTCTATCCAATTTATTACTACACCCCTGATTCCATGAGCCTTAGTTTTTTTCAATGAGTCTTTTGTGCGGTACGGTGTCAAACGCTTTTTGAAAATCTAAATACACTACATCAACCGCCCGATGACTATCGTAAACTTCAATCACGCTTTGAAAAAAATTCTAAAAGATTAGTTAAGCAAGATTTGTTTCGCCTAAAACCGTGCTGCGTATTTCTAACCAAGTTATACAATTCTAAGTGTTCGACTATACGATCCCTAATTATCGATTCCAGTAGCTTACCTACAACAGACGTTAAACTGATTGGCCTATAATTTCCCGCCGCGCCTTTATCGCCTTTCTTAAAGATAGGTGTTACATTTGCTAACTTGAAATTATCTGATACGCACTCCTCAGAAATAGACGCATTAAAAATCTTTGTTAGCAGCACAATAATGCTTTCTTTTAACTCTTTTAGTTGTATGAGATATATGGAATCCGGCCCCGGTAATTTACGCATTTTCATTTTATCAATATAGCGCCTATATATATATATATATATATATATATATATATATATATAATATAAGTTCCTCTACCTTTTGAAAAACAAATAATTCAGTTGAGTGTTTTGTGGGAGTTTGTTGGTTGACCTGTATGAAAATAAGCCATTGTGAATTATTTTTGTATTTTCAAGTTCACTGTTGATTTTTTTAATCAATGATCGGGATACGTTATTGGAATGGCCATTGAAGATTACTTCACACATTTCTCTTCATAAAGGCTTCTTTAACAAGCTCGACAGTATGTTTGTACAGTATGATGTACAATTTTGGAAAAAAGTTCGCGTGAAATTTCTAAAAAAAGCATAAGCAATTACTAACTAGTGATGACTAGGGTTTTGTTTTTAAGATTTTATTACCGCGCCAAAAAGATTTTAAAACACTATTACGTAATTTTCTAGGCAAACGTTTTTCCGAAGTTGTACATACACGTTATTATTTTAATCAATGAAGTGTATACAGGAATGGTTTACACACACATACTATATATCTATGTTAACGTGAAAAATTTAAAAGTTTTTATTTTTAATTGCGAATACGCAGTGTAGGCTATGGTTTTAAACAAAACTATATTGACCACGTCATTTGTTTTTTGTTTTTTTTTGTCTATTTCAACTCATAACAACAACTTATTCAAAGAATTAAGTAAGAGTTACAGAAAGGTGAAAACATCCTTTTTTTTAATCTCTGAAAAACTTTTTGAACTTGGTAACAAATCTATATTTTTGGAGAAAATTTGAATGCGAGAGAAATTTATAATAAAGTGTAAATAAAGGTTCGCACGCTTCTGGCAACATCTGATAAAGTTTCCAGAATTCGCTATATGCTTTTCTGGTTATATTAAAATTCACCTTTTGCAAAATCCAGTTTCCCCTTTTATATCAGACTTAATTTCACTCCTTAAATGGGTTGTAAAATTCCTTTTTATGAATACGCCTTAATGACAAATTCTTTTTTTTCTTTTTTTTTATACACTCTCACGACGGGATATTTTCATGACGTAGAACTAAAGTAAATTATTCTTGTTAATTCTTTGGATTTAATTAACGACTCCCGTATAAATTTTATCCACGCTTTCCCACATTTACGAACGCATTTTTAAATGCTAAAAACTGTTAAAAAACGTACTGAATCGCTAATAAATAATAGTCCTACATAATAATGGTAATTCCAACGCTCTGTCTATGTGAGTTTCCTCCTGAAAGACTTTTCTCCGGACAACCATAGCTAATATATATATATATATATATATATATATATGTATGGTGTGTGTGTGTGTGTGTGTGTGTGTTTCTCTCAGATTTCTATTGAGAAAATGCCTGGACAAATGTAACCGTTCTGGTATTAGCGGATTTGTTTTGTCGATCAAGAGAAAATATTAGCTAATTAAATGTAGGTCCTGATGAATGTTATTAAATATATATAATGCAAATTTACGTTATACACTTTTCTGTAAGATAATTTTAACGGACATTTATAATTTTAACGGACATTTATAATAATCTACATGTTCTACCAGTAGACTATTGGTAAAAAGCTCCATGACGACGTCAAGGTTGTTTCCATACATAGAATGGAGGAGTTTTTAAAAGAAAAAAACGGTCGTCATTTGGGTAGACAAAATCAGAACAAACAACCATGTGGGAAGCAAATAAGAAACACGCGAATCAACAAAAGAATAAAAAAAGATAAGCAAACATCTACTTTTTATTTATTTATTTATTTATTTTATTATTATTATTTTTTTGGTAGTTGATAGCGTTTTATTAAATCTACAGAGCAAAATGGAAGCTTAGTCTGGGCAATCATACTATTGAAGAACCTCTTCATACACTACATTCTTTGTAAGTTTGTGGTATTATTGGGTGCACAAACAAACGCATCTTTACTTGAACCCACTCTGGATAGACTGACATAAAGCTGTCGTGAACACAAATGCTGGCAAGAAGACCCCGTGACTCGACTGAAAGTTTGGTCATGTGCTTTGTTAGTAGTTAATGCAAAACTACATCTGATTGGAAGCTGGTGCCTTGAAAATACCAAAGGGATAAGGTCTGTCTGTTATAATTAAAGGAATCTGAGGTATTAAGACCTTAATGCCTGCATTGGGTTCTGATGCAATGATAGCCTCAATTACACTTTCAAGGAACTGGGTAACTATCATTGCTATTCCATTTTGCACCTTGTATTGTCTGTTATTGCTCGTAGTGCTATAATAGGTATTCCTACATTTAATTCAAGTTCATGTGATGGAAGCCCTGATATTTCTTAGGTATTGAGAAACGCTGTCATCACCTATCAACAACTTTGTCAATGGATTTATAAATTCTCACAGAACCTGGTAGCTCCTGAAGAAGCTCATAAGTAATCATTTTTGCTGTTTCATTCAAGGGTGTAAGAAATGAGCGTTTACTGAACTACTCGTTGTCACTTCCATAAAGATATAAGTCTGGGTAAATACTGTGCTCGAGATCTGTTAGGTTTTTACCGTTTCACATCCGAGTATATCATTGGTTAACTTGATTAGTTTGTCATTTCGGTCGTCATATGGGTATCTTCCTTCTCCTAGAAGTGTGGTTGAAAATTCTGTACAGTTTTAGCTTCTTTTAAATAGGCTCTTATGTTTGCTCTCAGTTTAAGTGTCTTGGCATTTTTCCAAAGATAAGACTTTTTAATACACGCCTGCAATATATCTGCTCTACTGCCTCTCCGCACAACCGACAAAATTTGTCTGAAATTTCCTGCGGTAACAGTAACTGCAGTATACCTTCCATTGCCGGGTTTTTATCGATAATGTCTATGAGTGTTCTATGTAATGCCTCAAACGCTGACTTATGGCATAATGTTCCTTCATCCCAAATTATCAATTTTACATTCTTAAGAAGAGTTGCTTTGGCTTAGTTTCTAGAAATGAAATAAAATGGGTTCTGTGGGTTATGTGCATTGAGAGAAATGTAAACATTGAATGCGCTGTTCTTCCGCCAGGCAGCAGTAGTGTTGCTGCAAGTCCTGAGCTCGCTGTGGCAAGAGCAATTTGATTGTTTGACCGTATTTTTGCAAGTAATAGGTTTAGTAAGAATGTTTTCCCTGTTCTACCAGGAGTATCTAGGAAAAATAATCCTCTAGACTTTTGTTCTATGTATTGCTTTGTTAACAACTTCAAAGACAGCTTTTTGCTCGGATGTCAATTTATTTAAATTTTCCAGAAAACTTTCTTGTGCCTCTTTATTGAAGGAAGTAAATACCTTATTTCTGAATAATTCTATAGAATTTGAAAATTTCTGAATAATTCTATAGAATTTGATCATTTCTGAATAATTCTATAGAATTTGGTCACTTCGCCAGTTGATTCTTTCAAATTGTTTTCATTCTTTATTTTTTCGTTTTGAGTCATATTTCAGTATTTTAACTATTAATATTTGTTTTCGTGAGTTTTCAGAGCTCTTATTGTTGTTTACATTCTTTCCAGTCATTATTTTTGTTTTTTTTAGTTGTTATAAGTAAATTTTTGCTTTACACACGCACATACGCTTTTACAGTTTTAATAGTACAAGCAAAAGTGGGCCCAACGGGCTCATTTAGCTAAAACTGCGGTGCTGGGGCCTTCGGTCAAAGAATTGGGGGGGGGGGGGCCTGCGGTCCACCAGTTATTGGGGAGTCAATTATTCGGTTAATAACACTATAGAAAAGAACGCAGCAATTAAAATCTTAAGCTTCACATTCGAACCCATTGTATCAAGCAATGACAATCTTTACGAGTTAGAGCAAAAAGTTAAAACAAAGCAAAGCACATCTAATATACTATTTCAGAAATGAAGCCTTATATATATATATATCGGGTGGTCCGAAAAAAATGACGCATTTTTTAAAAATTAATATCTCAGTAACCCCCTTCCTTATCATGACAATTTTTATATGCAAGATACTTTCAAACTTCGTTTTTTGAATGCAAGAAACGGAATTCTGATATCTTTTATAGTTTTCTCGCAATTAACAAAAGTAACAACATGGGTCAAAAAAACGAATATCATGAGAAAGGAAAAATTTAATCAGAAATTTAACTAATTAATTTACAGTAAATGATCGATTGGACCACCAATCTGTTGACACACTAATCTAAGTCTTTTCTTCCACACAAAAATAATACTTCTTACTTCATTAATGCCAATTTCTTGCCAAGATTCAAGTATTTTACTTTTTAATTCTGATTCGGTGAATTTTTCTCGTCGACCTCGGTAAACCTTCTCTTTTAGTAACTCCCAAATTGAGTAGTCCATAGGATTACAATCTGGGCTTTGTGGTGGCCACTCATTTTTCGTTATTAATTTGGGTGTATTGCTAATCAGAAACGACTGTGTGGCGTAGCTTGTATGCGACGGTGCTCCATCTTGTTGAAATATGAAATCATTTTCTTGATACAGGCGACGACAATCCGGCAACAATTTTGTTCTTAAAAGTTCAATGTAATTTGCAGAATTCACCTTTGTCTTCGTTTCAATAAAATTAACATCTGTCATGCCATTCCAAGAGACCCTGCAGATATCATAACCTTTTTGGAGAATCTTGACGTTTCATGATACAATCTGTTTATTGAAATGTCACACTTTTTACCACGCCGTAGACAACATCATTTTGACGGTTTCGCGGAATTTCTAGAGTGAAATCTTTCATCCGTGAAGACTATCTTTTTAATATCAACGACAGAGAAATTATCAAGTAACTTTCTGCACCTTGTTTTTCTTTTATCCTTAACAGTATCACTTTTTCTAGAAGATACTATTCTTTTGAGGCTTTTTAGTTTTTGTGCTTTAATTATTCGGTGTACAGAAGTCTTTCCAATATTCAAATGTTTAGCAATTGTTCTTTGTGACAAATGACTTCTGGTTTATCTTCTTGAGAGCAGATTTTATCGTTGATGTAATCCACATTTTCTGGAACCGAAGCTGTTTTAGGTCTACCGCTTCCTGGTTTTCTGGCAGTACTTCCGATTCGCGAATCTTCTTTAAGAGTCTTTCCACTGCACGCCTTCTCCACTTTTTGCCGGGAAACTCTTGCAATAACCTTCCAGTCTTCCATCCTTTTTCACAGTAACAATTTTTACTGAGAATACGATCTTCCTCTGACAACATCATTAAGGGTACTGACGAATTGTTTAAAAATAAAAATATCCACAATTTGACTTGTTCATTCCTGTAGAGTTTTGTAATAACTGCAAAAATAATCGCATGATATCGTATAAAAAACGGATATTATATTGCGATTTTTTGTTTTTTGACCCATGTTGTTACTTTTGTTAATTGCGAGAAAAACTATAAAAGATATCAGAATTCCGTTTTTCTTGCATTCAAAAAAAGAAGTTTGAAAGTATCTTGCATATAAAAATTGTCATGATAAGGAAGGGGGTTACTGAGATATTAATTTTTAAAAAATGCGTCATTTTTTCGGACCACCCGATATATATATATATATATATATATATATATATATATATGTAACAGTTTTTTTGCGCACACCTACAGGTCGCTACAATTGGTGTAGAACAATGCGGTTTTCACCATTCGATGCGTCTTTTTATTGTGCAGTGCCCATGCTAAAAAAAAAATTCCCTAACATAAATCCTGCCACCCCCATTTTAGGGGTACAGTTCTTCCCATTTCTTCATTTTTAATCATAATTTTGGCACAAAATGGGGGAGGGGTGTGGTAATGGGGGAGGGGGTGGGGTTAATGGGAAACTCAGAAAAATAGATGCGATATATATATGTAACCAAAAAAAAATTAAAGTAAATCCTTTGCAAGGTGCCAGCCCCCTTCCCCCTTGGGGATAATGGGGGAAGGGTGGGGGTAAATGGGGGAGAGGGGTGGGGGAGGGGGTATTGGGGGAGAGGGGTGGGGTAATGGGGGGGGGGTGGGGTTAATGGGGAAACTCAGAAAAAAATTATAACCAACATCGATTCCGGTCAGGAAGATCATGCTTATCACAACTAATGGAACACTATAACAATATTATTGATGCACTCGAAACAATGAAAACTATGATTTGGCGGGCCGCAGGGCCCCCAATTACAGTCGGTTCAGTTATTTGGTCAATAAAACTATAGAAATTAACGCAGTAACGAAAATCTTAGGCTTCAAATCCGAGCTCATTGTATTAAGATTTGTGAAGCTTTAGATTTTCATGGCTGCGTTCTTTTCTGTAGTTTTATTGAATGAATAATTGGTTTGCCAGTATTAAGATTTGTGAAGCTTTAGATTTTCATGGCTGCGTTCTTTTCTGTAGTTTTATTGAATGAATAATTGGTTTGCCAGTAACTGGAAGGCCGCAGGCACCCCAATTACTGAGGCCCAAGGTGAGAGGAATAGGAATGATATCCAGATAAAGGGCTACTGATGTTCAAAATAAAATACGCCGTAGGCCCACAATTCAGCCGAAGCACCGCAGATCTAGCAAAATCGGCGCGTAGCGCCGACCTTTTGCTAGTTTATTTCTATGTTCAGAATCGCTTAATAGTAAATACATGGTGTCGGAAGGACGGACAGGACTGCCTTTTTATAATATACTGTACTGTAGATAGCAATTAATTCTTGCCTCATATATCCGGTAACACATAAAGTGGAAAAGATTGAAATTGTATTACCAAATACCACTGGTATATTTAAATTTTATACGCATACTCGTAAGTCTTCTTCCATTCGTCATAAAACGTTGGAAATTGTCTAAATTTTTAGACTTTTTTATCTAAACTTTTAGAATCTCGTAATCAGCTCAGGCATTTGACCAAAGGTTTAGCAGGTTTTTTGTTTACGAACAAACAGACTGTAACCTAAGACCGGGTTGTAGAATAAATTTTGCATGCGATAACATTATAAACATGTATTAATAACTAATGTTAATTGTGGAGCAAGCTGTACAAGAAGTGTGAGTATAAATAAAATTAGATGCATATTATCAATTTTTTAAGGAATAAGGAGAGTTTTAACAGTGGGTTACGTTTAACTAGGCTTTTTGAAAATCTCCATTCTCCCAACTTTAAGAGTTAATTATAGGGTAGGTTTAGTAGCCTAGGCTTAAGAACAATACAAATAAGCATACAAAAACCTAGCCTATCAAGGGCATGTGGCATAGGCTGTTCTTTTTGCCTAATCATTATTAAATAATATACTCGAATACTCAAAGCTTCAAAATGCCATTCTGTTTGACCTACTTAACATCAGATGACGAAAGTTTAGACAAAGTTTAGCAAACGCGTTCTTTTCGTCAAGACTCAGAAACTTTAGCTAAACTTTAGAATATTCTAAACTGTTTGGAATTTCGTGTACCGAATTCAAAAGCGCCTTAAATATCGGACGAACACATTGTGTTGGTGTGTAAAGAATATTAAAGAACAACCGCTCATTCTATGTTTTCTTTAGAAAACTTCCGAGCTGGCATTCATTCCACGTGACGGGAACGGGACGAAAAGTGAGAAATAGTGGGTGAATGAGTTTTCTACGGGAGGGAACTAATCAAGTTTTGTGTCACAACACCTGGAAAAATTGTTCTATCGGTGAAATCTGAGTTCGAAAGCCACTGGCGTGAGATGGAGTGTCTCTCGTGTTTTTGAGAACACGGTGACTCCGTACAGAAAATTCTTCAAGGGATTCCGTCATATATATATATATATATATATATATATATATGATACAAACAGACCGTGCATGGAGCAAAGAACTCTTCTGGAAAAATTAAATCCACTGTAGTCCGAATAAGTAATGGTAAATGACAAACACTATAGTTTTTTCTTTTTCATGATGTTAGCCCACTTGGGCAACGGGTCACTCACAAAGAGGTCCCAAAAATGTAGCTTCCCTCACCAGCTATCTGCAAAGCAGATAGGATTCAGCTTTGGATCCCAGAAGAGTTCCTTGTTCTATGCACGGTCTGTGTGTATCATATAAACCTCAGGGAACCATTCTGAGTTCATTCCCATATATATATATATATATATATATATATATTTTAGTGTCCCAAAATGAATATACCAAAATCAAATGTTAATTAGTTCCGATAGCAACACAATCCAAATGACATCATATTCTGAAGGGTTATAAGTTTTAGTTAATTCATTTAATAAACATGTAAATAAACATGTTAATGAACATGTCTTCCATCATTAACTATAATTAATCTTATTCTGCGTTCAAATTCTGAAAACACATTTTCCAACACAGCTTCAGGGATGGACATGTTAACAGCACGGATACGATGTTTTAGTTCCTGAAGATCTCTTGGTTTGTTATGGTAGACTTTTGTCTTCAAAAGACCCAAAGGGGATAAATCGGGGGAACGAGTGCCAATCCAACGCTCTGGAAATGTTTCATTCAAAAATGTTCGAACGTTTCGAGCAAAATGTGGTGGGGGTGGTGCTCAGTCTTGTTGGGAAGTTGTTCTTTGTAACAAGCAGGGAGTTCCTTGCAACTGTAGAATAATAAAGTCCGAGTATCTTCAGGTAAGAACCGCCAGTTACATTTTGTTCGTCAAGAAAATAAAGTCCATACTAGAACTTGATAAAGCACACCAGGTATTTACTTTAGGAGAATCCCTCTTACATTCATAGATTTGATGTGGGTTGTGTTCACTTCAAATCCTACAGATATGACGGTTTACTTTGCCTGAAATATGGAATGTAGCCTCGTCTCTAAAAATGAGATTTGGTAGAAAGTGTTCATCTGATTCTACGATTTTTTTTATGCAGGAAGTAGAGCCCAAGGGCGAACGCCCGCGTAAACGGCCCCCTTCCGGACAAGACCCCTGTACAGAGAGAGCAACTGAGTGGGAGTGAAGAAACTGCGGAGCTGGTAGAGCTCACCTAACCTCTCAGAAACTGTTTTGGAAAGAGAGTACATATATGTGATCTTTCCAGGAAATATCACGAGAAAGGGAAACGCCAAGAATGTTAAGGAAAGAGGAAGGATTGAGTTGTTTATTGTTGAAGAAAAGGGAATAGTCGTGTGGAAGATTGTGACGAGTAGACAGAGGGAGGAACTGTTTTTTTGAAGCATTGAAAACCACAAGGTTTTCTCTGTCCCAATCAGAGTTAGTAGAAAGATCCGAGGTCAGGTGCACCATAACTGTCCTACGTGAATCATGGAATGATTGTTGGGAGGGACGCTTTGTGAGGTGGGTGAAGAAGTGTTTATTCCGATTTAGTCTGTGTTTTTTCTTGTTTCATAATCCTCTAAAAGTTGCTGGAGCACCTACATTTTGTAAGCTTTAAAAATGCAATTCTTTGTGAAGGAGTCTATGGACAGAGGAGCGCGGTATGTTCAACTTAGCTTCCCCTCTCCTAATTGACTTCTTAGGGCTTCTGGCAAATGCCCTGGTAAATGTTTTACGAACTGTATTCATTCTTTCAAGAGATTTGTTCAGCCTTCCGAGAGATTTCCCTTTCAATACGGTTCCAATTTTCTCAAATTGATCAACCTAATATCTTCGTATGCTGCGTTTCTCAGTAATGGCTTCTTCATTTCACATCGAAAGCATCTTTGAGCACCAACAATTAAACCATCTTCATGTACAAATATAACAATATTTGCCTTCTCTTTAGGAGATGACAAGTTCTTCACTTTCAGAAACAAGGTAATGAAGAGCGAGATGAAATTTAGAATGTACTAGAGTAGATATAGCCTATTAGGTAGGCCTTAATTAAAAATGACAACAACTGTGGGGCGTAGCCTACACGCTTAACGGTCTAAAATTGCGATATTTTGCAGCAAGTCGAGGTATGTGCGCATTAACTTAATTTTATAATTTTTGTATTTAATCCTATATTTCACATGAAAATCTTTAATTAAAATTTTTTGCATATTAAATGTAAACAACTGTTAAGAAAATTCAGAACCTCCTTAATTACATCGAGTTTTTTTTTCGATAACTGTAATAATAAAACGGCAAATAATATTTGGTTTTAGTATATTCAGTTTGGGACACCCTGTATATTATATATATATATATATATATATATATATATATATATATATATATATGTACGAGAGTTGTTCAAAAAGTGAGTTTACAAGGTTAATTACCGGTGCATTATGCATAGTACAATAATGTTGTTGGTAGTACAATATTTTGTTAGGCATGTGTGGCAATACTGTAAAGTGGCAACATCCGAGTTCACCGCGAACCAAAAAGTTTAAGATTGCACCATCAACTGGTAAGGTGATGGCAACAATTTTTTGGGTCCATCAAAGCGTTTTGCATGTTAAATTCATGCAAAAAGGGACAACAATAAATATCACTGTTTATTGTGAAATTTGATTAAGAGCGACTCTCCACGGTCATCGGAAGAAAATGTCCTGGGTTGCTTATTGCAGGTGTGGTGTTCTTTCATGACAATGCACACCCTAACACTGCAAATCAAACACCCCATCTTTTGGAATCGTTCCACTGGGAAGCCATGGATCATCCCCCCACCCCCATAGTCCTGACCTTGCACCAAGTGACTTCCATTTGTTTCCAGCCCTAAAGGAATACCTCGGAGATAAACAATTTCAAAACGATCCTGATGCGGAAGCGGCCCTACGAAACTGGTAGAAAACTAAAAACCCTACATTTTACTCGAGTGGCACCGGAAAGTTTGTTCCACGCTACAAAATGTTTGAATGTTTGGTGATAATGTAGAAAAGTAGTAATAAGTTGTTGTTGAAATACTTGTAATAATTACTTGCCATGTAATAAAACAGTTTCTTCAAAACACCTTGTAAAATTACTTTTTGAACAACCCTCATATATATATATATATATATATATATATATATATATATATATATATATATATGCAGTGTGTGTATGTATATATGCAGTGTGTGTGTGTGTGTATGCAGTATGTATATATGCAGTGTGTGTGCGTGTGTGTGTGTGTATGCAGTATGTATATATGCAGTGTGTGTGCGTGTGTGTGTGTATATATATGTTATACATGAACAGTTGCCCATCAATACAAAGCCCTCACGCGAAACACGATCCGAATTGCGAGATATCATTCACTCGCTGCTCACGTGTTTGCCTTTCAACCAGCCCCAAAGGGCTCAGCGTGTCCTCACATCCGCTTCGGAACTCCGCGTGGGAATTCAGCTAGCTTGGATACAAAGTTCTTTGACTCTGAGAACTTCGCGCTCTCTTGTGTCTCACTGTCCAACGCCTAGCTGACTCATGTGAAAATGGATTCCTTCGTATATAAGGAGGGGTCCAGCGTTTGAGAATCAGATTCTTGAACGGATCTCCGAAGGTGATGGGCGCGAGTCACCCCGTAGGGAAAATGGCTTTGTGCTTGAGATCCTAGAACAAACCGTATTCTGTGAAGAAATACCTGATTGTAATCCGCTTGCCTAAAATTGATTAAAGTGATTAACCTCAGCCAGTGACTTCTTTAATCCACTTTTGACTTTGCGAAATACGGGTAGGAAAAAATTACAGGACTCTTAAACGAAATTCATTTTCGGCGCGCCCTGTGGTCACGTCTGGGCAATACATTGAGAAGGCCCAGACGATCCAGGAGTACTATATTACACCCTCTTCTAGTAAGTCGACTTTACCTGACATCCCCAAGGGCCGAGTATAATATATATATATATATATATATACTGTATATATATATATATATATATATATATACTCGTATTACACGAATCGTATCACTCTAAGATTTTTGTAATTTTCTGATATACAGTATATACCTTGTTAACCTTGTTGCTGTTCCGTGCGTTGGTCTCTCTTCACACGAAGGTCAAGCTGGTGGGCCCCGCCTCTAAATCTAGCTTGGTGGAGGAGCGAGTTGCTTTCTTGCGCTCTCCACCGCACATATCCAGGTACACCCGGCTCATCTGGTACCGTCCTGAGCCAGGCATGTAGTCTTCTCTTGAAGACTTCAACTTTGACCCCTGTAACGTTTCTGAGGTCCTTTGGAAGCTGGTTAAAAAGTCTTGGCCCCCTGACAACCAAGCTATTTCCCTTCAATGTTGAGGAGATCCCTTGTCGGGCCTTTAATTTGGGAACACTACACATGCTGCCTTTCCTATTTTCCAGTGTTGTTTGAATGGTAATTGGGTTTAGTTTTAAGTTTGGTACCAGTTTTTCGATCACTTTCCATATGTAGATTATGGTGTACCTCTCTCTTGTTTCCAGGGAGTACAGATTTAGTTTACGTAGTCTTTCCCAGTAGCTGAGTTCTTTGCAGTCATCAATCTTGGCTGTAAAATGTCTCTGCGTTTCTTCTAGTTTATTAGTTTCTTTCTTTTTATATGGGGACGTCAAAACTGAGCAGTGTTCAAGTTTTGGTATAATCAGTGTTTTTAGTGTCCTTAGTACCTGTCCCGCGACTCTTTTTGCTTTATTTATTTTGTGTTTCGAATTTGGCATCATCGGTCATTATTACCCCCAGATCGATCGCTTTCGTGCTTCTCTGAATTTCCTGTCTATCTGGAGCATAATATGCAGTCTGTTTAAGTTCCTCTTTTCTACCATATCTCAAGAGCTGAAATTTCTCGGTGTTAAATGTTATGTTGGTGTCTTCTGACTATTTGTATATTTTGTTCGTGTTCCTCTGCAACGCCTCCACTTTATTTACAGCGCTTATTTTTCTGTTGATCTTTGTATCGTCTGCAAAGGATGTTACTATGCTGTTGCTGTTTACTCCACTGTCTATGTCTGTTAGCATGATAATGAAGAGGAGTGGGGCCAGGACTGTCCATTGTGGTACTGAGCTGCGTACTTCCGATTCTGATGATGATATACATACCTTGAATTTTGAAGACCTGTACACGTTCTCTGAGGAAGGTGTCGATCCATTTTCCCACTTTCCCTGTTGTTCCCATATATTTCATTGTTTGTGCTAAAGTTACTGTGATCACATTTGTCGAAAGCTTTAACAAAATCTGTGTATATGACATCGTAGTTGTCATTGCCTTCCAGTGCATCTAGGATATTGTTGTAGTGTTCTATTAGTTGTGATAGGCATGATCTACCTGATCGGAATCCGTGCTGATTTTCGTTGAATCTTTCAAGTCTCTCCAAGAAATCATAAATTTTCTCTCTAACTACTCTTTCAAATCCTTTGGTGAGGTGGGACGTCAATGACACTGGTTTATAGTTCTTTGCTTGAGATCTATCCCCTTCTCTATATATGTATAGGGACAATGTTTGCTCTTTTCAAGATGCTCGGTATTTCCCCAGTGTCTAGGGATCTTCTCCATATCCATCCAGTATAAAAGTTAACTATTTCATTTTTACAGTTTTTAATCAATAATGCGTTCCAATTGTCCGGACCTGCAGTTGACTGTGGTTTCATTTGTACTATAGCTCTCGCTACATCTTCTGGGATAAAATCAAAGTCTGGGGGGTTTCAAATATTTCTTTTGGATCGTCGATTAGTTCATTAGTTCTCTTCCTTAAGGGCCCAGAAGCGGCGCGAATTTTTGTTTTCCTTTTCGCATAGCTGTACTAGAAGTATTTTGAATTTTCCTTTGTTGCTTCTACCGCCTTTTCCTCTTCCCTCTCTGTATGGTCCTTAATCAGGGCTTGTATTTCCCTATCGATACCCTCCCATTTTTCTTGTATTACTTTCCTGGCATTATCTCCGCAATTGGCTAACTTCGCCTCCACTCTCTTTCTTTTGCGGAATATTCTTCTCTTTTGCCTCTCTAGCCAGCTCCTCTTTCCTTTTGGCTATGATTTCGGAGCATATTTTTGTAAAATTCTCAGCGTTTTTTCTTCCAAGGTTGTTAGCATTTCCTCGGTTGTTTTATTCTCTAAAACTGTTCTCCACTCTATTTGGGCCATGTGCGATCTGATTGCTTCCCAATTTATAGTCTTGGAGTTTAAGTTAAAGGCCCCAAATTTGCTTCTTTCCTCACTATGTGTATTGTCTTTTAATGTTGTCGTCATATTTGTTGATATCTCGATTAAGTTGTGGTCAGAAATAATGGTTGGGGTTATTTTTATACCGGCAATCAAGTTCGTTATTCGTGAATACCAGATCTAGGCAGTTATTTTTTCTGGTATTTTCTGTTATCTCTTGTGTTAGCATAAACTCATTTGTGAGCGCCATCAACTTTTTGCTTGCTCCTGGTCTTCTCTTGTGCCCCTTGTCCTGGTATATATATATATATATATATATATATATATATATATATATATATATATATCAACTGCAAAGAACACGCAGTATAATTAACGTAAAGAACGACGCTTGTATAGGAGAACATTCCGCGCAAGGTGAGGAGGGAGAACGAACAAATGAAAAAATGAGGATATGACCGGCAATCGGAAGATCCCGGGTTCGATTCCCGGGTGGTTACCTCATTTTTCATTTGTTCGTTCTCCCTCCTCATCTTGCGCGGAATGTTCTCCTATACAAGCGTCGTTCTTTACATATATATATATATATATATATATATATATATATATATATATTCATTCCTATCCACCTTTTTGTAGTTTATAAATGGGAAGTTAAAGTCTCCGCAGATCATTATATTGGGGGATGGAGGGTTTACGGACTTTATTAGCTTTCTGATGTCATCAATGGCCTCCGAGAATTTTCCGGTTGGGGTGTTTGGAGATCTATAGATGACTATTAGTATCACGTTTAGTTTTTCTATTTTCACTGCTAGGAGTTCCACAAAGCTGTTTGATTTACTTATTATCGTCTCTGTCATATGACCTTCATGAACATATATAACACAGCCACACACACCCACACACACACACACACACACACACACACATATATATATATAATATATATATATATATATATATATATATATATATATATATATATATATATATATATATATAATATATATATATATATGCAGTGTATATGAAAAGGAGAGCCAGTCCAAATATAAACATTTAATCCCCAGAGCTTTCGCCAAATTCTATTGTTATGATCGGTGGGTAAAACGGGTTACATGAATGAAATACATTAAAATTCCGTCTTAAATCATAAATATACACAATGAATAGCAAAAAAAGGTCCCAAATCTGTAAAATTTCAAAAGAAAGAACGAGAATAATGTAGAGAATACGAAATTAAATTGAATTTCAAGAATGCAATTGCACTAACTTCAGTTTTTTTTTTATTATTATTGAAGGACGTTTAGATAAAATAATATAAGATTGTATTTACTTTGAATTAATTATTTTCAATTTCCCCACATAAAGTGAAGCCCATTTCCAACTAATTATAATTTTATGTGGGTTAATTTTAATTTAAACCAAATTTACTTTGAAGTAAATCTTTTATTTAATTCAATTTTAGCAAAGTTTGTCCCGCTAATTTTTTTTTGAACGCTCACTCTAAAATTCAAATAAGTTTTCTATGTAAATTAAATATTTTTTTAGAGAGAGACGTACAATTATAGAAAGTATAATGTATGAAATGTATATTGGTACTTCAAGTTTATGTCCATATGATACCATATCTTTATTTCCAAAGAATCATTGCGTTATTTCTTGAAATGGGAACAAATTTCCACCTTGTGGTATCTAAATTAGGAACTATATTTTTTATCCGGAATTTCATTACCACTTCGATTGGCATCTCACTATCGCTAAAAGTTACTACGTTCGCTCCTGTTTGGTGCTATCTTTTTGTATCACTGTCCTCCTACTCGGAAAATAACTCTTATTTTGTTGTGGGAGGTTTATTTCAGGGGGTGGGTTAGGTTAGGTTAAGTTAATCTAAGGTAAAAGCCTAAGGTAGCATGAAGTATTGGAAACCCCGCTCCCAACCTTAACGCGAGCGTAAGTGATTAAAAAATTTGAAAAATTAAAAAACATCACATGTAGGAAGGAGTTAATGTAATTTCAATGATCGCCGATGAAAATGTAGGAGGAATTTGGTCATATAACTTTTAATTTTGGTTTGCTTCCACCCGAATTGTTCATTCGGACGAAGGTCAAGCTTTTCACTCCACCTAAGACCTACAGTTTAACGTGGAATCCGAACCACGCCCCACCAGCAGCCCAGCGCCTTAACCACTAGGCTACCCAGTACCCATTTATCTACTAACCACTTTCTTTATTATGTGGAAGGATGAACACACAATAAATCCACCGGCCCCGATCTCGGGGCCGATGGATTCGTAGTCAGCGACGCTAACCACTACACCACCTAGGCGCATATATATATATATATATATATATATATATATATGAAAATTATTTCACGAAGTAACACGTGAAAAATATTTATGATGAATAAAACCACGAAGGAAAGGAAACACAGAATGGTGCTCAAGCGCTTTCGTCTAATGACATCCTCAGGAACACTGAAGTACATAAAGAGTTACAGCCTATATATAGGTTACAGAAAAAAAAAAAAAAAAAAAAAAAAATATATATATATATATATATACAATAAACGGAGAAATAAAAATATAAATTTATACTGGAAATCTGCCCGGGTTTTAGCACTCTGCCCTTCTTGTTTAAGGTTCTTAAACAAGAAGGGCAGAGTGCTAAAACCCGGGCAGATTTCCAGTATAAATTTGTATTTTTTTTTATAACATTGGTTGTAAACAATTCATTTGATCTTGTGCTAAAAATCGATAGTTTTTCATTACAAATTTGTATGCTCCTCCCACAATCCTTTAATTTTTTAATTTTTATTTTTATTTCTCCGTTTATTGTGTGTGTATATATATATATTTTTTTTTCTGTAACCTATATATAGGCTGTAACTTTATGTACTTCAGTGTTCCTGAGGATGTCATTAGACGAAAGCGCTTAAGCACCATTCTGTGTTTCCTTTCTTTCGTGGTTTTATTCATCATTATATATATATATATATATATATATATAAATTACATTCACCAAGATTCGAACCCATCGCCTTTTGAATAGTTTTAGTGGAAAGCACTCTCACCTATTCCCACGTTCTAAGGTGGGTTCGAATCCTGGTAGGGGTAATGTTTTTATTGTGAAAAATCGTTCGTGTTCACGTATATATATAAGACTGAAGAAAAGCAGACAATCACTGTGGTAACGTTACACCGAACACAAAACGCATGGCCTGGTCTTACCCAGCATAGGAGCAGCTGTAATAGTCCCCCGTGGGAATGCACTGAAGATCTCCACAACAGGGGATGTCCGTGGGATCTCCTGTGACCTCGTCAGTAAAGGAACAAATGGCATTTTCCCTGGCACACCCATCCTACGTTTAGAAAATGGAATATTTTGTTAGAATTTATATTTATGAAATTAACTTCCATTCCAACATAAAAAAGTACCTACTTAAAACAACCATGCTGATGAAATTGTAGTTTAACACGGAAAGAATGCATGGTTAAAACAACCATGCTGATGGAACTAACTTGTACTTTAGTACAGAAAAAAGTACACGGCGGGTGGGGGAATGCTTCGTTAAAACACTGGATGGTTAGGTGTTTACCAACCAATTCAAAGGGTTAAGCCAACCATAATTTGATTGCACTAACTCTTAAGTTTATCAGAAAAACTAGCATGGTTAGTGCAATCATCGCATGGTTAAATTAACCATTCAGACTGGTTGGCAAAAACTAATCATGTAGTTTTCCGCACAAAATACAGGGTGTACACAAATTATCTTTACAACTTCTCTCTCAAATAAAAATATTAGAAAACGAGGTACACATACCGTTTTTGCGCCATCTGTGAGAGAAAGTAATAAAGTTTCACATAACGTCAAACACATAATTTGTGTACACCCTGTACATTAACAAGTACAATATGCATCACTATAAAGTAAAACAACAAAAAAAGATGTAACAATTATTCAACAAACTTTTCTCTTAATTTAACTTTCATACGGTCAACAAAATTGGTGAATAAGAAAATAATTTATATATTTAGTTTCTTCGATATAACCACATGGCTCCACAAATCAGTGAAATACACCTTTATTGCTTAAAAATGGGATAACTTCAGTACTTAAATGATAAATAATTGCTAAATGACGCTTAAACAATCCTCTATTTGTAGTTTGGACAGTGACAGTGTATATATATATATATATATATATATATATATATATATATATATATATGTTTTACGTACAGCTTTGTGTTATTTTGGCAAATAAATTCTCCTACATACGATTTTACACTGAAAAAGAGTTTATTATTAACATAAAACGCACAAAGAATGGGTAAAACATTATTGTAAACAAAGGAATAGTTTTGGAGCCAAGAAAAAAATATCACGTATGCGATATCATATACAGTATATAGCAAGTTTATACAATATACAGGGTTTTGAAACTCAAATTGTACATAGTCACGCAATGTGTAAGATGGTATATAGGCTTAATAGCCTACATACCAAAATTTATATATATATATATATACTAAATGGTATATAGGCCTAATAGCCTACATACGAATATGTATATATATATATATATACACACACACACTGAATTCATGCGATACAAGATTGCAATACATGACAATACAACGCAACACAGTGTATGGAGAAAGCAATGCATTGTATATAAATGTTTGAGTCATGCGTTTACTTGCACCAAAAAAAACTTTCATTTACATTCATAACATTTTACATTATACGTAATTATGTCATAATAAACTTTAGTGACGTTCGTGATTTTTTCTTTTTCTTTTTTCTTTTATTTTCATTTTTAACTCACTCTTTTGAAGTAGTTTGCTCGGAATGTCGCTGGACTCCATTTGGTGATTGGTTCATCACGAAACTGAGGATGGAAAAAGTTTTGAGTAATTTTATTTAATTTTTACGTACATTTTTTATATAGGATTCATTATTTGTACTTTTCAAGTAGGTTTATAGTAAATAATAAATTGTTATTTATTTATTTTTAAAATTTTTTATTTTAGTATCCCGTGATGTGGGGGGGGGGGGTTCGTTTATTTTATCGTGTGCGGTTTTATCGGTTTTGTTTTGCTTTTGTGTGACTTACATCTGAAATATCTTATTTTTATTTTCACTTTTGCGATAGGAAAAAATGTTTGAAATAAGTTAGCTATCCTACGTTAGTTCATGCTATCGGATAAACAATGTAAATTTCTTTCTAACATTAGATTGTATTTGTTAGAAAAAACCTTTCTTCGCCCGTTAATATATTAGTTTGCTTTGTATTACACCCGTAAAGTAGGCCAATATGTTCGTATCCATCAATCACTCCCCATAAAGATAAATCCAAAAAAAGCCCAGATAAGACATTACTTTGGATGGTCATAGAGACACGCCTCGCACAGGATGAAATATAATATAGATAAAGGGGCGGAGCTTCACTTCTATGTTATGATCCAGCAAATAACGTCACAAGGAAACTTGATTTTTATTAAATCTCGGCGTCAGTAATTTTCCTTGAGTGCCCTTTTTTTTTAGAGCTATGTTTGTATTATGTACAGTGAGAGACTTGCAACTTCTCTTGATTAACTGACGTTACTCGTGACTCATGATTTGTAAGTTTGTAACGTTCTCTTCTAGTCGTAACGTCAGAAGGAATACAGTATATCCATTATATATAAATCCTTACAGAATACAGAAGACTCGTCTCCGAAAATTTTTGTCATTTTCACAGAAAAATGCCGTTACAAATTATGAATTATCCAATTAGAGATCATGTTTCATTTCTTTCAAAGGTTGACCAATCAGAGGAAAGAAAAAGGGCGGCCCTGAAAACCGTTACTGTATAATATAAATGTACGACAGTATATTAAGTCTTAGTTTTGTTAAACCTAAGTCGTAACCTATCCTAGCTTAATTTATTCTATCTTAATATTGTCTGATCTCACATGAAATAAAAGAAAAACAAAAAAATACATGCGGGATATGTACAATAGTATACAATATCCGATGGACTGAAGGCAATTGAAGGATTGAATGGCAATATGGCGCTTTACATTATATCATATTATAAGCCCTTGATCTCTTCTTTTGACTGACTTAACCCATTAATATTATAATCTAATCTACAATCTGAGTTAGTTTATCGTAATGTCAAATTATAATGTGACGGAACTCGACTTCATAATGACTATATTACAGTGACCAGCTATTTAATTAAAAAGTTATTATTCTAGAACTTGATAATTATACTATGGCGTGACTCCAACTACATTAATACTAATGTCACAGGACTTTTATTTCCTGTTTAAGTACAGGGTGGCAACAACGTCCCTTTGCATGAAAAACAAGGGCAACATACAGATTTGATGTAATTTCACTGCAAAGGGACTTTGTGGCCACTCTGTAGCATTCACGCATAGGGTAGGCAAACGTCCGGTATTAAACCAGACAGTCCTCATTTTTATGATTTCATGACTGTCCTCTATGACAGGCGTACCGGACTCCACTTTGTCCGGTATTCTGGTTATTTTGAATTGCAAGTTGTAACTAACAACAAACTTACTCCAATTGATGTTTAAAATTGCTGCTGCTAAATCCATCCTCGTTTTCAGTGTTTGCATAATCATAATGGCCACCTTATTCACAGATTTTATGAAAAAATAAGAAATTCCAACATAGTATATAAACTAGTAGGCTACTTTAGTTTAAAAGTCCAGACAATTCACACTTTCTTAAAATTGTACTGTATGATATGTATTGGACAATATGAATTCCAGAAGTAAAACTGTAATCAAACTGACTGACTGATGTCGCTTGGTTTATCGCTTAAAATTGCGCGGTAATCTAATTCTTCGGTAGTTCGTATGGCGATGTATTCCACAACAAATTTAGCAACAGTATAATTAAGTGCGATGAGGACCTCAGCATGGCCAGTATGAAAAAAGCTTTAAAAAGTGCTACGAGTAGTTTGGGTAAAGATAAACTACTGATTGCGTGGATTGTAGAGTACAGGGTGGGAAAAACGTCTGGGCACCCCTTCAAAAATATTTACATATCCAATTTTTACATATCTCATACTTACGTATCTAATTTTTCACATTTTAGTAATTTTTTGTTAAATTAACAATTAAATTAAATGTTAGAAATGTGAATATGCAATAAATTCTTTCTTTCATGTACATTATCTTATTTTGAGGGGGTGCCCAGACATTTTTCCCACCCTGTACATCAATAATCAGTGAAGGGTTATAACCCATTTTTCCTAAACTTTTTTCAGGAATATTTTGAACTATTAAAATAAAAATTTGTTACCATGGTTACATAGACAAAATCCCATTTTAACTCGCCCCCTAAAATCTTTCTTTATAGGACTTAATTACTTCATTAATAACTATTACGCATACAATAAAACCAATTAGAATTTTATGATGATCTTAAATAATGTATCGTTTTGAATGCATAAAGTATGTAAATTTTATTAATGGAAAAAAACGACCAATAAAACTTTCTGAGTCCAGTGTAAGAAATTGTTATGGACATGTCAGGCATTTTGCGTCAAGTTCACTTTTACAAAGAGTGAAATGGGGAAAATTGAGTTAGGGAAAGGTTGATCCTCCTTGACCCACTTTTCGAAGAAGAATCATCAGTATTTAATAATAATAATAATAATAATAATAATAATAATAATAGTAATAATAATAATATATCCGTAATATATACGGACAGCAACTCTGGGTAAATTATAAAAAAGGTTCTGGCAGAACCCTAAATTTACTGTACAACAGGTCTTTTAGACTCTTACATAAATTACCCCCGAGATGCTCAGCTTCGCAAATGTTTGCTACCCTCAATGTTCCGAGCTTCCCGGAGGTAACAAGACGTGCTCAATACAGTCTGATGCAAAGAATTAAAAAATCAACCAACCCGATTATCCAAGCTATCCATGAGTCCTGCCATTTATCCTCTAAGCTACGGACTTCTTGGTACGAAAACGTCTGTCTGTAGCTTCACTTAACTCCGACATTACTGTATTATTTCTAATCATTTGTGTATATATTTTTATCCTTAGTATGTGAACTGTCATTGTATTAATAATATTTGTCATATGGACCATAGTCTGCCAATAAACCTTTTTATTTTCATTCATTTTCACTTTCAAACTTTGATACAATATTTCATTGACAAATTATTGTATAGAATACAGGACGATTTGATTGGCGATATACACTGAATATAATTGAATTTGTATTGTACGTTGGAGAGTTTAGAAAGCTTATAGTATACGAGTGGAAAATTGAATTAAGGATTAAAATCTCTCTCTCTCTCTTGTTTGTCGTGATTATTTGTAAAAATGCATAATTTCATAATGAACAAAAAGATACAAAAAGAAATGCATGGTATGGATTAAGTCAGGTAGAGTTGCGTTTCAGCCGTTACGATTTATTTTTCTCTTCTTTCTCTTGGGTGGCTGGATGCGTGTGACGGGTGAGGGCATGGTGTGGAAAATCTGATTTCTGTTCTCACTTTCTGTTTCATTCTCTTTTCTGTAGAAGTATTTCATCACTTTGCCGGCGTAATGGCATTCCGCTTACATTGATGTAGACATGGAGAGTTTTATCCTTACCTCTCTCTTAATCCTTTTGGGACTAACCTAGAGTGGGACATGGGGTCTTTGTTGGACCGATACCTCAGTAAATAGAGCCGTAAATATCTTGTATATATCGAAACCACATGTTCGAAGTTTTTGTGAAAATACAAAGTGGTTGCTGTGCGATCGGCACAAGTACACTCCTCCCCCGATTTACGAACGCTCGTTGTACGAATTTTTGAAGTTACGAACAAAAAAAATTTGTCCGAAGGCTTGATTTACGAACGAAAAATTCGAAGTTACGAACAAAATTGTTCGTTAAATTCGGAATTTTTTCGTAACATCAGCAGATGTCTGAAGGTGACTGCAATATTTTTGGTAGTAGTAAATATTACTAAAAAATAAAATAAATACATTTAAATACATTTAAAACATTTTATATGGATTAAAGACCTTCATTACTGAAGCATATTCACTACAGTAAAGACAAAATATTTTGTCTTTACTGTTGTGAATGGTCTCTTTCATTAATGGTTGGAAGCAACATTAGTCATTACAGTTTTACTTAGCTGCATTTATTATTCATATTTCATATATTAGGTCATCCCATAAGTAATGCGGCATTTTAAAATTTTTTTTTTTTCCATTTTTATCATTATTTTACGGATAGAAATTAAACAACTCTTTGAAGTTATTTATATTTAAATAAATATTTATTTAAATATAAATAACTTCAAAGAGTTGTTTAATTTCTATCCGTAAAATAATGATAAAAATGGAAAAAAAACAAAATTTTAAAATGCCGCATTACTTATGGGATGACCTATTTATTATTGTAGAGATCTAAAAACATTGTTTACACTTTACAGCAAACACTGTGGGCAAAAACATGTTTTTGTGGCAATTTATGACGTTCTGGGGAAGTGATTTTTGTTCGTAGGAACTTAACTTTTATAATGGGAGTCAATGGGAAAATAGGGTTCGATTTACGAACGGGTTTTCAGGAACGTAACTCGTTCGTAAATCGGGGGAAGACTGTACACTGTACAGTATATTATTGTTTAGTTTATACAACGGTACAATCTAGTGTACAATCTCTATGTGTGCGTAGCGTACTTGTACAACTAGCTTATGCATTATTTTTCCTGTAAAATTTCATTGGCCACTTTTTCAGGGTCAAGATATTTTCTTCAACCTTTTTTCGTACCCGCCTCTGGCGGGGATGGAGCGGTGGATAGGGAGAGAGCCTTATGCTTTTCTATCCATTTTCCTACTACTGCTAGAATAGTTATAAAATGAACTAGTTTAATAACAAAAATCTCTCTGAGTGGACCGAAAGGTTTCTGAGGCTTTCTCTTGCCGTTGTAACTCCTTGTAACTCCTTGTAACTATAAATTATACTGTAGTACTTCGTGAAAGAGTCAGACACTTCACTCGAAAGTAACATTCCGACACGACATAATTTCCCGAAGTAAGAGTGGTAAAAAGCAAAATTTATTGAAAACACTGAGTGTTAACGAGGATAGACTATAACTCTAGAAGTGTTTTTCTTAGTTCCATAACTCTGAGAATGACGTTGTCGAGACTTCTTACGGATACTATTTCGTCTACAAACAAGGGGACCATCCAAATGGATTCAGGTCATCGTCGAATTCCTACGTTCGAGCGGCAAACCCGCTCGACATGAGTGTAAATTTTGGTGATTCTAAATTTGTGAAAACAAAACAGCTGATGATCATGGCTCAAAACTATTTGAATTTGCAGATGATAATTTATTAAGTCAATGGGTTAACGGTCCTGCTAAGGGTAATAGTAACCTAGAACTCATATTCACGAGCGAGCGAAAATGACCTAGTCCCTAAACTGACTATTGGTGAAACTTTGAGTAACAGCGGTCACAATTTAATTAGATTTGACCTTCCAGTTAGTACTCGAGAAAAGACGCACAAAAGGTTGAATTATTCTAGAACAAATTTTGAAAGTTTCCGAAGAGCTTAGACACTCTTAAAATTCTAATAAGTGAGGATATCAGTATCACGTGGAGCCAGTGTTGGGAATAACGCCGTTAATTATTTTGTAACGGTAACGGTAACGCCGTTATTTTATTTATATTGTAACGAATTGGTAACCCCGTTACTTTTCATTCCATTTTCAGTCATTATTCATTATTCGTTACTTTCTTATATGCTCAATTTGGAAACGAATATGAATGAAAATGGCTTCACACTTAAACGTGTGCAAAAATGCTTAACACAACACTTGTGATACTGAGTGATTCATCATATGTGGACAGACTGTTACATTTCAGAAAACTAATTTTTCAAAAATGTCCTTTTTAAGGACAATGTCTTCCTGAAAGACATTCAGCAATAGTTTTAAGATTTTTATTTTTTTTCTTATATGAATAATCCATTAATCCTTTAGGCATTTTGTAATTTTTTATTTACGATTTATTTTAGTGTATTCTCTTCAATAATTTTCGTTTTTGTAATACTAAGTGCGAAGAGGAATTTTATTTTACATTTTTTAGTTTTTACTTAAGATCTATTGATCGCTATTAATATTATTTCAAATGGTAAAATTGTTAAATTGTATTGTTTATTATTTAAGTATAAGTCTAAGATCAGGTATTGTTTCATTGTATTATTGTATATATCTGACCTTAATTAAATATTTGCTCGATATTCAGAAATTCTTTTATAATTGCGACGGAGAGATATCATATTCTTATATTGAGAAATACTATATTTTCTACTTTATTATAAAAGTAACGGTAACTGTAACGCATTACTTTTCCATAGAAGTAACTGTAGCGGTAATGACGTTACTTTCTATTGCAATTAACGGTAACGCCGTTACTTTAAGAAAGTAATGCGCCCAACACTGCCTGGAGCTAACGTAGGGCTCAGTTTAGAATATTACAGGACACTTTTGTACCAAATGAAATAGTTCCCTCCCCCTTATTAACCAAGACGCTGAAATGGTTTAACGATGAAACTTGCAATGCTATTACGGAAAGAAATAGAGCCTACATACTACTTAAGTCACATTCCAACCAGACTAATTCAGAAAATTATATAAACCTTTCGTTGTAGAGTTAAATCCTTAATTAGATCAATTAAACGTGATGAAGAAGGGTTAACTCTGTAAAGTTAACCCTAAAGAGTTTTTTGTCTATGTTAAAGCAGAAAGCCAATTAAAAATTCCGTAGGTCTTCCCTAAAAGAGAGAAATGACACTGAAATTCAATGATATAGATATAGCTAATACGTTAAACGAGTTCTTCATGGAAGAAGTCTTAACTGAAGTACTAAATCCCCGGATTACGTATGACGGTGACCATCCATTAGAGACCATAAGTTTTACGAGAAATGAGTACAGCAACTGATGGGCAAGATGAATAAGTACAGTACAACTCACCCGGTTCCGACTTATTTCTTCCAAGGGTATGAAAATCGGTTAGCCACAATATTGTTGTTGATTTAGTAATCTTATTCAGACAGTCATCCAAATTAGGGAAAGTTTCAACCGACTGAAAATCAGCAAATGTAACGCCAATCTTTAAAACCTAAGGGAATAGGCAAAATCCTTGTAATTATCGTCCCCGATCAGTTTAACGTCAATTGTCGGCAAATTGTTGGGATTCATTATTACAGCACGTATCGTGTATCACCTCGAATCAAACAATTTAATTCTCAGCATGGATTCAGGCAACATAGATCTTGTCTAACAAACCTGTTAGGGTTTTTCCATAATATGTATACTTTATACGACGCAACTAGAGCAATAATATAGTGTATCTATTTCGCCTTTCAAAAAGCCTTTGGCAAAGTCCTTCACGCGAGATTGATGATTAAAGTTAAAGGACTAGAAATTACTGGGCTCGTTTCCAAGTGGATTGAAGACTGATTAAGAGGTAGAAAACAGAGTGGTAATAAATGGAATGGCTTCGAAGTGGGCCCCCGTCACCAGTGGGGTTCCACAGGGTTCTGTTCTGGGTCCTTTACTTTTTATCATCTGTATTAACGATATAAACGTTGTGCTCCAAAGCACAGTTTATAAGTTTGCAGACGATACCAAATTAGGAAATAGTGTAAATAATGAGTAGGACGTAAGAACGCTTCAAAATGACCTTGACAGGTTGGGCAAATGATCTGCTACTTGGCAGATGCCATTCAACTTGAACAACTGTAAGGTAATGCACATAAGTTAAAAGAACCCGAAGACCGATTACTCTCTGTTGCGGAGGAACTTAAGTGAGACTGATCTTCTAGAAAAAGACTTAGGAGTTTATATCAGTAATGATCTCAAACCTTCAAAGCATTATGCAGAAGTCGAAAAGAGGGCCTTAAAAATACTAGGTTGTATTAAAAGATAGTTCCAATTTAGGAATAAGGAGATTGTAATGTTTCTTTACAATTCACTAGTTAGATCTCAACTCGAGTATTGTGTACAGTTTTGGTCTTCGTCCCAAAGGAAGGATACAGAAAGGTTGGAAAGGGTACCAGCAAGGGCTACAAAATTGATTCCTTCAATGAGACTTCAAAACTACAAACGTAGGTTAGAGTGTTTAATTAAATCTGTTTACTTTAGAGGCCAGAAGGTCTTATTCAAGTTTTCAAGATGCTCAATGGAATAGACAGGGTAGACTACAGGAGATTATTTTCATTTAATACCAATCCAACAAGAAATAATGGTTTAAATTGGAACTAAAAACATTTACTACCTCCATCTACGATAATTTCTTCGATAAAATAGGCAATATCTGGAACCAACTTCCCTCGGAAGTTGTTTCAAGCCAAAGTGTAAATATGTTTGAAAATAGGCTGGACAAAGTTCCGAATACACTCAGGGTTTAAGACTGTTTCCACATATAACAATTTAAGAATCTATTAAATAAGTATTTTGAAAATAGTATTATAACGTAACCCTGCAGGAGTTTGTTTACACATTTTCTGCACTTAGCCCCCCCCACCCCCCACCTTTAGAGAGATGTCTCTGGTTGCATTGTGCCCGAGCATGATCAGAATAGAAATAGAAACACAGTTGAATATAATATTTACTAACGTCAAGACTAGTTTTTATTAGTACAGTAAACTCGCAATTAATCGTGGAAATAATTGCATTCTCATTGCTTTGTATGATACATCCAATTCTTTTTAGAAATAATGTCCTGTTTAATATGTAACATGAAAATGGAGGTTCTGGCGATTAAAAAAGTATATATATATATATATACACAAAATTACTTAACACATTGAAAGATTCGATAGTAAATCACTTAACATTGAGCAGCCCCATTCGAGAAATAGGCATTCCCATACCGTGCCACTCTGGGAGACAAAAGGTACTCGTCACTAAAGTCTATTAAAAAGTACACAGGCTTCTATCTATGACTTCACTAGACACCTCATCGTGATAAACGTTGTTATAGTGATAAAAATATTTTAAATTGCCCATGATCACTGTGCTGACATTTTTTGTTGCGGGTGTGTAATTGGTGGTCTGTAACATGACGTAATAAGTTTTGTCGTACCATTCGTCAACGAGTTTCGTAATCCAGAGTCTTTGTTTTTCTTTACTGAGCGTCTGATTTTTCACTTCGCTATAGTTCTATTCTTTGACATAGCCTAAATTCGACACATACTCCAAGACATCTTTAGCATTATGAAATTCTCTGACATTCTTGTTCAGATAACACTCCGCTGTCTTTGTGTCTGTCGAAAGCTGACAACGGACCTTTTAAATTTTCAATCGCAGCTCTCCTGCTCACTTCGCTAGAATGCAAGGGTTGCATCACTATGCAACAGATAAACCGCGTTGAGGTTCCGCTTTCTCTCCAAAAAATGGTGAAAAAGATGTCGTTCAATTCAAAGAGGATCAAGGGGATGGAGCTATGCTGAAAATGGAACCATATACCGGAAATGGACGGAATTTGCTATTCTAAAAGCCGAGAAAGAAACTCATCAGTCATCACTCTCATCTCAACTTTTTTTCGGTGAGCGCTGCTCCTCTGCTACGTCCAGTTGAAAGGTTCCCTACATGGCACTGATGAAACGATCACTCGGTCGTAGGCGGTTTCACAACTAACTTACTGTTGCCTGTATGGATATATTCTTAGCCCATTACTATTTCTAATTCACGTCAACGATTTTACTCTCAACCATTAAATTGCGTACAATACGCGGATAATACCACACTACTTCTACTTATCATAATTCAGATTTCCTGATTAATGAAACGAACGGATAATTAGAAAATGCGTATATAGATGTGTGCTAATAAATTTGTATTGAACCTGACAAAGTCATCTTATGATTACCACAAAACATATTAATGCAAACTGTCAAATAAAAATTGGGAATACTACTCTTGCAGGGGTGAAGGAGGTTAAAGTACTTGGCATTAATTTGGACGAAAAACTAAATTTCAAAAGTCATGTACAACATATCAAATCCAAAATATCGAAATTTCTCTTCATATTATTTAAACTAAAATATACCCTCCTCAAAACGCACTCCTCACCCTATATTATCCCTTCATCCATCCACATTTATTGCATTACAACATGGGGTAGTTGACCCAATTCAAAGAAATACATAAAACATCTTTTGGAAATAATTCATAAAAAATATCTGCGAACTCTCTCACATAATGACAACATTCACAACAGACAAAGTAACGCTTTTCCAATGTTTAAATAGCATACAAAGAGCAATCACCCGTATCAAATACACCATCGTTATGACACCAGACTGCCCACGGATTTTATACACAAACCTAACTGTACGAGTACAATAGAACCTGCGAGAAATGCATTCTCTTTCAAAGGATCTGATGTACGGAATGCAATTCCCATCCATATCAAGGCAGGCTTCATCACTAAATGTATTTCGTAACTCACTCACTAAAAAAACACTTCATTAGCTCCTACTTCATTAGTTCACTGCCATTTGTACCACAGTAATGAAGTTCCCAATTTATAGTCAACTATTTAAAATATGCTAATTTCATTAAGCAATTTTAAGTTCGTAATTTATTCTTTTTCATATTTTTTATTAAGTATCATTTATTTCTTATTAAATATACAATAAATCATTTAATTTAAAATTATGTAACATTTTGTAAACTTTATATTGTATTTTTTATTATTATTATTATTATTATTATTATTATTATTTCTTGCCACTTTCATTTTTTTATGTACTAAATAAACTACATGCCGTTAATTTTGTTTAAAAAGCCTATGTTTCCAACGGCATATTCAGATGAGAGTACTGTGAATATATTAATGTCGTATTAAATATGACTTTTATTCTTTTCTGAATAAATATTTTCGAATTTTGGATGGTTGAATTCACATCCTTGAAAGTATCATCAGCAGCATACGAGTACATCAGATGCGACAGCCGCCACTCATTCTTGCTTTAATTTCACGCATTACCATATCAGAGCTGGGCATTTGCGGCATATTTTGCGGTACTGCGGTACTTGCGGTACCACCGCACTACCACCCCGGGCCCCCATAACGCAGTACCGCAAAGGATCGCTGAAAGTACCGCAGTACCGCTACCGCATTCAAATTTCCGCGTACCGGTTTGGTACCGGTTTGGTAGTGCAGCAGTACCGCAGTACCGCAATATGCCGCAAGTGCCCAGCTCTGTGTAACCATATACACGTAAGACAACTATCGTGACATTACACAGCGCTGCTGTACCGTGACATCAGTATTAAACCAGGCACTCGACTTACCCTAAACTCTAACACAGGTACTAGTCCCCACAACAAAGAAAAGATATATTAACAACTTGACACTAAAACCAAAGTCTGCTGAAACTACACATTCCAACTACTTTTCCAAAGGTGGATTTATTTCCTTTATAATACGTTTTCTCCAAATCTGTTAATGTCATACGCACTTTTTTCTCTTTATTATTTAGTTTCTCAATCAGCTATCTCACTGTGAACACTTGATCAATCCTTTTCCTTCTCTAAAGTCTCCTTCTTCATCTCCAACCAAAGGAGTGCAATTTCTTTTTTATTTCATCAACACTCTTCGGTCTACTTTTCCAGCTGTACTTGAGAGACTTTAATAATTTCACTATATATGCCATTACTTCCTACCAACTTCCTGTTCTTTGTCCAATTTCCCCCAACTTGATGTCTTTCACTCCCTGATATAAAATTTTACATACGCCACGCAAACCAAATCGATTCACATTTGTTTCCTGTTCAATATACAATACGTCACCTATCAGTTCACTAAATCACTCTTTACATCCCACGCCTATTTGTTCATCTTGTACAGACATATTGCCGTTAATATCTTACCATCCATATTACCTGTCATTCCACTAGACTGACATTTGCACTTTCTCACTTCTTTCGAGTTTGAATATTATAAATAAATGAGCTAAAGTGAAGAGTTCGTTTGAATGAAAATTACTTGTTGATGAGGGAACAGTTAGTGCAAGGTATCTTAATTGCTGCGGACATATTCAAACAAGTGAATGCAATTCTCTCTCTCTCTCTCTCTCTCTCTCTCTCTCTCTCTCTCTCTCTCTCTCTCTATATATATATATATATATATATATATATATATATAAAAGGGCCATTCAATATATTTTGCTCCACCTTTTTTTTTTCTTTCCAAGTTTCCTTGCAAGTTCCAGAAATTTTGTACACAAGTAGTTACATACCTTTTTTACAAGTTTTTATTTTTTGCACATAGTATCCATCCTTTTCTACGGCTTTCCTTCACCTCGAAACAAGGGCCTTTATTCCTTGCTGGTAAAAGTCCGCTGGGTCCCGCTGGAGCCACCTCTTAATCTCCTCAACAACCTCATCGTCACTCTGAAACTTTCTTCCACGAATACCATCCTTCAATGGCCCAAACAACTGAAAGTCTGGAGGTGCCAGATCCGGGATGTATGGAGGGTGGAGTAACAGAGTCAAGCGCATTTTTGTGATGGCCTCTCTTGTTTGCAAACTGTTGTGTGGTGTTGCGTTATCGTGCAAAAGAAGGACGTCTTCCAGTTTTCTCTCCGGTCGAACTCGCTTTATACGTCTCTGGAGTCTCTGTAGAGTAGCAATATATGCCTCTGAGTTCTGAGTTGATTGAATCACCCCTTTTATGTCCCAGAAGATGGTGGCCATAACCTTTCCCGCAGAGGAAGCCATTTTGAACTTTTTCTTGCGTGAGGAGTTTGCGTGATGCCACTCCATGGATTGGCGTTTTGTTTCAGGTTCAAAGTGATGTACCCAAGTCTCATCCCCAGTCACAATTCGTGAAAGGAAGTCATCCCCTTCTGTCTCGTATCGAACCAACGATTCAGAAGCAATTTCTTTTCTTTGGGCTTTGTGAACTTTAGTCAGTTCGCGAGGAACAAACCGTGAACACACTTTTGAGTATCTCAGTTGCTGAATTATCGTATTCACACTTCCTTCACTAATTCCTAGCTCCAGTGATAGCTCCTTGTATGTGACGCGCCGATTTGATCGAATGATGCTGTTCGCACATTGCACAGTGTGAGATGTGACAGCCGATGCCGGGCGACCGTTGCGTGGCTCATCATCGAGGATGGCTCTCCCTCTCTCCGATGATCTCACACGTTTAGACCAGTGTCCAACTGTGCTTCGATCAACAACAGCATTTCCGTGGACGTTTGTGAATATTTTCAACTGTTTCTTTCTCTGCGGTTAAGAACTCGATAACAGCTCTATGTTTACGACGGACATCACTCTCAGACGCCATTTTCGAAAGTGCGTTAACCATCGGTTTTATACAAGGGCGTTTAAAAGCGGTTTTATACAAGGAGGGGAGGTTCAAACTGCAAAAATCCGTTTATGTGAAGCGCATAAAGTTCAAACGTACGGCCCAAAAGACATTTCAGCCCCATGGCCTATTATTTAGCTAAGAAAAAAGGGTGGAGCAAAATATATTGCGTGCCCCTAGTATATATATATATATATATATATATATATATATAATGTAAAGAACGACGTTTGTGTAGAAGAGCGTCCGAACAAGATGAGGAGAGAGAATGAGCAAATGAAAAACGCGGCACCTCCCAGGAATCGAACCCGGGCTCATTTCATTTGCTCGTTCTCTCTCCTCATCTTGTGCGGACGCTCTTCTACACAAGCATCGTTCTTTACATTAATTATACTGTGTGTTGTTTGCAGTTAAAAAAAATATATATATATCAGGTTGTAACATAAATTCTGCTCGATTAGAAAACGGACGATAGATAATAGAATAACCTCAAGATAATGTGAAATAGTTTTAGAAATGTTGCAAAATACACTCGGCGACAGGTTCGCACAGGTTTTATCACGATACAGAATGATACAGAATGACTTAGGCTAGTGTAGGATTAGGCTAATGAATATTTTCTCTGGTGTTTTTCATACAGTTACAAGGCCACCCCTACGATATTACAGTAATTGAAAAAACATTGCCCACGAAAGAACATATTCGACATGTGATGCTGTATGAGTTCCATAAAGGATCTAACGCTACTGAATCCGCAAGAAACATTCAAAGAGTTTATGGAAATGTTGTGAGCGAATGGATGTGTAGGAGATGGTTTGAGAAGTTCAGAAATGGAGACTTCAGTCTGAAAGATTAATTATCAACGAACAGGACGACCAAATGAGTTAGGTGAAAAGTTGCTGAAAGCAACAGTGAAGGAAAATTCAACGGTAAATGTAAGAGAACTTGGCCTGCAACTCGACGTTAGCCATATGACCATTCATCGTCATTTGGAGCTGTTAGGAAAAGTAGTGAAGGTTGGAATATGGGTTCCGCATGATTTGTCACAAGCAAATCTTCAACATCGAAACGATATTTGCACATCACTGCATTCTCGGCAACTGCAGGCACCGTTTTTGAATCTGATCGTCACTGGGGATGAAAAATGGGTCCTCTATAACAATATTAAGCGTCGACATCAGTGGCTTAGCCGTGAAACAAAGCCTGAACCTCAGCCAAGGAATGGACCCCATCCAAAGAAAATTTTGCTATGCGTTTGGTGGGATATGCAAGGAATTATTCATTTTGAGCTTCTGCCAAATAACCAAACAATCACAACTGAAGTCTACTGCTAACAACTCCAACGATTGAAGATGACATTACGAGAAAAACGTCCGGGCGAGGGCTTTGTACTTTCTGACCACCCTTGGTGGGGCGTAGTTCGGATTCCACGTTAAACTGTAGGTCTAAGGTGGAGTGACAAGCTTGACCTTCGTCAGAATGAAGAATTTGGGAGGAAGCAAAAATCAAGGTTAACCAAGATTATAGTAAATTAAATACATATTATCTAATTAATCGAATTATTCGGTATTATCCCAATTGCATAAACATGCATTTTCATTTTGTGTATCCATGAAGAGAATCACTTCGTATCCGCTGATTTCGGAGACATCTGCGCATGTATTACATTTTAATCGGAGTTTAATTGTGATTGAGTCTCAAGAATTTAATTCTTAAAATGAATTAAATATGTACCATTGAAATGGTTCGTTTTGATGTTTTGAAAGATTGTTACATCAAATCAATCATAATTATTTCTCTTGTTGCTCATAATAATTTTTAAGTTTTACGCCACTGTATGTCTGCATTTACTTGTGTACTATCTTCTAAATGTTAAAAGGTAACAATAAAAAAAGTACACCTTTATATATATATATATATATATATATATATATATATATATATATATATAACATACTGTAAATGTTCCTAAACTCGGAATTTCCATGTTTTGGAATGCTCCAAACTTGGTAAGTTTTCGCCGACTCCTAAACCCATTTTTAGAATTTGAAATATTTTCTGAATTTTATTGCATTATACAGTGCAGCGCTACATAACACTACTGTACGCGCACTATACTACTACATACTAAGGAAAATTATGCTTTATTAATGCATGAATAATATAAACATTAATTTATTTAGTATAAAAATAGTATTCTATGTCTCAATTCTCAAAGGACATGTTAACGTTCCGTTATTCGGAGAATTCCAAACCGGACAGAATTATCTCCCAGTTACTAATTTGAGGACATTTACTAAAAAAATTTCATTTATTTAACTTTCAATGTGATATGTAGAAATAAAACATACACCTTTTCCACCCACCATGCGTACATGCGGCAAACAAGCAAATAACAACATTGCAGAAAATATATAACCTTGTTAACCTCGTTGCTGTTCCGTGCGTTGGTCTCTCTTCACACGAAGGTCAAGCTGGTGGTCCCACCTCTAGGCCTGGCTTGGTGAAGGAGCGAGTTGCTCTCTTGCAATCTCCACCGCACATAGCCAGGTACACCCGGCTCATCTGGTACCGTCCTGAGCCAGGCCAGGCTGATTTTCTTGGTACCAGTTTTTCGATCATTTTCCATATGTAGATTGTGGTGTACCCCTCTCTTCTTCTTTCCAGGGAGTACAGATTCAGTTTACGTAGTCTTTCCCAGTAGTTGAGTTCTTTGCAGCCATCATCTTAGTTGTGGAATGTGTCTGAGTTTCTTCTAGTTTATTAATTTCTTCCTTTTTACATGGGAACGTCAAGACTGAGCAGTGTTCAAGTTTTGGTATGATTAGTGTTTTCAGCAGGGGAATCATTCCTGTCCTGTACCACGACTCTTTTTGCTTTGTTTATCGCTATCTGATTTTGTATCTCGAATTTCGCATCGTTGGTCATTATAACCCCCAAATCGATCGCTTTCGTGCTTTTCTTAATTTCCTGTCTATCTGGAGCATAATATGCAGTCTGAGTTCTTCATTTCTATCATATCTCAAGAACTGAAATTTCTCGGTGTTAAATGTCATGTTGTTGTCTTCTGACCATTTGTATATTTTGTTCGTGTCCCTCTGCAAGGCCTTCACTTCATTTATATCGCTGATTTTTCTTATATATATATATATATATATATATATATATATAGCATATCTTTACGGAATAGTAAGAGGATGATGGCTGAAAATGTTTGCCACTTTCACAGAAGTTTCCGCCAACGGAGTTGGGGCCTATACATCTCTCATTAATGTGTATTCAGATCATGTTGGCTAAGAGATTATGAATTGTCCAATCAGGGACCATGTTTCATTTATTCCAAAGACTGACGAATCAGAGGAAGGAAAATATTTTTACACCTCAAATCCAATACTATTTCGTTAGACTATGTATACGATGAACATAGTCTGTCCTATTCTCTTACGTTAATCAAATATAATAGCTAATGTTTGCTCGTCATAAACTTGGTATTAATATTCTTAAGGGCATTAAAGGACCGTACGATCACACCCACTCGCTTAATTAAGTGGTTTGGCCTGTACTCCGAAACTGATGATGGAGAAATATGACGCTTGTATACAGAAATGAACTCAAAATCAAGGAAAACTGAAAAGACTCTTTCAAGCGCTGGACGAAGGTAAGACAAATGAAGTTTCGAGGCGTAATATGTGATATCCTGTAAACTAGTAAAATACTGTCCCTGCAGATGAATTTTTAATTATTTAATGGCAGCTAAATGAAGACTTTCTCGTGTTCCCAGAGAACACGGCCTAATTAAAGAATATTTCTTACCTAATTCTCCTCTATCAATGGTTAAATCACTTTGACGAACGATTTATGATCAACGCGCTCGTTTTTTTCTGAGTAATTTAATCAAACTTAACTCATCCTAACCTCACTTAAATGGAGTGTATACCTTCACCCAAAAAAGAAGGCTTCAGCTACCCTTCATTTGAATCTTTTCACCCGAATGCAACTTTTAACTTCATAACCGGTTTAAAGAGTTGTCTGCGTGTGTACATCTGAAATCAGAGCATCTTTTAACCTAGTGAGTGGGCGACATGAATGTCACCCAGTGAAGAAAATTTGTCGCCCAGTAAATGAAATTTTAGGGTACTGGGCGACAAGGAATTTTCAAAATTTGTAAAATTAGAATTGTCTTAGGAGTTGTCTTGGGAGCATTATCTTGGAAGCCATATAAATACATATAATACACGCACATATGCCACAATTAGAACTGTTTATCCTAAATGTAAATATGAAATTTACATTGAATATTTATATATAGATAATGCGTGTGTTATTTCAGACCACACGGGGATGGTGGCCTGATTAGGGAACATCCGGATCCATAGCATCCTTAATCCAGGGGTGTGCTGGGACCGATTCGGTTCGGTTCGCCCGAACCGGTTGTTAAATTTTGATTGGGTCACCGAACCGTTTGTTTGTTTTTAACAAATATTTAAGTCAGTAGAAATTTATTTATATCTAAATTTTTTTTAATTTTTTCAGGATTTTATATAAAAATATAGGTAGTATCACAAGCAGTGGTCGTTTCAATATTTATTTATTTTTTGATGAAAAATTAGTTTATTTTTAGATAATTATGTCATTAGTGACTATAAAGAATATGTTAAATAATTTCCGCCAAAATATTACAAAATGCTGTTTGGAAAAGCTGAAATGCGTTGGCTTCCGGGCCTCCGCCACGGACCCCGCTGAGGGAGCTACCGTTCACCCCAGACCCCCTAGCTTAATGACTCGCGCCATTGGCGCTCGCCGATTTACACCCCTATCTGTATCAGAACCAGTTGTTTAGAAATTGACAGCACACCCCTGCCTTAATCCCCCCCCCCCACTTCCCGATCTGCCTTTGTCGCTCAGTGGGAAAAGCTTAAAAAATGCTCTGCACCTGATGCCTTGTCGATTAATGTGGTACCTATATACTGTAGAGTATATAATCCAGAGCGCCATCAAAGGCCCCTTCTACTCTCTACTCACCCTTTTGTGGAGAATGGCTCGTCTGATATAGTTGTTGAACCAGAGAGGAGACCACTTGTAGATAGTACGATCAGGATTGAATGCCGAGATGCAGGCAATTCCAAAGCACAAGCAAACGATAGCAACTAGAAACGATCTCGTCATTTTCTGCGTGTGAAAGAAAGGCAAAGGAATGAATATTATTAATAAAAATAAGACGTACACGACACCATTTTGTTTTTAATTTGTCACAAGGTTAAGGATCAAGATGGAAGAAGTTGATTGTTTTATGTAGACGTTTTCAATCATAGATCTAGTTCTAATTTAAAGGTTTCATTTTAGGCAACTGGACGTAAGTGAGGTCGTGTGTGTGTGTGTGTATGAATTCACAGATGTAGTGGGGTAATTTTTTGTGAGGTGAAACTTTTGGTACCTCAAAAAATTAGACAATTTATATAAAAAAAAATCAAAACATTTTTATTGTCAGAAAAAGATATATTAGTCCTGATTAGGTTAGGTTACGTTAGGTTAGATTAGTTAAAGTTTGGTTAGGTTAGATAAGCGAGTACTTCACTATTTAATGACTTAACAGAAAGCACTCTTCGAGCCCTCAGTTGTACCCGAAACACTTATCACGCCCTTCTCTGTTCGATGGCACTAAGGCTAGGTTAGGTTAGGTTAGGTTGAATTAGTTTTGGTTAATTAAATTTTTAGATATATGGATTTATAAAAGTCGTTACCTCGCTTATGCGAAGATGCACACACACACACACGTGTGTGGTGTGTGTGTGTGTCTCTCTCTCTTCTCTCTCTCTCTCTCTCTCGACCAAGAGTCAATATCATGAAACCAAACTTTACAAACTCTTTGGCAGTACATGTTCTTTTTCCAAACAAAATAAGCACAAGCCTTGCACGCAAAATTGGCTGTTCTATCTATCAGTTTTCCGTAGTTTCTTTTCCTGCATACGAGTATAACTATACATAATTATAATTTTTGAAGATGAGTTTCGTTAAGGATAACTAGGTAAAAAGATATATAACCTTAGTTAACCTTGGTTTTGCTTCCGCGCGAATTGTTCATTCTGACGAAGATCAAGCTTGTCACTCCACCTTAGACCTACAGTTTAACGTAGAATCCGAACCACGCCCCACCAGCAGCCCAACGTCTTAACCACTAGGCTAGCCAGGGTACCCATTTATCTACCAACCAAATTTTTTTGTGTGTGGAAGAATGAACAGCTGGGTTTTGCTGCGCGCCGCCTGCCGTCACAGGGTCTCAGTCCCGGGGCCGATGGATTCGTAGTCACCGATGCTAACCACTAAACTACTACACTACACACACACACACACACACACACACACACACACACATATATATATATAATATATATACTCTCAAAATATATATTATATATATATATATTATCAAAATCTCATTTTCCACCGAACTGGGGTGAGGAGGTAGCAACTGCGCGGATACAAACTGCAGAGGGTGGTGAAGAGGAGAAACGATAGCGCCTGAGGATACGCATCATTCACACAACCGTCCCAGTGGACCAGCGCCCCGACAAATGGCTTAAATTTCACACCCGCGATTTCACCGCAGGTGTGGAAGGGTACTCTAGCTAGCTCTGAATCTTCTGCGATATAGGAGGTGAAGGATTGGGGTGAGAACCCATCCTTCCCTCTTTCTCCCCAAGAAGGGCAACAATGGCTTTGGATGTGGGTGCCGCGCCTGCCCGGACCGCCGCATAACTGCAGGTAGGCATGTTTGGGGGTGTAGTGTGGAATACATACATGCGACTCGGTGGAGTAACGGTTAATATCGCTGACTACGACTCCACCGGTCCCGGGTTCGATTCCAGGCGAGAGCAGGCGGCGCGCAGCTTACCCAGCTGTTCATCCTTCCAGAAAAATATAGGTTGGTAGATAAATGGGTGCCGTGGGTAAATTAGTGATTAAGAGGCTGGGCTGCTGCTGATCGTGAGATAGGTTCCAGGCGAGGAATTTGTAACTACTGACCAACTGTAGTTGGGCGTGCTTCGGATTCCACGTTAAGCTGTAGGTCTAAGATAGAGAAACAATCTTGACCTTCGTCAGAATGAACAATTCGAACGGAAGCAAACCAAGGTTTACCAAGGTTTACCAAAGTTTTATATATATATATATACAGGCCCGGATTTAGCTATAGGCGAACTAGGCGATCGCCTAGGGCCTCGCGCCAAAGGGGCTTCGCTCAAGCCGTTTTGCGCCTTCTGTTCAAGTGATATTAGTGATTTAGAACTCTATGAAGAACTTAAAGTACTTTGCAGGTTTATACCTGAGAAAACAGATCTCGGAAATGCCCTTGTTTATATAGTGCAAAAACAACTAAGTGAGATTTATCCTAATGTTTATGTTGCACTTCGAATAGTATTAACCATCCCAGTTACTGTTGCTTCGGCTGAAAGAAGTTTCTCGCGTCTCAAACTTATTAAAACATATTTGCGTCCCACCATGTCTCAAGCGAGATTGCAATCATTAGCTACGTTATCAATAGAAAACGATATAACAAATTCATTAGATTATTCTCAATTAATTGAAGAGTTTAGCTCGAAGAAAAGTAGAAAAGCATTGCTGTAATATTCAAGGAGCATCTGAACCAAATATTGAAGCATTAATATTTAGCCTGATAAGTCGATCGCTCACTATTATAAAAAATGAAATGTCAACATCTCTTATACATCAGTATAACATCACATATGAAAAACGTTTGTATACTATGGAAAGTCATTACCTATAATATTATATAAATCTTAGAAATCATTGTCTTATATTTTCGATACAAATCTTGATTCATATTATAATTTATACTTATTTGTATGGTTTATTTATATTTCTTATACAATTTCCATGCGTGATTATTTTGGTTTGGTTTAATTTTTAAGTGCTGGCATAGTTCTGTCTATGCGGGATTCTAATATTGCTGGTATAGTACCGATAATTAAGTCCATATTTTCATATATATAGGCCTAGGGCCTCGCAACTTCTAGATCCGGCCCTGTATATATATATATGCAGTAAAATCACAGAACAACACGTGATCGTTTTAATAAGCAAAGCACCACAGGGAAAAGGAAAAGGAAACACGAAATCCGAGCGATTTCGTGATATATTCACATCTTCAGGGACAAGATGTCCCTGAAGATGTGAATATATCACGAAAGCGCTCGGATTTCGTGTTTCCTTTTCCCTGTGGTTCTTTGCTTATATATATATATATTATATATATATATATATATATTACTTAACCTATAAAACGCTATTTTAAGTAAACAGAATTCTGGAAATAAAGTTCATTAATCTTGTTCTACGAGAGATAAGGCAGAGACGGATTCCGACGGATTATGAATACCTGAAGTAGAAGCAGAAGAAGGGATGAAGTAAATGTATTTTAAGGGCGGTTATATACAGCCTTTTGAGAATAAAAGATTAAAGATGAAGGTATCGGTATCTCTCTCTCTCTTTATATATATATATATATATATATATATTTATATATATATATATATATATATATATATATATATATATATATATGGAAGCAAGGGAAGCAATGCTTCTCTATTATAAAAATGTGCAAAGGAAAAAAGCTTTTGCAATGTTTGAATATGACACTATTTTTCCATCCTCAACAAAATTGAGATTGTACGAACTCAGCCCGACCTATGGTGGCCCACTACCCGAATACGCGCAAGAGTGTGCAGTGGAAAGTTGGGTACTACAATCTCAGATATGCATCCTTTCCGAGCCTCGATTTGAGCTTTCTTTTCTTAATTGGAAAATTGACTACAATCTCAGATATGAATCCTTTCTGAGCCTCGATTTGAGCTTTCTTTTCTTAATTGGAAAATTGGCTATCTTAGAATAAGAGCATTATTGGCAACAAAAATCATTTATTGACAAAGAATATATTGGATGGTTTTCAAAATGTTACCTACGTCAATAATTTTTCGAATAAACGAAATCATAATTAACATAAATCTTCAAATTTTTGTATCATTTGTTCCACTGTTGCAAAAGGAAGCATTCTTAGAAGTGTCTACATCGACAGTAAAATGTCAATCGGGCTTAACTCCAAAAAAACTTTCACGCAAATTTGGTCAGTGGTGGGCACCGTTAACCAAAAAGTTAACTTCGTTAACCGCTAATCCGTTAACCAAAAAGTTAACTTCGTTAACCGTTAATCCGTTAATTCGTTAAACATGTAACGGAAGTTACCGATAAACCGTTAACGTTAACTTTTATTATAAAAAAAATGAAAAACACAATATATATATATATATAATTTAATTTTCCCTCTTCTTCTCGTTCTCCATTTTGTCCATGAGATGCATGTTGCCCTTCATGAAAATTAGCATATCAAAGTTTTCATCAGACAGGGATGATCTCTTGGCCCTCAGGATGTCCTTGCCCATAGAGAACAAACGCTCCACTGCAGCACTGGAGGGGATGGCTGTGTTGAACTTGATGAACAAGTCCACCAACACTTGCTCACCCAAGAAGGCAGCATCTGTCAGCAAGTCCTTGGAGTTGGTCTCCAGCCAGGTCTTGACCAAGTTCTGGGCCTTGCCTTTGAGTGACCTGTGGCTTCTGCTGCTCTCTTTTGTCTGGATGACAGCACTGAAGAAGTCATCATCCTCCTCCTCCTCGTTGTTGCTGCCTCCACTGTTGCTGCCCACTTCGTTGGACTGCTGCTTCATGGCCTCCTCGACTGTACCCTCCATGCTTTTCCTCACCCTGGCGACCTTGGTGTTGTCATACTTGTCCAACCAGATGAGGTGAAAACGCTCCCATTGTAAGACATCAATTGACTTAATTTGTCATCAAAGTGACATGAGAATTGAAATCTTACCTGATCAGTTTTATGGTTCTTGAAATGTATCAAGGAGACTACTAATAAGGTACTCACAGACATATTATAAATATACATGACTTACTTGACAACGATTATTTTTAAATATTCACTAGCACAAACATGTTGCGCAAGAGACAGACTGCAAATGAAACGAATGTAGTTGTTTGTTGTAATTGTTACATATATTTATTTGAAAGTGCTTTAAAATGCTCGTGATATTTCTTGAAAGAAGTTGAAACATTCAACTCAAATGGCAAATCTTTCCGCCTGATTTTACAGTCGACGATGTTTTGCTCAAACCAATGCCATAAATAACTACCATATTTGGTAAGACACAAATTGTGGCGACGGAAACAAATATATCGCCTGATTTTGCACTGCGGAAATGGAAATTCGTTCATCACTATTAACAGTGGCGGATTAATTGCGCACCTGCTCAGCACTGAAAATAATAGAAACTTTTAAACGTTTATTTATGAATTTTTTGGGTTAACGGACTTGAGTTAACGGAAGTTAAATGTAACGGAAGTTAATTAGTCCGATAATGATTTTCAAAGTTAACTTAAAAGTTAAATCGTTAACGAAAAAGTTAACTTCGTTAATTAACGATTAACGGATTAACGGTTTGTGCCCAGCTTTGAATTTGGTACTAATAAAATCTATTCATTAATACCAAACTCGCGTGACCGGTTGGAAGTTAAGGCTCACTCTGCCGCTTGCCAAATTGAATGTGGAAATTAAACGAACCTAAAAGATATTAATATGCTTTTTGCGAGCTACAATCTTGAACTAAAGATGGAGAAAAGATAACATGAGCGATAAATTATTCATAATTACTATTTTATCTATTCATGATACACAATAAACAAATAGCTACAAGAAATTCAAGATATAATTCTATAGTTAATTTTCTAGCGACATCTGAAAATGTATAGCTCTTTCCCTTTGTGAAAAAAGCCTCTGGCCAGTGGTTTTCCAACCTGACGACTGTAGTTTTAAATTCATACCCGAGACAAGTTTATTTTGTGAACCTTTTGTGTATGATTCCTTTTGTGTTAAAAGTGACACCCACATATTTGAATATGGATATGGAAAATGATAATAATAGACAGTGTAATTGTGTCATTGAAAGCTTACTAGTAAACAAATTCAGCAAAAGTGTTTTGGTGAAAAAGAAAAAAACAAGAAATAGACGTCCCAAGCCATTCCTCGGTTTAACTGGTAGAACAAAGCAATGCACGCGAAAATTCAATGTGCAGGGCCGGCCTTAGGCCAATTGAATCTATTTGACCAAATTGGGCCCCGCGCTCACATGGGCCCCGCACTAGGGTTGCCACCTCCAGCTTTGAAAAATAAGGAATGCAGTCTTTGGAGCCACGGTTTAAGCAGTTGAAAAAACATGTTGATTTATTTGGCTTTTTGAGTAAATTTCAACAAATTCCAAAGGAGGAATTACAAAAATATGCTGCAGATTTGGAAATTGCGCTAACAGATGTCAAGCTCATGTGATGAATGTGATGAAGCCAAAAACTTAAACTTCAACAAAATTTTGAAAGAGTTTGCAAGAAAAATTTCTTTATAAGTATAGTTTTGTTTTAACACGTTTTATGTCAAAATATAAGCTAATAAATACAGATATTGTTTTATTTTTAATACAACGTAATAGCATATATTCCTGATACCCAATTTGAAATAATCTTAAGTCCAGGAGGCCCCACCAAAATGGTCCAAATTGGGCTCCGCAATTGCAAGGCCGGCCCTGTCAATGTGACTCAATATGAGAAAACATCATGGATGACTAGATGTGTTAATTTACAGGCGCTTTTTTGCTGGCCATGCTTATTATTCAATAGTGAATTAGGGCCATGGAATTCAACTGGATTTTATGATTTAAATAATATGCATAAGACTCTCAAAAGACATGAGAATTCCTCTAATCATATAATTTCCACAATTAATCTTGCTAAATTTGGAAAATCTCATATTGACTTACAACTCAGTCGCCAACATAGAGTGAGTGTGCAAATCCACAATGAAAGAGTTAAGACAAATAGAGACATTTTAAAAAGATTAATTGACGTGGTGTGTTATTTGGGAGAGCAACAGTTAGCATTTAGAAATCATGATGAATCACAAGAGTCGGATAAGTGAGGTAATTACGTGAATTGTTAAATTTATGTGAAAAATATGATCCACTATTGAATTCTCATCTAGAGCGTTCTAGTGTATTTTCTGGCCTATCAAATAGAATTCAACAAAATGACCTCATTGATAGTGTAGGGGAAATATTGTTAATAAAATTTCGTGGCTCTTATTTTAGATGAAACGACTGATGCTAGAACTGTATCTCAGCTTTCAAATGTTGTGCCATATGTTACTATAGATGGGGAAGTTCGTGAAAAGTTTCTGGGATTTACGGATGTTAGTGCAGACAATTAGTTGATGAATTAAATATTGAATCAAAATTTGTTGCACAAACTTATGATGGGGCAAGTGTGATGTCCGGAGAGTTAAATGGGCTTCAAAAGAGAGTTAGGGAAAAATATTCAAAAGCATTTTTTATTCATTGCATGGCCCATAGATTGAATTTAGTTTTGTTGCAATCTATGACGAACATAAAGGAATGCGAGAAATTTTTCGCAAAACTTAAAGCCTTTTCTTTATTTTTCTCAAAGTCAACAAAGCGCGTTCATCTTTTAGATTGTGAAGTGAAGAAAAGATTCCCAAAAGTGGCCCCTACTCGTTGGAGTTACAATCACTGCTTGGTTGAAACAGTTTCGGAGTACAAGGAAGAACTGATTGACCTAGTTCAAATTATTGTTGATAATGGTGGTAACTGGGATACTGAAACTTATACCTGTGCCCAAGCAATTTCGTCTAACAGCTAACTTTAACGATTTTGAGTTCAATTTATTGTTGAATATATTTGCTAGCATCTTCCCACACACAAATGTAATATTTGACATTCTACAGAATAGAATATTTGACATATCCTATTGCATAAATAAAGTAAATGAACTGGTGACTATTCTGCAAAAAAAAGAAACGATTTTGATGAACTTTGGTCAGTAGTTGAATGAATCTATCCTCAAAATAAGCGAAGAAGAAATGACCCTGTCGAAGATATCAAGTCAACATACAGAAGGCTATTTGATGAAATTTTGGATGCAATTTGCGGCCAAATCGAAACTAGGTTTCAAAGTTTGAAAAATATAGCATTTCTTCAGCTCCTGGATATTAAAAAACAGGAAGACAACATAAGGAAATTTCTTGAGTCAGCTTTTCAATCATTGCAAGATAATTATGGAGAATATTTTGATATTCTTCGCTTGAGAAGTGAGCTTTCGGTTTTGTATACTGAATCCGATTTGAAAGGAAAACCTGTGAACGAGTTACTTCACTATTTGCGAAAAGCCGAGCTAGATACAGCCCTACATCAACTGACGAAGTTTTGTGAATTAGCTTTGAGTCTTCCGGCGACGAGAGCATCACTCGAGTGTTCTTTCTCCTATTTGAAAAGAATACACAGCTCCACAAGAAATGCACAAGGGCGAGATAGACTTAAATAGTCTAGCTTTAATCTCGATTGAGAGAAAGCTTCTCAAAGAAATGAAGAACGATCGTTTCTATGAAGACGTAATAAATTTATTCAATCTAAAGGATAAATAAAGTAAGTAAACATTTCGGATCACCCGAAGATCAGGGCCCCCAGCCTCAATTACCAAATGATATCTTCGTTAAAACTAACGAAAATATCACAACTTAACCTAACCAAACGTCAAGGGCGTACAGTCGACCTAACCGGGCATTCAATTTAATTTATTATTTGGTACTGTCCAACATTTCCTATTTTTTATCATTGCCTAAGGTATCCATTTCATCTTTAATATAATTGGTGTTTACACGCAATTAATATTGACCTTGCTAAAAAATATCAACTTTTGTTAATCCAATTAAAATGCTCCCATATCACAATACATCACTGCACGCCCCTGATATATATATACAGGGTGTCCTATGAGTCCGGTCTTATAGGAAAATTTACTTTAAATTAAATTTACAAAAGTAATAAATTTGAACTAAAACAAATGTTCAAATTGATATCTTGTTTTGGGACCTTTTTTTTTGTTGCGGGTAGAATAACACGCAATGGCTAATATAGGAGGCGAATTACACTCGTGAAGAAAAGGCCTCCGCCTTTTCCTCACGAGTGTAACTCACTTCCATATTAGCCATTGCGCGTTATTCTACCTACAACAAAAAAAGGTTCCCAAAACAAGACATCAGTTTGAACATTTGTTTTAGTTCTAACAAGCGGTAGCTCGCTATCGCTCGCGACCGTTGTACAATGTACAACTTGGCCCTCCGGGCGGGTAGCACTGTGACATATACTGCTATATACGCCATTACCCCCATTACCACCACCCCTCTCCCCCATTACTCCCCACCCCCACTCCCCCATTACCCCCACACACAAAAGTAAAAAACGCCATTTTTAAATATTGGTTATGACAGATTCCCTGGCAATGGGGAGGGGGCACTTGTTCAGGGGGGGCAATTATCCGGGGTGGGGGAGAGGGCAGTTGTCCAAGAACCGTTAAAACGGCTAAACTCACAGTTTGGGCGTGCATTGGTTATTGAGGACTCATTTCCTTTGACCTATCGAGAGATACGATGGATGCATAACGCTTTTGCCAGGTATTGAGAGACAAAGTTTTGCTACAGTTTACTAATGGCGTTGGAACTTGGCAGGAATTGGCTTTATCAACATGATATAGCCGCCACATTACTCTGCAGTTGCCCGTGAGATTCTAGATACAAACCTTAAAGGAAGATGGGTTTGGCGACGAGATCCCATCGAGTGGGACGCCAGATCACCTGATTTAACCCCGTGTGATTTCTGGCTTTGGGCTTATTTGCGTGACAAACTCTACACTCCCGGTTTCATCTATCCAAATGTGAATGGCCTTGGCCGCAGAATAGATGAACAACTGAAAAAGATCCCATTCGATATGCTCAAAAGAACAATGAAAAAAGTTTCATAGAGACAATCCACAAATGTATCATAGCGGATGGAAAACTCTTTGAAAATTAAATTACAATTGAACAAAATATTTGTATGAATAAAATTCTTATAGACTTTTTGTTTGATTTGTTTCATCATTTGAACACTTATCTGCATAATGTTGTTAACTAAATAGTCGTATGTATAAAATTCTTAAAGGCTTTTCTTCCACCCTGTAAATTTAATTTAAAATAAATTTTCCTACGAGACCCGGACTTATGGGACACCCTGTATATATATATATATATATATATATATATATATATATATAATTTTTAAGGGTACTTAAACAATTATGTCTTGAGAGAGAGATTTAACATTTAATATCCTTTCGTCTTGCGAGATTCAACTAATATCGGGAGACGTAAAAATTTTAATTTTGAGATAACGAAAATTAATTTGTTCCCCTCTTTTGGCTCTCTGTTTTGCCCATTTTTCCTTCAAGAAAAAGAATAACGTTGCGCGAAGACGGAACATTTATTAGGTCTATTTTTTTTTTATGTAGGTGTTTGAAATGCGCCATTTTGGGGTCAGGTATTAGGAAACTGATAGTTAGTGCCGAGGAAATGGCACTGAGTACCAGCCTATATGTAAGGTTTACGATTTTCTTAATTGGTTATCGAGGAAGGATCTTTATGCGGTGAATCGCTTGTGTTTAAGCTTCACGTTAGAATACCCATATAACGTATATATATATATATATATAAAGTATATACACCCATGTTAAGTATATATATATATAACGTATACATATATAATTATATATACACTCATATACGGGTGTATATATAATGTAGTACATTACTGTGATAATGCGATAAGCGAATAACGCAGCAAAAAGTTAAGAATATTTTTTTATTCCCAGATTAAGACAAGAATAACGCGGTTTTTAAAATTTTTAAATCTAAACGGGCCGAATTGAAGAAAGGAGCCCATCAACCGCGAGCAGACGTAAACTGAGAGACAGACTGAGTGACGCGAGTGGTGAATTTTATACAGATTGTTCATAAATTATCTTTACAAATTCAATTCAATTTAAATTAAATTTATAAAGATAATTTATGGACACCCTGTTAGTGACCCGTTGCCCACGTTAGGCTTCCATTATGAAAAAGAAAAATTTAGCATTTGTCATTTATCATTTCTTATTCAGACGAGAGGATTTAATTTTCCCAGAAGAGTTCCTTGTTCCATGCACGGTCTGTGTGTAACCCAAACATTTCTCAGGGCATATATATATATATAATATATATATATGATACAAAGATGCAAACCACAAGGAAAAAGAAAAAATATTCCAAGTTCTTTCGTGTATTCAGCAGTACACCTCGTCAGGGAATGAGGTCAGGGAATTACCCACGAGGTGTACGCTGAATACACGAAAGACCTTGGAATAATTTTTTCTTTTTTCTTGTAGGTTTGCATCATTCATTCATTTCACGTGTTTAAGTGTGAAATTCATCCCATATATATATATATATATATATATATAATATATATAATATATATATATATATATATAAAATGGCGTTAGCAGGAATTGGCTTTATGAACATGATATAGCCGAAGAGAGAAGAGAAGACAAGATGCCCATAAATATATACAACGTAGCGGAAATCAAAACATTTAGCACATACTTAACAAGAGTTAATGAGAGGCAAAAGGAATTTTAACAAGATGTTTTCAATTTTATACACCCCGCACTGCTATTGAAATTGTTTTTATAATGGATAAATGCACATTCTAGAATATTTCTTTCTATTATATCTCTCTTTTCAACAAGCGCTTTAGAACTATCCAACTTGATGCTATGATTACATCTATACATATGGTTAAACAAAGCATGGGAATTATTAACTGTTCTACACACATATTTATGCTGTTTAACCGAATATCTAACGTTTTATCCGTTTGGCCTATATATACTGAGTTACATTGTGTACATCCAATCGAATACACACAACCAACAGCATTATCCGGGCTAGTCTTTATTAGGCGTGATTTAACAGTATTATTATACTTAAAGACCACATTGATGCCAAGTACTTTAAGTAAAGTCGGAAGATATTGAAAATTAACATGGTAAGGTAGGCTAAGAATATTTGGTGCTGGTTAAGTGTGCGGTCTACCTACGATTGGTTAGGTTTAATCATGATATTTTCGTTAAAACTAACGAAAATATCATGACTAAACCTACCAATCGTCAAGGGTGATTGACAATGGGATGTAAACAAACAATTAGTAAACAAGATAAGAAGCTATAATTAAAAGGTAGACCGCCGAATCGTAGGTAGACCGCACACTTAACCAGCACCGAATATTTTTACGCTCAAATTCCTTTACAATTACATTATTATAGTACCTATTCTTGGTTTTCCTAAGACAGTTATCTAAAAATGAAATACGATAACATAATTTAGTACCAATATTCATGATATTGCATAACTCGGAATCTAAAAATTCAGGACTGACAACTCTCAATGCTCGAAGAAACATAGAAGAGAAAATAGAGGATTTAATCGAGGGATGATGATCAGAATAAAAATGCACATAAGAGTTATTATTAGTAGGCTTGCGATAGACTTCAAATTTGAACTGATTAGAGCATCTCCAAATTTTTAGATCCAGAAAAGATAGGCTTCCATCATTTTCTTTTTCACCTGCGAACTTAATAGATGGGACTAAATTGTTGAGCCTACCAAGAAATAAGTCAACATCCAAATTATTAGTGCGTTAGGTTTTGGGTTAGGATTCTCTGTCCCAAAAAAGCCCAGCAGTTTACTGATTGCTAAGTCTTTTATCAATTTTGAAAAACATAGTAATATATCCGAAAGTGAGGTGACTTTAGCCAAAGGTTGGGTGTATAGTGCTTATTAATACGAGGTATGAATCAAATTATCCTCTGAGGTTTGAAAAAGCCCTAAAAACACTTAAAAATAATGACTCATTACATATTACTAAAGCGGACAAATCTAATGCGATCGTCATCATGGACAAAAACAGTTATGTTGAAAAAATGAATACGTGGTGCTCTTCCAATACGTGCTCTACCGTAAAATTTACATTCCAATATGTGCTAACTAACGAAAATATCACGACCTAACCTAACCAATCGTTAGGTCAATTGTACGCCCTTGACGATTGGTTAGGTTAGGTCGTGATATTTTCGTTAGTTAGCACATATTAGAATGTAAATTTTACGGTAGAGCACGTATTGGAAGAGCACCGAATACGTTATTGAGTGATCGTGACACGTACAAACCTCTAAGTAGAGACCCACTGGAGGATGTTAATAAAATGTTTAACAGAAAATTAAGAGAAATATTAAAAAATAACTATAATGGGCTTTCGCAGCAGTTTCTTAGTATCAATCCGTCACTACCATATCTGTACGGCTTAGTAAAAACACATAAAGTTAATAATCTCATGAGGCCTATTGTTAGCTCAGTAGGCTCCGTAACCTATCAGCTATCTAAATGGTTAGTTAGTTTATTAACGCCGTTAGTTGGCTCCATTTCTAAGTCACATATTGTAAATAGCATGGATCTTATTGACAAACTGAAGTTTCCTAATGACCCTAATTTCAAATTGGTAAGCTTTGATGTATGTATGCTCGTTATTCACAAAAGTCCCTGTTGAACTTGATGACCTACTTGATTTTTTAAAAGATAAGATCTCTGAATATTCTTCCCCTGTTCAACACAACACTCTTAATTGAGTTAATTAAGCTTTGTGTCAAAGATTGTAAATTTCAGTTTGAAAATACGTTTTATGCTATGTCGTTTGGATTGGCGATGGGAAATCCCCTTTCACCTGTACTAGCTAATTTATATATGGAATTTTTTGAAAGGGGAATTTTGCCTACGATTGTTAATTTTAACCTGGTTTGGTACAGGTATATGGATGATATTTTATGCCTTTGGCCTAATAATTTGGATGTTGACTTATTTCTTGGTAGGACTCAACAATTTAGTCCCATCTATTAAGTTCACAGTTGAAAAAGAAAATGATGGAAGCCTATCTTTTCTGGATCTAAAAATTTGGAGATGCTCTAATCAGTTCAAATTTGAAGTCTATCGCAAGCCTATTAATAATAACTCTTACGTGCATTTTTATTCTGACCATCATCCCTCGATTAAATCCTCTATTTTCTCTGCTGTTTCTTAGAGCATTGAGAGTTGTCAGTCTTCAATTTTTAGATTCCTAGTTATGCAATATCATGAATATTGCTACTAAATTATGTTATCCTATTTCATTTTTAGATAATTGTCTTAGGAAAGCCAAGAATAGGTATTATAATAATGTAACTGTAAAGGAATTTGAGCGTAAAAATATCCTTAGCCTACCTTACCATGTTAATTTTCAATATCTCCCGACTTTACTTAAAGCAATTGGCATCAATGTAGTCTTTAAGTATAATAATACTGTTAAATCATGCCTAATAAAGAACAGCCCGGAAAATGGTGTTGGATGTGTGTATTCGATTGGATGTACACAATGTAACTCAGTATATATAGGCCAAACGGGTAAAACGTTAGATATTAGGGTAAAACAGCATAAATATGCGTGTAGAACAGCTAATAATTCCAATGCTTTGTTTAACCATATGTATAGATGTAATCATAGCATCAAGTGGGATAGTTCTAAAGCACTTGTTAAAAACAGATATAATAGAAAGAAATATTCTAGAATGTGCATTTATTCATTTTAAAAACAATTTCAATAGCAGTGCTGGAATGTATAAGATTGACAATATCCTGTTAAAATTCCTTCTGCCTCTCATTAACTCTTGTTAAGTATGTGGTAATTGCTTTGGTTTCCGCTTCGTTGTATATATTTATGGGCACCTTGCCTTCTGTCTTCATTCCCTGACGAGGTGTAGCTCTGAATACACGAAAGGCCTTGGAATCGTTTTTCTTTTTCCTTGTGGGTTTGCAGCATTCATTCATTTCACGTGCTTAATTGTGAAATTCATCCCATAATATATACTATATATATATATATATATATATATATATATATATATATATATATATATATATATATATATATTTTTTTATATATATATAAAATAAAAAATTCGAAAGGCAAGAAATATCTCCAAAACTTGATACTTTATCACAAAACCGACGTTTCAATTGAGCTACGCTCGGCCCATTAATAAGGTAACCAGAGTCCCGATTTTGGGCGGGACAGTCCCGAATTTATGACATGTGTCCCTCTTTTCAAAATGTCCCGAAAATGTCCCGCATTTGGAACAAATTTTCATAAATGTCCCGCTTTATTAAAATTACTGTTACATTAGACATCAGATGTCCTTTATTGAATTAATAGAATTATGCCACATTCCGAATTCCAAATCTAAATACTAACTTGCAAACTGAACTGGTACGATACATGTCGCCGTGCGGCAGTGCCGTGATTCCCGACTAGTGTTTCAGGGTTTCATTAGCGGCCTCTGTGTAAAGTTATGTTATAGTGTAACGCTTTTATGTTTTTATGTTTGCTTAATTAATAACCTTAATTAATTTTTATCACTGCATCCTTTTTTTTTCTTTTGCAGCTAGGTTAAACTTTTTCGTTTGAAAGATAAGGAAAGTTATTAATTGTATCGTACGTAAGGTCGTAGGCCTAGTTTGACAACACAAAATGTCTAAAACTAAAAGGAAGTGTACATTTAATGCACATCTGCAGTCTAAATATCCATTTATTACAAAAACAACAACAGAAAGTGATGTACGGTGTGAGAAATGTAAAAGTGACTTCAGCATTGGACATGGTGGGATTAATGATATTACTAAGCATCTTGGCTCAAAGAGACACAAATCGGTTGATATCGGTGCTTCATCTAGTAAGATAGTGAGTGATTATTTTAAAAGTGTGACGCCTAGTAATAAGGATTTAGAAGTAGCTGCTGCTGAGGGTTTGTGAAATTACCATACAGTCGGAAAATCAAAGCTTCAGATCTACTGACTGTGCAACAAAAATTTTGAAAACATGCTTTGAACCAAAATTTTCATGTGCCAGAACAAAGTGCGAAGCGATTGTTTCAAATGTATTTGCACCATATGCTGAAACAGAATTAAAAAAACAATTAAAGGATGCTCATTGCATAACATTGCTAACTGATGCAAGCAACCATGGAAACATCAAGCTATTTCCTGTTTTAATTCGTTTCTTTCAGCCATATGAAGGTGCTCAAGTGAAGCTTATTGACTTTAAATCTCAGCCTGGAGAAACCTCAGATATTGTGGTGAAATATTTAACTGATATTATTGAAGAGCATGACCTGAGCAGAAAATTAGTTGCTTTCTGTGGTGATAACACTAACTGTAATTTTGGTGGTGCTGCAAGAAAAGGAGTGAATAACATTTTCAGGAAGCTAAATGACTACATTGGTAGAGAACTAATTGGGATTGGTTGTTTTGCACATATTGTACATAATGCTGTTCAGTCTGCCAGTGACTGTCTGCCAATTGATGTGGAAACAGTGGTTGTAAAAATATATTCATATTTCTACATCTATACTGTTTGAGTAGAAGAGCTGAAATATAAACAGTTACTGGGATATAGTGAAACAAGGTGGTTGGCATTAATGCCTGGAGTTGAAAGAATACTCAAGTTGTTTCCTGGTCTAAGATCATACTTTCTGAGCCAAAGCAGAATACGTGGTGCTCTTCCAATACGTGCTCTACCGTAAAATTTACATTCCAATATGTGCTAACTAACGAAAATATCACGACCTAACCTAACCAATCGTTAGGTCAATTGTACGCCCTTGACGATTGGTTAGGTTAGGTCGTGATATTTTCGTTAGTTAGCACATATTGGAATGTAATTTTACGTAGAGCACGTATTGGAAGAGCACCGAATACGTTATTGAGTGATCGTGACACGTACAAACCTCTAAGTAGAGACCCACTGGAGGATGTTAATAAAATGTTTAACAGAAAATTAAGAGAAATATTAAAAAATAACTATAATGGGCTTTCGCAGCAGTTTCTTAGTATCAATCCGTCACTACCATATCTGTACGGCTTAGTAAAAACACATAAAGTTAATAATCTCATGAGGCCTATTGTTAGCTCAGTAGGCTCCGTAACCTATCAGCTATCTAAATGGTTAGTTAGTTTATTAACGCCGTTAGTTGGCTCCATTTCTAAGTCACATATTGTAAATAGCATGGATCTTATTGACAAACTGAAGTTTCCTAATGACCCTAATTTCAAATTGGTAAGCTTTGATGTATGTATGCTCGTTATTCACAAAAGTCCCTGTTGAACTTGATGACCTACTTGATTTTTTAAAAGATAAGATCACAGTTGAAAAAGAAAATGATGGAAGCCTATCTTTTCTGGATCTAAAAATTTGGAGATGCTCTAATCAGTTCAAATTTGAAGTCTATCGCAAGCCTATTAATAATAACTCTTACGTGCATTTTTATTCTGACCATCATCCCTCGATTAAATCCTCTATTTTCTCTGCTGTTTCTTAGAGCATTGAGAGTTGTCAGTCTTCAATTTTTAGATTCCTAGTTATGCAATATCATGAATATTGCTACTAAATTATGTTATCCTATTTCATTTTTAGATAATTGTCTTAGGAAAGCCAAGAATAGGTATTATAATAATGTAACTGTAAAGGAATTTGAGCGTAAAATATCCTTAGCCTACCTTACCATGTTAATTTTCAATATCTCCCGACTTTACTTAAAGCAATTGGCATCAATGTAGTCTTTAAGTATAATAATACTGTTAAATCATGCCTAATAAAGAACAGCCCGGAAAATGGTGTTGGATGTGTGTATTCGATTGGATGTACACAATGTAACTCAGTATATATAGGCCAAACGGGTAAAACGTTAGATATTAGGGTAAAACAGCATAAATATGCGTGTAGAACAGCTAATAATTCCAATGCTTTGTTTAACCATATGTATAGATGTAATCATAGCATCAAGTGGGATAGTTCTAAAGCACTTGTTAAAAACAGATATAATAGAAAGAAATATTCTAGAATGTGCATTTATTCATTTTAAAAACAATTTCAATAGCAGTGCTGGAATGTATAAGATTGACAATATCCTGTTAAAATTCCTTCTGCCTCTCATTAACTCTTGTTAAGTATGTGGTAATTGCTTTGGTTTCCGCTTCGTTGTATATATTTATGGGCACCTTGCCTTCTGTCTTCATTCCCTGACGAGGTGTAGCTCTGAATACACGAAAGGCCTTGGAATCGTTTTTCTTTTTCCTTGTGGGTTTGCAGCATTCATTCATTTCACGTGCTTAATTGTGAAATTCATCCCATATATATATATATATATATATATATATATATATATATTATATATATATATATATATATATATTTTTTTTTATATATAAATAAAATAAAAAATTCGAAAGGCAAGAAATATCTCCAAAACTTGATACTTTATCACAAAACCGACGTTTCAATTGAGCTACGCTCGGCCCATTAATAAGGTAACCAGAGTCCCGATTTTGGGCGGGACAGTCCCGAATTTATGACATGTGTCCCTCTTTTCAAAATGTCCCGAAAATGTCCCGCATTTGGAACAAATTTTCATAAATGTCCCGCTTTATTAAAATTACTGTTACATTAGACATCAGATGTCCTTTATGAATTAATAGAATTATGCCACATTCCGAATTCCAAATCTAAATACTAACTTGCAAACTGAACTGGTACGATACATGTCGCCGTGCGGCAGTGCCGTGATTCCCGACTAGTGTTTCAGGGTTTCATTAGCGGCCTCTGTGTAAAGTTATGTTATAGTGTAACGCTTTTATGTTTTTATGTTTGTAATTTGGAGATGCTCTAATCAGTTCAAATTTGAAGTCTATCGCAAGCCTATTAATAATAACTCTTACGTGCATTTTTATTCTGACCATCATCCCTCGATTAAATCCTCTATTTTCTCTGCTGTTTCTTAGAGCATTGAGAGTTGTCAGTCTTCAATTTTTAGATTCCTAGTTATGCAATATCATGAATATTGCTACTAAATTATGTTATCCTATTTCATTTTTAGATAATTGTCTTAGGAAAGCCAAGAATAGGTATTATAATAATGTAACTGTAAAGGAATTTGAGCGTAAAATATCCTTAGCCTACCTTACCATGTTAATTTTCAATATCTCCCGACTTTACTTAAAGCAATTGGCATCAATGTAGTCTTTAAGTATAATAATACTGTTAAATCATGCCTAATAAAGAACAGCCCGGAAAATGGTGTTGGATGTGTGTATTCGATTGGATGTACACAATGTAACTCAGTATATATAGGCCAAACGGGTAAAACGTTAGATATTAGGGTAAAACAGCATAAATATGCGTGTAGAACAGCTAATAATTCCAATGCTTTGTTTAACCATATGTATAGATGTAATCATAGCATCAAGTGGGATAGTTCTAAAGCACTTGTTAAAAACAGATATAATAGAAAGAAATATTCTAGAATGTGAATACTAACTTGCAAACTGAACTGGTACGATACATGTCGCCGTGCGGCAGTGCCGTGATTCCCGACTAGTGTTTCAGGGTTTCATTAGCGGCCTCTGTGTAAAGTTATGTTATAGTGTAACGCTTTTATGTTTTTATGTTTGTAATTTGGAGATGCTCTAATCAGTTCAAATTTGAAGTCTATCGCAAGCCTATTAATAATAACTCTTACGTGCATTTTTATTCTGACCATCATCCCTCGATTAAATCCTCTATTTTCTCTGCTGTTTCTTAGAGCATTGAGAGTTGTCAGTCTTCAATTTTTAGATTCCTAGTTATGCAATATCATGAATATTGCTACTAAATTATGTTATCCTATTTCATTTTTAGATAATTGTCTTAGGAAAGCCAAGAATAGGTATTATAATAATGTAACTGTAAAGGAATTTGAGCGTAAAAATATCCTTAGCCTACCTTACCATGTTAATTTTCAATATCTCCCGACTTTACTTAAAGCAATTGGCATCAATGTAGTCTTTAAGTATAATAATACTGTTAAATCATGCCTAATAAAGAACAGCCCGGAAAATGGTGTTGGATGTGTGTATTCGATTGGATGTACACAATGTAACTCAGTATATATAGGCCAAACGGGTAAAACGTTAGATATTAGGGTAAAACAGCATAAATATGCGTGTAGAACAGCTAATAATTCCAATGCTTTGTTTAACCATATGTATAGATGTAATCATAGCATCAAGTGGGATAGTGCAATTTCTGATCTGAAGGATAATTTGCAATCAAAGAAAGATAATGTGTTTGTGCCACTCTCAGTCAGGAGTCTTGTAAACAAACTTGAACAAGATGGGTTGATTGATTCTAATGATTCCTTATCTGTAAAGAAAATACTAGTTGAGTTTTATGACGCGTGTTAAGTACTTGGATCAGTGGTCGGGTCACTTGCCAAACGTTGAGTGTATGCAGTGGGCTTTATTAAAACAAGTTCCAAAGTGGTCAGTTGTTGAGAAAACAATGGATTTTGCTGCTGAAAAACAACTATTTGACCCCAAATTTGACACTGAATTATTTGATGAGTTCACGTGTTTTGCAAAGTACATTAGTGATGAGAAAGTAGCAGAGTGGAATGCATCTAAATTATCAACAGACCAGCGCTGGGTGGAAGTATTCACTCATTTCAAGGCCAGAAATGTCAATCATCAACGAATGTCAGCATTAGTTCAGTTCATACTCTGTCTTCCAGGAACTAATGCTTCGACTGAACGTGCTTTCTCTCAAATGAATAAGACGTGGACATCTGAGAAAGCACAACTGAAAGTCTCAACTCTAAAAGCTTTACTTTTAACTAAAATAAACTTCAATCAAACCTGTATGGAGTTCTACACTATGTTGAAATCAACTCCGGAGTTAATTCAGAAGATTTCATCTACTGAAAAGTACAGAAATTGAAAAGCAAGTACGATAATATTGTGTATTGGTATGTCATAGATATAAGCCATTCTCAGTTGAGTTAATTTTTTTCATAATTATATACTCAAGAGAAAAAACAAGCAGTGCAGTAATAATTATGTTCCATATAATATATATATATATATATATATATATATATATATATATATATATATATATATGAATAGAAACGACGTAAGTAATAAGGAGCGTCTCTGCACACGTCGTTTCTATTCATTTATATACTGCGTGGTCATTGCAGTTAAATGCATATACATATATATTATATATATATATATATATATATTATGGACAATGTATTGTCAGAGTGAGTTTTGGTTCTTCCTGCGGAGTGAGGCAAAGCTCTTTGATCACCACTTTGCTGCTTAATGATGGTTAAATTGCCTAATTCATGGTTTAATTGCTTAAGTTAATGAGGCAAAAATTCGATGTTGTATAGATAACATGGGAATAAATAACTTAGTCTATACCGATGATACAGTGTTAATAAGACCTTTAGTTAAAGGCCTGGATTGTCTTCTAAAAATCTGAACCAAAATATTCATTTTAATGTTACAAAAACTGAAGTTATGCAATTTCACCCCAAAAGCTCTAATCAGTTAGCTGATATTAGTTTCAAAATGAATGGTGAACCAATGAGGAGGTAAAAAATTTAAGTATTTGGGTATCACCAGCTCCTTGAGTGATGACTCAGATATAAGAAAACAATATCGAAGCCTCTGTGCTAAAGCAAATATGACTATAAAGAACTTCCGGTTCTGTACAAGTAAAGCTAAAGACACTGTTCCGTACCTTCCGCACTAATATATATGGGCAGCAACTCTGGGTGAACTATAAAAAAAGGTTCTGACAGAACTCTGAATTTGCTTTATGACACAGATCTTTCAAACTCCTACGTAAGTTATCCCCAAGATGTTCAGCTTCGCAAATGTTTGCTAACCACAATCTCGCGAGCTTCCAGGAGGTAACAAGACGGTCTCAATAGGGTCTAACGCAAAGAATTAAAAAATCAGCCAATCCATTTATCCAAGCTATTCATCAATCCTGACATATGTCATCCAAGCTCTGGACTTGATGGCATGAAAACCATTTGTCTGTAGTTCCCCTTAACCTCGACATTGCTATTTTTTATTATTTATATTTCTATTTTTAGTACTGGCGTTCTTATTTTATTTTATTTATTTTTTCAATTTGTATTATTACTATTTGTCGTATGGAGTACTCGTCTGCCAATAAACTCTTTCATTTTCACATACAGTACATATACACTGCGCCCTCGATATATGCGAGGGATAGGTTCTGCTAAAACCTTGCATAATGCAAATTCGCATATATCGAACTTATAGTTAAATGAAAAAAATAGGGATGCGTTCCACAACCAGTTTTTTTTTACCCTATACCCTTCTTGGTAGAAATAGGGTCATCGCATAACAGCGAATTCGCATATGCTGAAGACGCATATATCGAGGGCGCAGTGTATAATAATCAAAGTTTAAGATATGGTTATAGTTTAAGTTTGAGGAATGGTTTCACTACCTTACACAGAACACCGTTCTGCCCATACACTCATTCAGGGTAAGAGGAGCTCGCAGTATCATTGCCAAGTGTATAGAGGGTTAGCGTACTGAGAAGACTTCCGTGCATGGCTCATCACCACTGATAGTGACATTGCTGCGTTATCCTAATTTAGTGAATAGTCTGAGCCATAATCATTTCTTTCCCTGTGTCCTTAGTTTATTATATATATTACAGGGAATCTGTGTAACTAGGGATTTCATGAAATCCCTAAAATGTTCAGGGCTTTCATGTAAGGTTAAGTCGTGATATTTTCGTTAATTTTAACGAAAATATCACGATTTAACCCAACCATTCGTCAAGGGCGTACAGTTGACCTAACCGGGTATTCAATTAATCTAAACGGGCATTCAATAATTTTTTCGTAGGTTTAACGAAAATATCACGACTTAACTTTATATAAAATCCCTGAACATTTTAGTTTAGGGATTTCATGAAATCCCTAGTTACACAGATTCCCTGTAACATACACAAAAGAGAACCTTTTGGGTCATGTAGCTAGTTTGTACTGGGATGTGGTTATGTTCACACACACACATATATATATATATATATATATATATATATATATATACTACGTCGCCACGGTTATAAAGTATAGTTGAAAATGATTCATGCAATAAATAGACAGTTTGTTACCTCTTCATATTAACTGACTCGAAGCAGTGTTTTTGTCTAATCTATTTTGAAATGTGTATTTATTGTGCCACAGAAACCTACTCCAACTGGGAACTTATTCCACATTTCTGCAACTCCGTTAGAAAAGAAATATTTTCCAATAACGATAATAAATGTCTTTATTTTTAAACTTTTTACTTCCTTATACTTTCGTTCATTTCTAAACTGATTTTTGGAGCAGTTCTACCAAACCTTTTTAGTACTTCGAAAATTTAAATCCTGTCTTCTCTCATTCTCCATTTTTACTGAGAATAAATTTAATTCTTTGCCTTTCTTTGTACGGTTTGTTTCTTAACTTCAGGATTGGTTCTGTCACTCGTCTTTCAATGCCTCGAACCTATTTACTATCTTTGATGAACTGTATCTGGATTCTGGCAATTCGCCGAAACATTTTAATTTTGCCTGTTTGCCCTCGGAGGCAATGAACATCATTTTGACGATGTTAAATCTTTATTAATTGTAACTCCCGAGTCCTTTTCTTCGTTAATGTTGCCTAACAAGTTGTTATTCACTTTATAATCTTCGTTGCGTCTTCTTATGAGCCCAATATTACATTTGTCTATAGTAACTTTTATTGACATTGTGACCGACATAATTTCGTCTAAGTTCGAGTTAACCTTATATGGACAACTGTTACAAATTTCTAACGTTTCATATACACGCATTTATAACTTAACCCTTCAGAAAATTCTGTCCATAGAGGGTTAAGCTGCTCTTTTTCAGGGATTGTTTCCACTTTGACATCTACTTTTGTATCCGCGAACCTTGAAATTTTATTATTTAAAACTATCGGTGAGTCATTGATGTATATCATAAATAAGATTGGTCCTAGGGTAAATGTATGAGACGCTCCGTTCGATACTATTATCCATCCTGACATTTCCCGTTTGAAACCACTGCCCGCTTTCTGTTACTGAGCCATCTGCTTATCCATCTGCACGTTCTCAGACATCGCATGGCATTTCAATTTATTGATCAAATCTCTTACGAGGCACTTTATCGAATACTTTCACAAAATTGACATAAATAACGCCAACTGGTATTATCGAATGTGGTGTAACACAGTGATGAAAAAGTCCAAATAAGTTGTTTGCTGTTCTACATAGTCTAAACCGGTGTTTTGTATTTGTTAGAAGCTTATTTCCTCCTGAGTGATCCATCCTTTGTCTCTACATACAGTCTATAAAAGTGTTTTACTTACCGGAAATGGTACATTTACAATTTTTAATCCTTTTTATCACCTGTTTTCCAAGACTGGCGTAACATTCGCATTTTCCACTCGAAGGGAATCAATGCTCTTTCCATCGAGTGATTCATTAAATATTATGTACAGTGAATAAACGATTTGTCTCTTATGATTTATTTTAACGCGAATGAATGTATTAAATACCGTCTAATCCACGAGACTCGCTCGTTCAGTTGTATTTGTGAAGCTGCTTTAGGATTTTCGCCTAATTCTTTTACATCAATGCATAATTTTCACTTTTCTCTATCCCATCTTATGATGATAATGATAATAAATTTTATTACATGGCTTCTTTTCTTTTGCATAAAACCGAATGAAAAAATTCATTTAGTAGTTTATTCACCTGCTGATCGTCATATATCAGTTTCCCATTTCTATCAGTTAGAGGAATTACGCTGTAAAGCAGTCAACCCTAAAATTCCGCATGGCATAAAAATGTTGAATCATTTGGTTCCGTATTAATGTTAAAATAAGTTAAGGAAGGCTTCCTCTTAGAGTTATGCCTTTTGACCCTATATATCAAAAATCCATACCAAAAGGGGAACCTATACTGTCAGTGTTAGGGACCCTTGATTACTTGGAACGTTAAAATTACCAAAAACACATTTAAGTACTTCGGCTTTAAGAACTTTCCCGCTTATGACGCGTATAATTGTAGCTATAAACTCCCTTTGGGTCACTTTTTGAATTACTTGTCCTCTTTTCATGCATGAACGCTTACCACTTCTCATTTACAAATTAGTGAAGTTAATTGTACCTGCTGTACTTCCTCTGTCTTTAAATCCCTTAAGCGTACGTACTTTTTTTTACTTATTTTATCTTTGAAGCCTATTCGTCGGCCACATTAAAATGGAAACTCACGTTTCTACATTTTACCCGGCATTTTTTGATATCGAATTTTCTTAATGGTTTTAAATTTATTCCTAGTCGCATGTCCTTCATAATTTTCATATTTAGTTCCCATTTTTAGGTCCCTTTCAGACTCACTGTTACGAGACAAATGTTTTTGAAAAAATCGAGATCTGAATTTTGCTTAGTTTAATATTCCACAAAATATTCTGACATTATTTTTTTTTTACTGAAAATTGTGAATAAAAACCCGTATTTCCTCGCTCGTAGGTAAAAAATGTGCATCCAATCAGCTTGTAGTACAATTCCTTCTTATCAAACATACCCAATCGAGGCTAAGAAGAAGTTAACACTGATACCATCAAGTCCGAATGGGATATACCCAAATAACCTGCTTTAATTGATTCCTCATTTTATCATAGTTGCCAACCCCCATTTAAATTCGAAACCAAAATTCTACCCTTGTTTCTTTCATCACCCGCAAAAACGCGACACCAACCACAGAGATTACCGTATACATACAGTAACTTTCCACCAACTTCGTGTTTGTCACTAAGTACATCCTCGTATAAATGATAAATGATGCTATTTAACTATGGATAGGTATAAATAGCCCAGATCTACGGTAGATTATCTTCTTTGTTTAAAATAAATGTCACTTTAATTAAAATCACTGTCCAATTAAACTCCAAACTCAATCTTCACACGGTCTGTAAATCCACGTTAATGCAGGCCAAAGATTTAGGTCGCAACAAATAGAATTAAATGATTAATTAATTTAATGCTTTGTACTGTGGTTTTATAATAATAATAATAATAATAATAATAATAATAATAATATCCCAAGTAGCACACTCGTATCGACATAATGATGAACAAATATCGATGAATCAACATCAGATAATTGAAGCAATATTGACCTGTCATTTTCGAAGAAATTTGGAATCGAAATGGCCCAAATTTCGATATCGATGTCGAAGTGGGATAGAAACTGAGTCCTCACGTAACTCCACCATTCATTAAATACAGAAACAACATTAAATCCTCACGTTTTAAGAAAATATATTTAAAAAAATGTTGATTCCACTTTATTTTATCAACATATTTTGCATCAATATTGCATTAATAATTACATCAGTATTAATCTGCCAATTGTCACAAATGTCAACCACATTTCAACGATATCAACCATGCATCAACAATCGTTAAATCAACCATTCTACCTGGGACGATAATAATAATGATAATTAATAATGATAATAGTGATAATAATAATGACAATAATAATAATAATAATGATAATTGTTCATTTATTTAGTATGGTTATTTTGAGTCAAGTCCTTTTATGTTAATCTTATCATACAGATGGCATGCGCATTCATTATTTCTTTTGTTTATTTTCCAACATTTATAACGCGCAATTGGGAAAAGAAGCTCCTTTTTTAATATAAAATCTTTTGAAAAAAAATATTGAAGACGGTGTATCCGTCACCCAATCCTATAAAACGTATAACATGATATAACAGTGGTATAATATTATTGTTCCAAACAACTAACCAATAATTATTTTTTACTGATTTTGTTTTTAATTTTCATTATTTTTTCCTATAAATTTCATTCAGATGCGAACTTTTTGCAGAAAGTGTAAACGAAATTATTTTTAATAACAATGATGTAAAATGAAGAGTGATCATACGTGGTCATTTTACTCTTATACAGAATTTCGCACGATGGAATGCGCTTTAAAAAAAAAATATGTACAGACAGTCCTCAGATAATGATGATTCCGATAAAGACATTTTCGCAATAACGACTTTTAATACATTATAACCTCCAACCCAGATACCGATGCCCATTCCTCGCAATACCGACATGTTGGGAATTTCGTCGGAGTAAGTAGCAGCATCGTACGTAAATTTCGGCAACTTCGGTTGGCAACAACGATTCAACGAGTCTAGAACGTTCAGTACACTCAGTTGAGCCGGCGCCGCCATTTTGGAAGGGTTAGTGCAGTGTTTACGTAACAAACATTTATTATTTTTATGTTTTTCTAATAAATATTGACTTGTGATTAATATTATGGCACCAAAAAGTAGAATTAGTGATAGAGAAAGTGTGGAGAAAAGGTAAAGGTACAGTTTTGAGTTTAAAGTGGATATTATAAAGCGTGGTGACTCAGGTGAATTGTTAGCGTCCGTCGATAGCGAGTCACTAAACTTGAATCGTTCGACATAGGCTCCGATTTATAAAAAAAAGGAAAAAATACTTGATCATGTGAAGAATGCATGGAATTTAAAAGCGAAAGTGTTGTCAAAGAAAGGGAATGTTTAAGAAAGTTGATAAAGACCCCTACAAAGAAAGATAAAGAGCCCTCTACATCTACAGAGCTGAAGAAGATTTTAAGGTAAGAAATTATAATTAGAAGATTTAATCTAGATTAAATATTATTTTCTTTACTATCAAATGTTTTAAATGTTAGATTTTAAACTATATAACAGTGTGAGGTTGTTAAACTATTAATTTATTGTGTAAATAATGGTTCGAAAATATTTTGTCCAAAGTCCAGCAACCTAACCCCCACTTATAACATGTATCCTATGGTAAAACGTAATCCAGATAACGACGTTTCAGGTAACGATGCGTTTTCCAAGAACGCATTAATGTCGCTATCTGAGGACTGCCTGTATATATATGGTGTAACAAAAGTCCATTCTTATGGGGAAATAAGATATAACAGAATTGAACGAGAAAATAGTTTTAACTCTACATTACAAACAATACAGTCAACTTACCAATTAATCCAGTACATGCTGAAATTGCATTCCATGTAGCCATTGACGCATTTCTACTCGTCTTTGTAAGCTGTCCGTTACGTTTTGAAGTGTTTCCGCACAAATTCTGTTACACTGATCTGGAATTTTTTCTTTTAACTGCTGGATCGTTCGAGGTCTTGACTCGTAAGCAATTGACTTTAAGTGGCCCCACAAGAAGGAGTCAGATCAATGAAAGAAAGCCACCCCCAGCCTTCTTTACTTAGCTTTATAAGGCTAACTAACGAAAATATAGCGACCTAACCTAACCAATCGTCAAGGGCGTACAGTTGACCTAATGATTGGTTAGGTTAGGTCGTGATATTTTCGTTAGTTAGCCTTATAAAGCTAACTAAAGAAGGCTGGGGGTGGCTTTCTTTCATTGATCCAAGGAGTGAAGTGGGGTCAAGTGCCACGTAATACATACAGACTTATCACAATCACTTGTTATATCTTATTTTCCTATGACAACGGACTTTTGTTCTCCCCATATATATATATAATATATATATATATATATATAATATATATATATATATATGAGCGGTCGACCGCAGGATCCTAAACCGTCGTTCGAACTCACATAAAGTAATATACAGGATGGCGCAAAAGTCACGTATCATAGGAATTTTCAGTGTTGATTATAATATATTATTTTTTTCTTTTAAGTAGGGAATGGCTGCGAAATTAACAATAGACCGATCTGTACCGATTCATCGCTTTGTTGTACCTGGTATTCCATACATTAAAACCAAGCTCACCTTCTCGTCTATTGTTAATTTCGCAGCCATCGCCTACCTAAAAGAAAAAAATAATATAGTCAACACTGAAAATTCCTATGATGCGCGACTTTTGCGCCATCCTGTATATGTATATATATTTCTTTTTAGGATGGTCGTGGAAAAAAATTAGAAAATTTGATGGCACTTTATTAAAATTACTCTGCGCAAAATTTCAGCCCAATCAAATAAGGATTTTTACAGATTGGTTTTATATTGTCTTCACAACCCAATTAACCCATCCTCGTTTGTAAATCCTCCTCACTTTACAATGAGTATTAGCTCCTAAATTTGGAGTCAGTCACTCATTTTTGTCTGGTTTTAGGAGTCGAGATTAAAGTCGTTGAGCAAATTTTTTTTACGCAGGAAGGAGGGGGCCGAGGGAAAATGCTCCCAAAATACGCCCCCTCCCCTAACTATAGAGAAGAAAAAGACCCAAAATCAAGATTATTTTTTTTTTAATTTTAAAAAGATTGTGTAGTGTGTAAGGTCCATGTATATGTAGTGAGGAACAGGTAGAGAAGTGTGTTTGTGTGTTTGAGAACATGCTGAACTGCTCACAGGGTAGATGAGACACGGAATAAGACCAGCTAAGTAGCTAACGTCCCCCCCCCCCGATGTACACCTCATGTATATATATATATATATATATATATATATATATTGATATGACAGGTATTTTCGTGCTTCACAAAATTACTTCACAAAACAGTAAATATCGAGAGAACAAAATAAGATATGAACAAGTGGTAACCGTCTTTGGACACAGACTGAGTCACACTACAACATACATCACATGACGCGCATGCGCGTCATGTGATGCGCGCACAGCATAACCAGGTCGGGAACTTTTTGAACACACCTCGTATATATATATATATATATGGCAGGTATTTTCGTGCTTCAGAGTTGGCAACTCTGGCCATGTCCCGACGATCCGAAATGGGCCGACTCCTCTCAGTCACCAGCCAATCACAAGAGTAGTTCCGGTAGCGTCGAGAAAATGCTCTTACTACAGGGTGTTCCATTTAAATGGAACCACAGGGAGTAATTAATAATGTATTTTTTTCCAGATTTGTGAGGGTAAAGGTAATAAAGGTAAGGTATGGTACTAAAGGTAAATAAAGGTGATAAGGTACCAATATCCTTTCCAATCTTTATTATTCCCTATGGTCCCATTTAAATGAGAGTAATAAAGATTGAAAAGGATATTGGTACCTTTATTGCCTTTATTTACCTTTATTACCTTACCTTACCTTTATTACCTTATTGTTACCTTTATTACGTTTGCCCTCACAAATGTGGGAAAAAGAAGATTTAATTATTCTCTATGGTTCCATTTAAATGGAACACCCTGTAGAAAGGCGTGGAAGGTGCTAGAAGTTTGAAAGGGTTATATAAATGGACTGAATATCTGGGAGTTAGTTAGTGCGTTCCAAGCGACTGATAGGGTTACTTAAGCGTATAAATTGCAAAGCGATTGTTGTTATCGGTACCAATTTTGTGGGAATTTCTTGGTATTTTTTTTGTTTGTTTAAAATCAAACAAAACTGAATAAGATGAGTGCAATGTGTGCTTCTGAGGTATGCTCCTAGTAAGAAGTTCGAGAAAGTAGAGCCAGTGTTCGTGTTTTACATGAGTCTAGAGTTACAGCAAAAGAATCAAGGCATTCTAAGAGGGGAGTGGGAGATGTGGCTGCTGAAGTGGCAGAACACAGCTGAAGAGAACCGGCCTAAATATGCCACCGAAGCGTTAAAACAGTGCAATGAGAATCTATTCCCCAATATAAATGTTCTACTTTCGATCCTTGACATATAACCGGTGACGACCACTTCCGTCGCTAAAACGCCTGAAAACGTATCTTCAAAGTCGGACAGGAGAGGAGTGACTCACCGGATTGACGCTCATGTCAGTATACAGGAATCCTGTGAACTCAGATGAAGTGATCGCTACATTCATGAAGCAATGAAGAAGAGTTAAGATATTATAAAATAAAGGATTAAAACATCAAAGGACTCCACAGAGAGAGCTCAAGATGGAGTGAGCATCTCTTTTATGTCATTATATACAAATTTAACTGGTAGATTGTGTACAAATCACTTCATATCTTAACCAAATTTTTGCGTTTAATACTTGGGTCGTGACGATTCAAGTCGCGTGTGATTTTACAGTGACAAAATGGGAGCCTCGCCTGGGAATCGCGTCACGGTCGCTGCAGTGTGCTGGACTGCCATGTCGTGAGTCGCAAGACAATCCTGTGTGCGGCTGGCCGAAGAGTGTGAATGCGTTTAGTCCAATACAATATCTCTTATGTGAGAAATTTGATTCTCGTCATGAAGCCTTGTTTTTGCTGTTAGTTAATAATTTCATGGTTTTCTGTTACACAAATGTACGAGGGCCACTCACTATATTTTACCCCACCTTTTTTTCTTTCTTTCCAAATTTCCTTGTAAGTTCCAGAAATTTTGTACACAAGTAGTTACCTTTTTTACAAGTTTTTATTTTTCCATATAGTCTCCATCCTTTTATACGGCTTTCCTCCACCTCGAAACAAGGGCCTTTATACCTTGTTGGTAAAAGTCCGCTGGGTTCCGCTGGAGCCACCTCTTAACTTCCTCACCAACCTCATCGTCACTAACACTTTCTTCCACGAATAGCATCCTTCATTGGCCCAAACAAATTGAAGTCTGAAAGTGTCAGATCCGGGCTGTATGGAGGGTGGGGTAACACAGTCATGCACATTTTTGTGATGGCCTCTCTTGTTTGCCAACTGTTGTGTGGTGTTGCGTTATCGTGCAAAAGAAGGACGTCTTCCAGTTTTCTCTCCCGTCGAACTCGCTTTATACGTCTCTGGAGTCTCTGTAGAGTAGCAATATATGCCTCTGAGTTGATTGTTTCTCCTTCATAATGTCCACCAGAATCACCCCTTTCATGTCCCAGAAGATGGTGGCCATAACCTCTCCTGCAGAGGGAGCCATTTTGAACTTTTTCTTGCGTGGGGAGTCTGCGTGATGCCACTCCATGGATTGGCGTTTTGTTTCAGGTTCAAAGTGGTTTACTCAAGTCTCATCTAGTGATGTGAGTCGTTTTTTATTGTGTCGTTTTTTTTTGTTTTTTTTTGTCGTTTTTTTTTTGTTAAAACGAAGATAGTCTGTTTTTTTTGTTTTTTTTGTTTTTTATTGTTTTAAACTTATTCCATATTTTTCTTCCTTTAATCTAATAAGTATATTAGTATTACCTATAATTTACTATACTACCATGCTTATACAGTTATACCTAGTATATATAGTCATCTTTTAGAAAAACTGAATCACGCAAAAAGTATATAATAGAAAGGAAAAACAAACCCTCATTTTTTATATGTATATATATTTTTTAACTAGAACATAAAACATTCTTCCTTGTTTCAAACAATATCCATAATTGTGATTGGCAAGAGTATCAGATATATCAGTATATATATTCCAGGTAAAAAAAAATATTCACCTTTTTTTGAACCTTTTTGTTAACCTAATGTTGTTTAACCTTCATTTCCATGGAAGAATCATCACTAGATTGGGTAGAGCATATATGCTAGTTTCAATATCACAGGTACTGGTATAATATACATAATAAAAAATACATAATACTGGTATAAAACAATATATATAATTGTGATTGGCAAGAATACCAGTATATATATATATATATATATATATATATATATTCCAAACAGAAAAATAAAAAAAAAAAAATATTCATCTCTTTCTTTAACCTTTGTGTTAACCTAATGCTGTTTAACTTTCATTATCTGATTCTATTTCCATTGAAGAATCATTATCACTAGATTGATTAGAGCATATAGTTTCAATATCACAGGTACTGGTACTTATTGCAGATTTGGATGTTGACGAAGCCAATGTAGCACCATGTTTTACTTCACTTTCTTGGAATTTTGCATTTTGGGATATAAATACTAGCTTTGCTGCTCTGTCTGTGCTTAATCGGTTTCTTTTGGCTGTATGGATATTACTGTATGTGCTAAATGATTTCGGGGGTAATGAAAGGGCGAAATAGAGGTGTATGAGTTCGTGTAGGTATATATGTGAGTATGCGTGCGTATGTATCTGGAATTCTGGATGTATGCATGTGTATGGGGTATATAATAGATATAAATGTGTATATAAGTATTTATGTATATATTGGTATATATGTATGTGGGTGTATGTGTATGTATATATATGGATGGTCTCGGGGGGGAAAATATGTCATCGCGGGTCTAAAGGATATAGTTAAGTGGGAGATTCAAAATCCGAGGCATGGATGGGAGAGTCCTGGAAAGGTTGGACAATGGGCAGTCAGCTCCCAGCCAGTGTTCTCGCAAGTTTAACGGATCTAAGATACAAGACTTTCAGTGCAAGAAAGAGGCCAGTTTTTTTCTGTAAATAGGCTGAAAAGGACATTCTATACTGGTACCATATGGCCTATTTTATTATTTATTTATTTATTTTTATAATATATATCATTGCAAAATTATACCTTATAATTAAATTGGCAATATCTATATTAATTATTAAAAAAAAACAAAAAAAACAAACAAACTAAAAAACAAATAAAACGACAAAAAACAACAAAAAAAAACATGGACATAAAAAACCCCGTTTTTTAACATCACTAGTCTCATCCCCAGTCACAATTCCTGAAAGGAGGTCATCCCCTTCTGTCTCGTATCGAACCAACGACGCAATTTCTTTTCTTTGGGCTTTGTGATCTTCAGTCAGTTCGCGAGGAACAAACCGTGAACACACTTTTGAGTATCCCAGTTGCTGAATCATCGTATTCACACTTCCTTCACTAATTCCTAGCTCCAGTGATAGCTCCTTCTATGTGACGCGCCGATTTGATCGAATGATGCTGTTAGCACGTTGCACAGTGTGAGATGTGACAGCCGATGCCGTGGCTCATCATCGAGGCTGGCTCTCCCTCTCTCCGATGATCTCACACGTTTTGACCAGCGTTCAACTGTGTTTCGATCAACAACAGCATCTCCGTAGACGTTTGTGAATATTTCCAACTGTTTCCTTCTCTGCGGTTAAGAACTCGATAACAGCTCTCTGTTTACGACGCACATCACTGTCGGACGCCATTTTCGAAACTGCGTTAACCATCGGTTTTATAGAAGGGTGTTTAAAAGCAGTTTTATACAAAGAGGGGAGGTTCAAACTGCAAAAATCCGGTTATGTGAAGCGCAGAAAGTTCAAACTTACGGCCCAAAAGACATTTCAGCCCCATGGCCTATTATTTAGCTAAGAAAAAAGGGTGGGGCAAAATATATTGAGTGCCCCTAGTACATTTCTATGTACACATGTGTACATACATTCTGCGTAGGTGTACATATGTACATTTACATTCTGTGCGCATTTCTTTGTTTTTTATTCACATTATGAATACATTAATTAGGTAATTTTATTTTTATTTTCACTAGTACAGTTCCCGCCGCTTCGCTGACGGTTAGACAGGCTAAACTACAAAAAAAGAACCCAGCCGTGAAAATTTTGAACTTCACATTGTGTCAACATTTCTGAATCTGGTATCTCCCAAAACCTCCTCACCCCCATTCATACAACTTGGGGGCTAACCCCCTCCCCATTTACCCCCACCCCCCCATTACCCCACCCATCCCCCCATTACCCCACCCCCCCTTCCCCATTGCTAAACTACAGAAAAGAACACAGTCTAAAATCTTGAAGCTTCACATTGCCGCCGTAATACATTTTCTGAATTTTTTTTACATTTTCTGAATTTTTTTCTCACAAATTTTTTCTCACAATTTCTGAAAGTGTGACGGACGGACAGACAGACGACGGACAGACGGACGGACAGCTCTCTTATTATAGTAAGATAGATAGATACATGATTATGCGTACTTACCTATATTGAATATTTTCTTTACATCCTGATTACACTGTCTACAGCCAAAATGCTTCGGAAATAAAAGTAGTCAATCTTTACTAATTTGGGTCACTAAATACGAATTGATGCCTAAAATTGCCAATTGGCTCTATTTATAAAGATATCAGGCAACCCTGCACCCTACTAACTGGACTGCATCTGTCACGTAATATAGACGCCTGTGACACAGCGACGCATTGACTCTACTGCACATGCGCGTTATATTTTTTTTTTTTAATAAATTAATGTAAATATATACATATATACTATACAATAAAATGTAATTTTAAATTCTCTTACATTATGTATTTGTAAATTATTTATTAAAAAATAGATTGGATCATTTTAACAATTGCTTCCCATAATGTTTTTGATATTAATATAAATGGAATACTAACCTAACTTAACCTTACCTAATTTAAAAATTATTAAAATGCAATGTAATTACTTTAATTTATTAAAAAAATATATATAAACTACGCGCATGCGCAGTAGAGTCAAGGCGTCGATGTGCACAGGCGTCTACATATTACGCCACCAGCATCAGTTCATTCGCGGAAGTCACAGTGCACCTTGTCAACTCTTTTTAGTGTTTGCTTTAAAACTGAATTTTTTTTGCCTAATTTGAACAAATGTCTCGTAATTGCGTGAACAGTGTAGATAACTTCTGTTATGTTTGTGGAGAATTGACTTTTGCATCACAAACGTGCTATAACCGCCGTGATTAGGAAAGCCTATCACCTTTATTTGGCTGTGAGATCGGAGATCAGGACAAGAGCTGGGCCCCACACATATGCTGCAATACTTGTGCAACAAACCTTCGCTAGTGGTTGATTGGAAAAGGAAATCTATGCCTTTTGCAGTGCCAATGTGGTGGGGGAACCAACAGATCATGTCAGCAATTGTTACTTCTGCATGGTGCCTCCAGTCAAGAAAGTATTTGCAAGAAGAAAAAGTGGTTTTACAATATCCGAATATACCCTCTGCTATACGCCCGGTACCTCACGGCGAAGACTACCCGTTCCTGAGCCCCCACACTCATTCTCCCTGGAGTCAGAGGACGAGGAGAATGAAGGAACCTGCGAAACTTGTGAGCCTTCAACTTCACAAGACCCTGAATTTGTTTATAACTTGACATCTTCTAAACCGCACATGATAACTCAGAATGAATTAAACGACCTTATCAGAGATTTGAACTGCCAAAGAGTAAGGCAGAACTGTTGGGCTCCAGATTGCAGCAGTGGAATCTCCTCGCTGAAAATGTTAGTGTGTGTAAGTTTCGTGACCGTCAAAAGATTTTCTCCCTTCTTCATCATGGAAGGTGACCTTGTAGCTTGCAACGACATCGATGGTCTGGTGGCAACTCTCAACATTATTCACAATCCTGATGAGTGGAGACTGTTCATTGATCATCTAAAGCTGTTTTGTGTGCATGTTGGCAACGTATTGCCATCAATTCCAGTTGGTCATGCAGTCCACATGAAGGAAACATATGAAACATGAAGCAACTTTGAACTGCATAAACTATGACAAACATCAGTGGCAAGTTTGTGGTGACTTGAAAGTTGTTGCTATCGTGCTTGGACTGCAGCCGGGCTACACTAAGTATTGCTGTTTTCTGTGTGAATGGGATAGTCGGGCTAGGGCTTCTCATTACATCAAGAAGGATTGGCCACTCCGACACTCATGGAACCTGGAACAAAAAATGTTCAGTATCCTCCACTTGTAGAATCGAGCAAGATTTTGTTACCACCCTTACACATCAAACTGGCGTCATGAAAATTTTGTTAAGGCTATGGATAAAACGGGGCAGCTTTTAAGTACCTCGGTGATTTCCCAAAGCTTAGTGAAGCAAAAATCAAGGAGGGTGTATTTGTTGGTCCACAGATCCGCGAGCTTCTTAGAGATGAGGAGTTCGACCGTATCCTAGGTGGTGAGGAGAAGACAGCGTGGAATGCTTTCCGGTTAGTAGCAACCATTTTTCTCGGAAATACCAAAGCTGACAATTACAGGGAGCTGGTGAAAAACCTGCTGTTGTCCTATCAAAAAATGGGCTGCAATATGTCTTTAAAGATCATTTCTCCACTCGCACCTGGAATTTTTTCCGGCCAACTGTGGAGCAGTCAGCGATGAACATGGTGAACGTTTCCACCAGGATATCTCGGCGATGGAGAAACGCTACCAGGGAAATGGAGCCCATCATTGTTAGCAGACTACTGCTGGACAATAACAAGAGATGCTCGGAGTTGAATACAAGAGACAAGCAAAGAAGCGACGGGTTGAATCAATATAAGTGACTGCATTAACAGGTATGTTACTAATATATGGTATACATATACGCAAAATGTGTAACTTAAATTTTCTTGGAAACTGTAGCCAATCGACTGTTTTTATGGTCATATTCGTTTTCAGCACCCCAAAATCCATAATAGGAAACACATTTTATCCCCGAAGCACAAACTTTTTCAAAATTTGTAGACCAGTGTTATAATCATTATTAATTAATATAATTACACTGGTCAACAAAGATTTTTCATCAGAGTAAATTTGTGGTGGCTGGATAGCATTTTTCACGCTGATTCCAAAACTGCATTCAGATTTTTTCTAGCACGTATAGTTTTCAAGATGAAGGCATATATATAAACTACACAGATTAACCATTTTAAATAGGCAAAATACTAATATTTCAACATTTGATTGTGTTTATTTTATTGTGTTTTTTAGTTTATTCATCTTATTTATTTCAATTATCTTAATTATACATCTTATGTATTTCAGGTGAGAGCTTTTACGTCTAGCAGCATTGTGATTCAGCAACAACGCCGTGCTTTGTGTGTCAAAAGATCAGTCCAGTCCAAGAACTTGTTGTGTCAAGTTGGTGTACATTTTTTTTTAATTTATAGTTCGCTCAGTCAGTCAACATGCCTCGACAATGTAAGAATGACCCTGACAAGTTCTGTTTCGTATGCGGCCAGTTGACAACTAAAACACAGCGACGAAGTATTACAACCGACATTAAGAAATATACAAGCTATACTTTGGTTGCCATCTAGGTGACCAAGATAAACCATGGGCGCCACATCAAATCTGTTCTGGCTGTTCAAATGGATTACGTGATTGGCTTAACAAAAGAAAGCTTCAATGCCATTTGCCATACCCATGATATGGAGGGAGCCGAGAGATCATCATGACTGTTATTTTTGTAGTGTGAACTTAATGGGGTTTTCTGCCAAGAACAAACACCAGATTGTATATCCAAACTGGATTCAGCACGTAGACCAGTAAAACATGATGAAACATTGCCCATTCCAATTCCCCAAGTGATAGGCTAGATTCTATCATAGATGACATGGAAAGTGATGAAGGTGCAACTGGCGTTTCCGGACCATCTACAGAACCAGAGTACACTTTGAAGGTAGACATTTAGAGCCTAAAAAGTTAACCCAAGGACAGTTGAATGATCTTGTTAGAGACTTATCGCTGCCTAAAGAGAAATCAGAGCTTCTCTCGCCTCAAGACTAAAGGAGAACAATTTACTTGAGAACAATGTTCGTATTAGTTACTACCGAAAGCGAATTTTGAATTAACAGCATTCTTTTCAGTAGACGGTCCTCTCTGTTATTGCCATGACATCAATGGACTATTTACAGCCATATCTCAGACGTATGTGGCATCTGAGTGGCACCTCTTTATTGATTCGTCGCAGAGAAGCCTGAAAGCAGTTTTTTGCATAATGGTAATATAATGCCATCCATCCCCATTGCCCATTCCGTCCATCTAAAAGAGACATATGACAATATGGATATACTACTTAAGGCAATCAAATACGACAGTCATCAATGAATGTTTGTGGAGATCTAAAAGTTATAGGAATGCTTATGGGTATGCAGTCAGGATTCACAAAATTTTGTTGTTTCCTTTACCTGTGGGACAGTCGCGCCACTATAGAACATTACACCAAAGGTGACTGGCCACTTAGGTATACATATGTCCCAGGGATAAGCAATGTCCAGTCTGTCCCTTTAGTGGATCCCCAAAGATCTATCTGCCACCTCTTCACATTAAACTTGGTTTAATGAAGAATTTTGTTAAAGCAATGGGTAAAGTCAATTCTGAAGGGTTCCAATACCTTTCAAGGAAATTTCCGAAGGTTACTGCAGCAAAATTGAAGGAAGGAATTTTGTTGGGCCACAAATAAGGGAGGTTTTGAATGACACTGAATTTGAAAAAGTCCCAAGTCCGCTGGAATTGAAGGCTTGGCTGGCGTTCAAATGGATATGTGAAAACTTTCTTGGAAGCAACAAGTCACCTGCGTATAAGGATGGAGTCAAGAACGTCCTTGATGCCTTCAAAGAAATGGAGTGTCGAATGTCGTTAAAAATTCACTTCCTGCATTCCCACTTAGATTTCTTTCCTGAAAACCTTGGTGCAGTGAGTGACGAGCAAGGAGAGCGCTTCCATCAAGATATTCAGATGATGGAGAAGCGCTACCAAGGATATTGGAATGAAAGCATGATGGCGGACCATTGTTGGATGCTGTATCGTGACAATCCAGGCCAAATTTACAAAAGGAAATCACACTCACAGCGCTTTTAATAAAATAATGTATTATTCTTTATTTATAAGTACATTGAATAAGGTATATGATGTATTTGTTGTTTAGCATTCCTAAGTGTGATCTATACATCCATAAATTTTCTTATAGCAATATCAAAAACTTAAAAATATCAAAACCAGTGTATCTATATAACTATACGTGCTAGAAAAGAAATAAAACCAGATTCGGAATCAGCGCGAACAATGCATTAAGAAAAGTGTGATCATGTTTGTGATGAGAAAAAAAAGTTTCATTTTGTTGGCCAGTGTTATTATTAATTGAAATAAATAATTATTCCTTTCAATTAATAATGAATAAAATAAACTTGTGGTGAAGTACTGCACACAAATCCGAGTGTTGAAATTTTTTAAATGCCTTTCGCTTCCTTCACTGATTTCTGATCAACCTCAACTAACATAATAATTACAAAGCGAGTCTCTACTTCAAAGATGATTCATTGGACATGCAGTAGTGCAATTATCCAATTTATCCAATTAACCAATTATCCAATTATTCAAAATTAACCGGATGAAAAATAATGAGGTGTACTGCTGAATACACGAATGGCCTTGGAATTATTTTTCTTTTTCCTTGTGGGTTTGCATCATTCATTCACTTGACGTGTTTAATTGTGAAATTCATCCCATATATATATATATATATATAATATATATATATATATTATTATATATATTATAAAATGAAATGAATAATCAATATTCATTTTTACATGAGAACCAAAATCGCCTGAGCGAGTTTTGGATAGCATTTCGATTGTACTTTATTCATTACTGTATTTCTCTAATTCATCTTTTCTAAAAATGACATACTGTACGTACGGCATAATTTGAATAACTATGACGTCACATTTTCCCGTCATTAATTTCCTTTCATCATATCTCTCTAGTTCAATGCATGAAAATTCTTTAACATAATAATAAAACTGTGCACTCTATAAGTATAAATATAAATACTATTCGACCGTATCCTCCCCCCCTCTCCATACATCCATGTCCCTTCTTGACCTTTATCTTTTGTTAATTTTATTAATTATTCATTCAGCTACCTATTGTCAACTATTGTGTGACTACCAATATGTGTACAATAGTTTAGGCATTCGTACATGTCCACTGAGGACGTACATAATTACCTTACATGTAAGTACGTTTACATGTATTCTTTTTACTCTTTCTTTTAAGTGCGTTCACCTCTTGCAATGAACTCGAAAATGCTTATGCAAGTATACACAATTCGATAACACAGCAAAAGTGAACGCTTCTAAGATAAAAATCTCCTTTCGCTCTGATCCAAATTTCTAAAAAAAATTATCATGCGTTATGTTAAATCATGTGTGTCATGTATATATAAATATATACCGTATGTGCCCATGTACTCTGTGTCGTACTAATAACCATATATATAAATATAAAAACAATTGTAAGTGACTAATGTACTTAATAATGTAATTGATTACCGTACTTTAAAATAAAACTGTAATTAATGATAATAATTTAAATGTAATCATAATTGTAATGAACCAGAAGTGCAGCGTACTCAGTGATGTACTTAGATTGTACTCAATGCACGACCCGACATTATGTCGCCATTTAGGAATGTATACGCGGCGATATTGTTATTTTTTTTATTATTATTTTTCCGTTGTGATAAATTTTGATGTACTTTCTACTTTGCCAAATAATTGATGACTTGTTCTTTTTAAAATTTCTTAATCATTTTTAAATTTAGCTTCATAATGAATCCTGAGTAACTTTTGCCATGTCATGTTTTGTATACATTCTCTCTTCGTTATAAAAGATGAAGTCATGTCTTGCCTAAGCATTTAATTGTAAATCTTAAACCTTTAATTTTTACTCATATGCATATTTTAGTGTAAAGATGCATAGTTCAATTTCCACTTTTAGTTAACTTGGCAGATCATGATAAAATCAGATCTGAAAATACGCGGTTTAAGATAAAAATATGGCTTCATCTTCAAATATCTTGTTTATTCGTTTAAACCTTACCACAGCTAAAAGATTTACTTTATTTTCAAATATTGTGCAAAAAATGCAGCCTCTTCAACATTTAATAATGATGATGTTAGTAGAATCGGGTATATAAACCCCAACAATTTCTTCCATGTTCATTCTGATACCAACTACGAGGCTGAGCATTACCTGTAACATTGTAGCAGTAAATTACAGTAAAGAAAAAGTCTTTATCTTCTCCTTCGAGCCGTGCTCTCTTCAGAAAACTTAGTCATTAAAATCTCCCGATACGTTACAAGAAGAATTGGGGAGAAACCTCAAAGATTTTAATAAACCTCTCAGAATCCTCCGAGCCACTAAAGAAGAACTCGGAGAGTAGTATAGAAGAAACTACTGCAAGTAAGAGATCCGTTGCTGCCTCCTAACCAGAACCCCCGTCGACTTCGAACCAACCAGGGCCATAGACGGAGGGCTAACATATATATATATATATATATATATATATATATATATATATATATATTTCTAAATCTTTCACCTACTCAACCGGTTAAATCTGAAACGACCTTCTTCAGTCCATCTTCCCCTTGTTTATAACCTCCAATCTTTCAAACACAGAGAGTGTCCAGGCATCTCGAAAACTTCTGACCTTGATTTCGGCTCTCTTCTCCTTCTATTTGGGGAGAGAGCGTTTTTGCAGGCGTTCGCCCTTGGACCCCCTTTCCTGCATAATATACAGGGTGTACATAAAGTCAGGATCTATTTTTGCGAAGCACTTGGAAATTATATGGAATTCGATCATAAAATGATAAAGTGGTAACATTTATTAAATAATTAAGAGTAGGATTCGACGTGACGCCCATCAGTATCCTTGCACAGCTCAAATCGTTCCGCAGCATTTCTAAACACATTCTGGAGCATTTGCGGGGTTATGTTATCTGCAGCAGTTCGTATACGTGTACGTAAGTTTTCAAGACTCGTAATCTTCGTCTGATAGACGTGCGACTCGATAAAGCCCCATGCAAAGAAATCTAAAGGGGTTAAATCTGGTCATCTCGCTGGCCAAGGTCTGTTGCTTCCGCGTCCGATCCAGCGATTTGGAAACGTCCATTTAGATAATCCTGAACAATTTTGGCATAGTGACAAGGAGCACCATCATGTTGATAGACGACGGGGATAGGATTGTTAGTACCGTCGTCTATCAACATGATGGTGCTCCTTGTCACTATGCCAAAATTGTTCAGGATTATGTAAATGGACGTTTTCCAAATCGCTGGATCGGACGCGGAAGCAACAAAACCTTGGCCAGCGAGATCACCAGATGTAACCCCTTTAGATTCTTTGCATGGGGCTTTATCAAATCGCACGTCTATCAGACGAAGATTCGAGTCTTGAAAACTTACGGACACGTATACGAACTGCTGCAGATAACATAACCCCGCAAATGCTCCAGAATGTGTTTAGAAATGCTGCGGAACGATTTGAGCTGTGCAGGGATACTGATGGGCGTCACGTCGAATCCTACTCTTAATTATTTAATAAATGTTACCACTATCATCTTATGATTGAATTCCATATAATTTCCAAGTGCTTCGCAAAAATAGATCCTGACTTTATGTACACCCTGTATATATATTACTGTATATATCAACATTTTTAGTCACTTTCGCTTGTGTTAAATGGGGTTGGGGGTGGGGTGGGGGTTCTATAGAAAGTTTGTAGAAAGTTTTTTTTTTTTTACCATATATGGTAAAAAAAAAAACTTTCTCTAAACTTTCTTATAGAACCCCCACCCCACCCCCCCCCACTTTAACACAAGCGAAAGTGACTAAAAATGTTGATATATACAGTATATATATATATACAGGGTGTACATAAAGTCAGGATCTATTTTTGCGAAGCACTTGGAAATTATATGGAATTCATGCAATGGTTATTTTTTCGAATTTCACCCCACCCCCTTTTCCGTTACGATTTTAATTAAAAAAAAACTCGAAATCAAATAAGTTGTCCTTTATGTTTCCCCAGAGTTTACATACCCCCTATATGGTTAGGTTAGGTTAGGTTAACCTAACGTAACCTAGCGTAACCTAACCTTAAAAAGTTGGTCGTATAAGAAAATCCGACTTTTTCACAAAGTTCGACGTAACTGGTAAAAATGTAGCTTACTTTTGGCGTTACTTGGGTCGTTAAACACACACACACACACGAGTATATTTACTCAGCTTTTCATCCTCCTTCCAAGAGAAAATAGCTTGGTTGATAAGTGTGTACCCTGGGGGGGGGCCTAGTGTGGTTAAGACGCTGGGCTGCTGATCGGGAGGTCGTGAGATCGAGTTGGGCAAGGACTTTCTAATTTCTGACCACCTGTGGTGGGTCTTGGTTCGGATTCGATGTTAAGCTGTAGGGCCAAGATATATATATATATATATATGTGTGTGTGTGTGTGTGTGTGTGTATACACACACCTTTGGTTAGCTTCCGCTCGAATTGTTTATTCTGACGAAGGTCAAGCTTTTCACTCCACCACGCCCCATCAGCAGCCCAGCGTCTTAACTACTAGGCCACCCAGGGTACCCATTTATCTACCAACCACTTTTTTTATTGTGTGGAAGGATGAACAGCTGGGTTTTGCAGCGCGCCGGCTGCCGTCACCAGGTCTCGATCCCGGGGCCGATGGATTTGTAGTCAGCGACGCTAACCACTACACCACCGAGGCGTATATATATATACAGGGTGTCCCAAAAAAACAAACTATATACTCTTATATATATGATGCTATAAAGAGTATATAGTTTTTTTGAGACACCCTATATATATATATATATATATATATATATATATATATATATATTCTCAATTTCACTGATCTTATTCAGAGTTGAAGCGAAAGTAGAAGAAAAGTTTATTTCAAAGTTTGGAGTTAGTAAATGAAGATTAACTAAATACATTTAAAGATAATAAAATAGATAATAAAGATAACAAAATAATGTCGATATTTAAATTTAGTGTACTTTTATTTTTGTTATTTTTAAAGTTTAACATTATCTTAAATACCCAAATTTCAGTTGATACAGTGCAAAGAAAAAATACTTGCTTGAATCGACGAATAATCACGATTGGTCAACCTATTTGATAACCAATCGAAGTGATTATTCAACCCCGTAAGATGATTTACATTTTTCTCATAATAAACTTAAAAGGTTGATTTAACTATTTTGATTGGTTTGTGTCGAATAGATTGGTTTTATACCATCAAATAGTTTCTTCGTTGTAAAGTATGTAGAAATTCAATAGGTTTTATACGTGAAAGATGGTAAACTTTAAGCAGTTAGATTTCCTATGACATAAGAATTTTAAGCCGTTTGGTTTAAAATTCTTATGTCATGTCAAATTAATAGGGTATGGGAAGGAGTCTCTCAGAATGACACGTCTCTCTTCATGAATCTGTATACCAAAAACCTAATTAAAAAAGGAACCTATAAGGTCAGTGTTGAGAACTGTTTATTACATGGAACGTTGAAGTTATAAAAGCCCCATTTACGTACGTTCACTTTTCTAGGCTTTACCAACTTGACTATTGACGTATCTCATAAAGGAAATACGTTCGTTTTATTATTTATTACTTAGTGACAATTTATAAAAGGCGACCCTGAAATTCTTTATCACAGTCATATGACGCTTATTGTATTTGGTCACACTTCACCCTACGATATAGCACTTCTGAGTCAATATATATATATATATATATATATATATATATATATATATATATATAATTATATATTATATACACACCAAGTCGCAGAAACAATTTTAGTTTCGTTCAAGAAAATTGCGATCGCCTAAGAGGTAATTACAGAAACACAGAAAGCAATTTCTAGTATGTTGTTCAATATATATATATATTATATATATATTATATATATATATATATATATATATATATATACAGGGCCGTTGCAAGAATTTCTTTTCGGGAGAGGCTAATATATATATACACACAACACACACACACAGTATATATATATATATATATATATATATTAGTGATGTAGGTCACATCCGCATCCGCATAACATCCGCACATTTTCTCGCATCCGCATCTGCATCCGCACTTTGGACTGCGGATGTCGTGCGGATGTGGACCGTTGAGATAAAACGTCATTAATAAGCGGAAATTATCAAATTCTACTATAATAATAGAACTAGTTCATTGTGCGCAAAAGTGATGCAAGCGACAAGACGAGAGGCTGTTCTTGTATGAAGTTACTCTCTTGCAACCTACTTAGATCCACGTTACAAAGCTAAGTTATTTTCACCTAGTACATTAGAACGAGTTAAATCATCACTTGGCAAAGCAGTTGAAGAGCTTCAATCTCTTGAATCTGTCGCTTCGCCACCCACCAAAAGAATAAAAGTTTCAGTGACAGAACCAACACCTTCAACAAGCAAATCTATCACAGAATCTCTCTCTCAGTTTCTTGAGTCAAGCAGCGATGACGAGACCTACGCGATGTCAAAAGATGTAGTAAAATGATCGAGAGCTATCACCAAGAAAAACGCCTGGCTGCGTGTGACAATCCTATTAGTTGGTGGAAAAATACGCAGAATATCTATCCATACTTGAGTAAACTTGCAAGGAAACATTTAGCACGTCCTCCAACAAGCGTACCAAGCGAGAGATTATTTAGCAGTGCTGGATTAATATATGATGAAAAGAGAAACAGACTGGCAGCAGAAAAGGCAGAAAAATTAATGTTCCTTAAGCATAACCTTCCTATAATTAAGTTTGAATATTAAACGATGAACATCTTAGTTTACTTTATTTTAATTACTCATTTATAAATATGCCTAATAAAACTTTAAACTTAATATAAATAGTTATCAAGCTAATTAAAGATCTCTTTCTATGAGGGTGGAGGTTGAGGAAAGAGGTCGGGTAACACAATTATGGTTTCTAATTGTGGCTGAAACTCAACAAAATATGACGAATTTATTTGCAGACGAATTCACTAATTGATTTCTATATTAGTTAGATCTATGCTTGCTATTATTTTATATGTTCAGGGAAAAGTACAGCAATTATTGTACAATTAATCAATTATACTACATTATAGCTACAGCTCTCTCTATATAATAACTTATTATATACGTTAACACAACAAATCTCGAATATCCTAAAAAATAACGAAAATGTAGACATCCGCATCCGCGGATGTTGAAATCAAACATCCTCATCCGCATCCGCATCCGCGGATGTGAAAAAAATGACATCCGCTACATCACTAATATTATATATATATATATATTATATATTCCCACAAGGAAAAGAAAAATGATTCCAAGGCCTTTCGTGTATTCAGAAGTACACCTCGTCAGGGAATGTACTTCTGAATACACAAAAGGCACATATATATATATATATATATATATATATATATATATATATATAGAAAAATGAAAATGAAAATGAGAAGGTTTATTGGCAGACTATAGTCCATATGTCAATTATAATACAATGACAGTTCATATACTAAGGATAGAAATATATACAATTGATTAGAAGTAATACTGTAATGTCGAAGTTAAGTGGAGCTACAGACAGACGTTTTCGTACCAAGAAGTCCATAGCTTAGAGGATAAATGGCAGGACTCATGGATAGCTTGGATGATCGTGTTGGATGATTTTTTAATTCTTTGCATTAGACTGTATTGAGCACGTCTTGTTACCTCCGGGAAGCTCGGGACATTGCGGGTAGCAAACATTTGCGAAGCTGAGCATCTCGGGGGGTAATTTATGTAAGAGTCTAAAAGACCTGTTGTACAGCAAATTTAGGGTTCTGCCAGAACCTTTTTTATAATTCACCCACAGTTGCTGTCCGTATATATTACTGCAGAAAGTACGAAAGAGAGTGTCTTTAGCTTCACTTGTACAGAATCGAAAGTTCTTTATGGTCATATTCGCTTTAACACACAGGCTTCGAGATTGTTTTCTTATATCCGAGTCATCACTCAAGGAGCTGGTAATAGTTTGACCCAAATACTTAAACTCTTGTACTTCCTCAATTACCTCACCATTCATTTTAAACCTTATATCAGCTGGCTGATTACAGCTTTTAGGATGAAATTGCATAACCTTAGTTTTTGTAACATTAAAAATGTCATGTTTCTGCGAATACTCTTCGCAGACTTTTAGTAGCCGATCCAGACCTTTAACAGAGGGACTTATTAACACCATATCATCGGCATAAACTAAGTTATTTATCCTTGTGTTATCTATACAACATCCCACTGTTGCCTCGTTAAGTGAAGCAATTAATCCGTCAATATACACATTGAACAGCATAGGGGAGAGCAAGGAGCCTTGTCTCACCCCGCAAGAGGAGCCAAAACACAAGTATTTCCCTCAAAATGAAGGATCGAATTGTTACAAAATGTAACACACCAATCGGTGTTTCTTTTGGGTTTGTTTATCCTCCTTCGTAACGGTAAAGGTCACGTGATAGAGGGAACCTAAGGCTTTAAACGCCTCCCATTTATCTAAGCTAATAGCTGATAGCTTCCGTGTTTCAGTGGGTAATACATTTTCCCTGTAAGCGAAGGAATACATTTAGGTCTGGGGTTCGAATTCGGATGGTGTTGGTAATAATAATAATTAATCCAGGAGTTCGAGCAATGGGCGCATTAGTTGGTCTGAACGCCGTGTGACAGTTTATATCCCTCCCTCCTGATTAATTATTATTATGGTCACTACATCGTTTGAACGCGGAGGAAAATCACCCATCGAACTACTAAACATGCCCAAAGTCGGTCAAGCTCGCGGTTTTGCAACGTGGCTATGATGTAGTCGAACAGGTTGAGATAACCAAATTATATATATATATCGCGCGGAACCTTTGAAAGGTTGAAAGGAAAGGTGTATATATAGTGTCCATAAATCACTTTACAAATTCAATTCACTTCCAACTTTATTTTACGGAGGAAGAAAGGGCGAATGGCTGCAAAAACGCACTCCAATAGAAAAAGAAGAAAGCCAAAAACAAGGTCCAAAGTTTTCAAGATGCTTGTGTACACTCTGCGTTTGAAAGATTGGAGGTCATAAACAGGGGAAAAGATGGACTGAGGAAGGTTGTTCCACAGTTGACCGGTTGAGTAGATGAAAGAATGAGAATAACGATTCACCCTCGCATTAGAGAGTTGGACTGAAAAGGGATGAGAATGTGTCGAAGTTAAAGGATGATTTAAGTTTGTCAATCAGAAGTGTCTCCATCACCAAAAGGTCTAACTTAGATTGAGCACTAGCTACAATTTTAAAAGATGTGCGAAAAATTGGATGGTTGGTTGTATGGCTATGAGTCCAGATGACGAAATAAGGAAGTCTATAAGAAGATTGGTTAGTTGGCGGAAATACCCAAATTTTCTTGAATTCTCGTTTTCATGTGGCAATCTGTCTTTCCCACATATGACCCTTTACAATGGTCACACTAATAAAAATAAACGATGACGGATTGTAAATCTTTGCGTATTTTATCCTTTAATTTGAAAAAGTTTCCGATAGTCAGGTTAGGCTTAAAATAATACGCAAATCCACTTGCGGAAAGACGTGTTTAGTGATTTTGAGTAACTTATTTCTGATAATGATTGAATTATAACCCGTAGTAGTAACAATGAAATTAAAGACTATGCTTTTCTCTATGGTAATTTTCTTAGTTTGAGGTGTAATTAATTTATGTAAAGTACGTCCAGTGGACGAGTTTGATTAAATTTAGTGGATATTCGTTTTGCTTAAAAAATCCACCCAAAACTTCAAGTTCAGAGTGAAATGAAAAGTAATCTGAGCCAAGATTATCAGCTTGAGTAAAATATGAGAAATGAGTAGTGGTGCACCGATTAATCGGTATCGGCACCTGGCATGTCGATTAATCGGCCATGCCGATATTAGGAAAATACCTGGCATGGCCGATTAATCGCATGCCAGGTGCCGATACCGATTAATCGGTGCACCGCTAGAAATGAGATTTCCTTTAAAACCGGACGTATAAGGAATCACTTCAAATATACAATCTTAAATCGTCCTTTAATCGCGATGATTCTTCCTTTAAGCTATTTTGTGTTTAGTAAGATTTTAGTGTTTTGTGATTTTTTATTTTATCGTCTTATTATTTTATCTGTTATTGTGTTCTATATTCCAAACAGTTATAACTAAGCTTCGGATTTTTGCATATTTGCATACAGGCATATGCAAAATGCATATTTTAAGCACTTTTGAGCGATAGTGCATATTTCTAGGTTTTTGTTTGAAATGCATATTTTGGGAAATAATCATGAAATTCTTAGTTTTTGTTCTAATGTCATCATAATAATTTAATAAAATTGGCTCGGGAAAAGCATTGTATAAATAAAGCCTTACGGGAAGAGCTTATTTACATCCAAGCCAACTTATCGCTTATATCATCGGTGATTTTGAAGTTAGAGAAGAAAGGGTTGTCGCTAAAGAGCAGTGTCTAGTGTCTAGATCTAGTAGAAGGACTTGTGGATGATTTGAACAATCTTGAAAATAAAAATTTCATTAAAAAACTGAGTTCAGTGCTTTTAAAAATTTTTTTTTACCCGTTACAATCAGTTAAAAAGGATAAGTCAAATTCTGCAAAGCAAAGCTGGCATCGATGACGCTGTTGGAAATCTTAATATTGCGGACATTCTTAAGTTAGAATACGTACGAATAGTGTCTTGTGATGTTGAAAGAGTTTTCTCGCAATACAAAAATATTGTTGCCGACAACAGACGAAAGTTTGTTTTCGAACATTTGTTGCATCACGTTGTCATGAAGTACAACTCTGTTTGTTTGTACATATAGTGTCCTTGTGATATATATATATATATATATATAATATATATTATATATATATATATATATTATATATATATATATATATATACACACACTTATTTTGTTCAAAGGAGGGCTTTTCCCACATTTTCGTGTATCTAACTGCATTTTTTGCTTTATTTTTCCAGTGAATTTCTTTTCAAAATATGCCTTGTTTTATTCTCAAATGAATAAATGTTATGTATATATTGCATCTTTCAATCATTAAATGCCTTAAAAATCATAACATTTAACTCGAAAAGTGATTAATTGATTATTTAAAAGAGTATAATTATTTAAGTGCGTATTTCGAGCATTTTGTTGCATATTTGCATGCATATTTAACAGTTTTTAAATGCATACAAATCCAAAACTTAGTTATAACTTTATAATAGAGATAACACTGATGATGAAAACAGAAGATTTTCGAAACGTTTGGCATAATAAAGATGACTGTAGCAATACTGGTGTTCCTTTTCGTTATATATATAAAATGCCTGATGATTACAAACATTTCGTTATTTCTGTATTCTGTATCACCCTGTATATTGAGCATTTTTAAGTATATGATAAGGTTCATTTCACTACTTTCTTTAGAGATTTTTCGTGCGTGCTGTCATTAAAATAAGCCTCGTAATTACTTAGTTTTTTCCAACATACATTGTGTCGCAGTTTTAATTATTCTAATTAATTGTAGTACACCTATTCGGGGTGTAGGTGCGTAAACACTGTTATACACAGGATAGGAGCTACAGGATTACTGTACGCTTGATCTGACTTTGTTCACACTCGTGTGTCTCCATTTGACGTACGAAGACACTGATAAAACGGAACTCTTTTAAAAAAGAAAAGACTTCCAAAAGATGGAGGATTATAATTATTTCCTTTACCCATTCGAATCTGCATTTTACATTCGTGAGTGGCGAAAATTTTACAGCAATGACGATGTCCGCAAGCCTTATGAGTGGATAGGACCTCATTTGACGAACGAGGGCCATTTTGGTTAGGTTTGTAATGGGTGATGACAACTTTCCTGGGTGCCGAGAAGCTCGTTTTTTTTCTTTGTATTGCGAAACCCCGCAATTATATTTTCAACCGTAACCCGCAGATGTCTGAGATTTTGAGCAATCCGTCTTGACTATCCAATCACTCAGTCACGAGTGAAAGGTGATATGTAGCGAGCACCAACAGAACGAGGCGTCGTTTTACCAATGTGAGATTCATGGCTAAGATATAAACTTTTTATGGTCTGGTTGTGAGGTTTCGATCGTAAACATGTACTATATGTACTTTTGAATATTATTTTATACCCTCAATTTATTATTGCAGAGGTATATATATATATATATTAGTGGTGGATCGGATTTCCGTATCCGCATCCGCATCCACACTTCTGACTGCGGATATTACCTCTAATAAATTATACAATTTACAATTAAATTAGCTTATAAAGTAGCTTATAAGGCCCAGTCATGCACATTTCATGTAAAGTATTAATTATTAATGAACAAACAAATATATAAACCTCAAAATATAAATAGTGTACCTGGTAACACAGAAAATTGAATGAAACTTGTTTCATTGAATTTTCTGTGGTTGAAACTCTTGAGAAAGTTATTATTTTTATCATAATGAAAACATTAATATTAATTTTAATTCTTATGCATTGCTTGTCATAATAGTAATATCACGAAATTTGAAAAATTATGTCATATATTCATAATTCTATTTATATTGATAGATTAACTAAATATCCGCATGCGCGGATATTGAAATTAAAGATTCGCATCCGCAGATGTTGAAAAACTGACATCCGGTCCACCACTAATATATATATAATATTATACACACACACACACATATATATATATATATATATATATATATATATATATATATATATATATACACACACATTTTGTGTTACTTTATGTGGGTTCGAACGACGGTTCAGGATCGACCTGCGGTCGACCCCTTTGCAGCATACCGCCTCATTTGCGGGATTTGGTGAAGGAGGGAATTGTTGTCTGATCTCCTCCTGCACTCGTAGCCAGCCACGCATGGCTGGTCAGGGACCTTGCGCAGGAATCTGTCTAGCTGGTTCTTGAAGTTATTGAGGTCGGTCTGCTGGAGATTCCTTACTTCTCTCGGTACGGCATTGAAAAGCTTTGGGCCTCGTATTCTGAGGGAATTTTCCATCCTCGTTTTCATGGCCCCCTGTCCCACAGCAGCTTGGACTGTACAAAATCTGCCTCTTTTCTCATTCTAGTTTGCTTCTATTTCATTTCTAAAATTAGGGACAAAGCCCTCCAGTATTTTCCATATGTATATTATTGTGTACCGCTCTCGCCTTTCGAGAGCGTAGAGTTTCAGGGATTGTAGTCGAGACCAGTAGTCTTCACCTTCCGTTTCTTCTACCTTAGACGTAAAAGTCCTTTGTATAGTTTCACTGTTCGCAATGTCTCCTTTTCTGTATGGGCTTGTGAGTACTGAACAATACTCAATTATGGGAAGGACTAGGCTCTTCCATAATTTGAGCAGGATGTTTGCTTTTCTGCTGCGGAAGCGCCTCCAGACGATTCCCATTATTTTTCTAGCCGTTGTAATTTGGATGTTGTAGTGCTCTCTGAATATATATATATATATATACACACACACACACACTCGTGTGTGTATATATATATACATATACTGTATATGTTAAGTTAATTACGTTATTTAAATTAGGTTGAGTGTCGGAATTAACAATAAAAATGTGAGTGTCGGAATTAACAATAAAATGTGAGTGTCGGAATTAACAATAAAAATGTGAGTGTCGCGGTTTCGTAAGGTATGCAAATGTGTGTGTGTGTGTGTGTGTGTGTGTGAAACCGAATTTAAGACAGTTTGGTCTAATTTATCATAACGTTATAAAATAAATTTATATTATTACTCATATTGAATAAAATGTTCACATTTTTACAACTGAAAATGTATTTTAAAGAAAGCTAAAACTGAATTATCTATTTACTCATCTCAGTATTGTAAAAGAAAACTACATTTTCCTTTAGAGTTTCTGTACTTAAGACTTTAAGCGATAGTTTTTCTAACTACTTTTTATAAAATAGTTACAAAAACTAATGAATGATATTCAAGAACTGTTATCGTTTTATTACACAAGTGCATACTTTATATATATATATATATATATATATATATCTATATATATATATATATATATATATATATATATATATATAAAAGAAACCATATTGTGCAGTTCTTCATGGGAAAGGCACGACGTTCGAATTCAGGACCAAAAACACTCAAATCATTTACACACCACACCACACACACACACACAAAGGATACATTGGGATCACCATGGATAAGGTACTATCCGGCTTCAAGGATCCAGTGGGAAAAGTTGGTGGTATATCTCCTCTATCGATTTTTAATTTAAAAATAACTTGCATTAAGCATACTAACATTATATATATTATATATATATATATATATATATATATATATATATATATATATATGTGTGTGTGTGTGTGTGTGTGTGTGTCAAAGACGCTTATAGAATCACATTTGTTTATCAATATATATGGGTTTATTTATATATAGTTTGTCTTATAATTTATTTAGGATTTTAATTTTTGTTTTATTTTCTTAGAAATAAACGTAATTTAGATAAATAACCAAAGTATTTTCAGTTTTTTGTTTCAAATAATGTAATGTATTACGACATATTAATTAATATGAAGATATCGGCGAATTTGAGACGTTAATCGGTGCCAGAATTTATACGTTCGTAACTGCTCTAATTTTTGTGACCATTTTCGTGTTTGAATGTTTTTTTTTTTTGTGCGTAAATATTTAATAAATTATCATAGTCATAAAATATAGATTGTGGTAATCAAAGTTTAAAGTAAATGAAACGTGGCTCAATCTTTCCTTAGAATTTATCGAAACTGTTTTGGGGAAAAATAACTAAGAATGTTTTTTCCAAACACCGAATTAGTATTTATTTATATTTTGTAAAGAATGAGACGTACATCTTAACAAATTATTATGTAAAACTTAAGGAAATGTCATCACCCGCAAAATCATACTAAAATGCATTTTTTTTAAGTAGTATTTGATGTAATTTATTCAAATCTGATATTCATTTGGTGTGGAAATGAGTCGAAACCCACTAAGTAAATATAAGATTTGAGTAAATCACATCAAATACTACTATAAAAAAGGCATTTTGGTAAACCTAATCTAACCTAACGTATTTGTACAAAAAAACAGTACTCTTGAAAAAAAGTGTTATATCGTTATGTAAATTACGGCAATATAGTTATTTTTTCGAAACTCAGATGATGACATCTTGAGATTATCCAATTATTATTCTCTTTCACCAAATTAATTCTTACCTTCGTACTGCAACACTTTCTTCCACGTTCCACACCAAACTGCCTGGAAATACAATACCAAATTCAACAAGTGATAGTAAAAGATGAGTCAAAGTTGGCGTCCATATATTTATACCGTATGAAATAGCCACGCCCACCTCTGTGACGTCACAACAAAGACCCGCCCACTCACAAATTTTATCACAAGCGCCACCTACGAGTTCTCTTTGTTTTTTATTATATTAAAAACATCAAATTGGTTGAAAGTCCATAGAGGACACGACTCGAAGACTTTTATATGGCAGTTACTTGTAGTTTTCTAGTTTTAACTTTTGAAACGTTAATTAAAACATTTAGAAAAGGAAACTTTAATTGACAGATGCTTTCAAACAAAATTGAGTCTCACTTTGCCCGTTTTTTTAACCCCTAATTTATTGTTTCTCCCGTTCATACACGTACAAAAGGGTGACAGAAATAAATAGACACCTTCGGTTTTTTCCATAGTTTTTTATTGATAATAAGTCAATAAATAATAACTGATTTATTGAATCAATGTACAGTATTTAGAAAGGTATTGCTTTCATCTTCAATTTATATGAAGTTGACACATATTCTGGCATTTCATTGATGAACTTTGCCATTTGTTATTGAGGACAATCATCGTGGTGTCTATTAACTTTTGTCAACCCTCTGTATTTTACTACATAGTTCCTAATATTTCACGCGTCTTCATATTTCATCGTTTACCAAATATTGTTATTATAAAAGATTAATTACGCATTTAACCTGATTTTAATGTAAACTAATTATTATTAATTTAATATTTCGTCTGTCAATCTCGAAAAATAAATTAAATTAATTTGTATTATACTCGATCACTCGTAGCTATTAATTGCTATTGTAATTTTTGCCTTAATAAATATGAAAGAATGTTTTTATTTTGTGAATCGACAATGTTTGAGAAAGGAATCTTAAACGCGATAGCAGAAAACAAGAAGATCGTTCACTACTCTAATATGTTTATATGTTTAATTTGTACTGTATTGTACTATACAGGGTGTCCCATAAGTCCGCTATCATAGGAGAAATTCATATTTTTCTGTTTCTACAAACCATAATTTATGCTCGGGATGCCAATTTCCCGTCCACCATTCTGTTCAGTGACGAGGCTGTTTTTTATGGAAATGGTGAGGTAAATCGACAGAACACCCGCAACTGGTCTCAAAACAACCCTCACTGGTATACTTCTTCAAAGGAACAAGGTGCATCTCGGGTGATGGTATGGTGTGGCATTTGGAAGGATCGCATCATAGGCCCCCTCTTTTTCGATAAACATGTCACTGGAGGCACCTACCTACGTATGCTCAAGGAAGAAGCATTTCCCAGTGTCTTGAACGAAGAAGGAAATTTCCCAACATGGTCCCAGCAAGACGGCGCTCCCGCACATTACAGCACCCAAGTAAGGGAATACCTGTACCAACAATTCCCTGGTCATTGGATAGGACGTCGAGGGCCTGTGGAATGGCTAGCTAGAAGCCCGGATCTCACGCCACTAGATTTTTATCTCTGGGGCCACTTGAAAGCGCTGGTATACGCAGAGAAAATTAGAGTGTTGAACATTTGCGGCAGCGCATTATTGGGGCATGTAACACCATTACTCCTGACACATCATTCACCGTGTGCTTGCTGACTGGGTATCACATCTGAATTTGTGTATTGAAAACAATGGTGGACATATTGAGCACGTTCTGTAAATAAAAGCTTTTGTTTTGCCTTTTTTTATTATTTTTCCTATGATGCCGAACTTATGGGACACCCTGTACAGTGGAAAGTTTTAAATATTGGGATCGTGGGTAGAGGATGGTGGAGAGCTGGTAAGGGAAGTGAATAGTAGAGTACAATCGTACAATCAGGATGGAATAATTGGAGGAGGGTGTCTGGGGTAGTGGGGTACTGTGTGATAAAAGAATATCAATGAAATTGAAAGGGAAGGTATTCAAGGCGGTAGTGAGGTCTGCAATGTTGTATGGTGCAGAAACGTGGCCTATGAGGAAGAATGTGGGGAAAAGGATGGATGTAGCAGAAATGAGGATGTTGAGATGGATGTGTGGGGGTTACGAGAAGAGATAAAATTAGAAATCAATTTATTCGTGGAACGACGAAAGTAATAGAGGTGTCAAAGAAAGCTCAAGAGAGAAGGCTTAGATGGTTTGGACATGTCATGCGGAGAGAGGAGGAATATGTTGGGCGACGAGTTATGGAGATGGAACCACCTGGAAGAAAGAGAAGGGGAAGCCCGAGGATGCGATGGAGTGTGTGGAGGGTGATATGAGGGAGCGAAATCTGGCGGCGGATGTGGTGTTGGACAGAAATGAGTGGCGAAGGCGGATTAGGAACAGCGACCCCACTTAGACGTGGGAAAATGTTGCCAACAAAGAAGACTGTACTATACGGTTGGTTGGTTGGTTTAAGGTCCTTCGTCTACCAGAAGTCACTGAGATGGAAGGAACGGCACCAACCAACCAGGAAAACTAAATTTCTTTTAATTAATTTGATCGAGCCAAATATCAGGTGATTTTCTAAGCATTTGACACTTTAAAAAGTTTGTATTTTTTTATTAACTGAAATAAAAGCATGAAAATTTTACTGTACTTTCTCTATACATTAGGAATTAGTCTCCTAGTGCAGAACATGCTCCATATGATGTTCTCTCAGTTCATTAACTCTGCACACGAACAACAGAATTTTGCAGTACTTTGGACAGAGCATCTGTTGAAATCTGAGAAATTTCTTGTTCATTTGATGCTTTCAGTTCTTCTGTTGCGTGTGGATTCTGTTTAAACACTATTATCTTTTAAATAATCCCCAGAGAAAAGTCACAGGGGTTTAGATCTGGTGATGTTGGTGGCCATGATATTCCTTTATCATAAACCGCAGAAAATCCGTTGGACAGGACTCTTCCGTCGAAAGTATCGTGTAAGTATTGTGAGCTGAAAGGACATTACATAGAACATGTTTTGCACTAGGGGACTAATTCTCCATGTGTAGAGAAAGTACAATAAATATTTTATGCTTTTATTTTAGTTAATAAAAAACCACAAACCTTTTAAAGTGTCAGTTGTTTAAAAAATCACCCGATACATTACGCACAGCGGGTTCGTCCCTGCACCCTCGTCCCATTTCTGAGACTGGCTTAGGAGAGTCCTTGGCTGGGTTGTTAAGTACTTGCTAACATTATGTATAATATACAGGGTGTCCCATAAGTCCGGCATCATAGGAAAAATAATAAAAAAAGGCAAAACAAAAGCTTTTATTTACAGAACATGCTCAATATGTCCACCATTGTTTTCAATACACAAATTCAGACGTGATACCCAGTCAGCAAGCACACGGTGAATGATGTCAGGAGAAATGGTGTTACATGCCCCAATAATGCGCTGCCGCAAATGTTCAACACACCTAATTTTCTCTGCGTATACCAGCGCTTTCAAGTGGCCCCAGAGATAAAAATCTAGTGGCGTGAGATTCGGGCTTCTAGCTGGCCATTCCACAGGCCCTCGACGTCCTATCCAATGACCAGGGAATTGTTGGTACAGGTATTCCCTTACTTGGGTGCTGTAATGTGCAGGAGCGCCGTCTTGCTGGAACCATGTTGGGAAATTTTCTTCTTCATTCAAGACACTGGGAAATGCTTCTTCCTTGAGCATACGTAGGTAGGTGCCTCCAGTGACATGTTCATCGAAAAAGAGGGTGCCTATGATGCGATCCTTCCAAATGCCACACCATACCATCACCCGAGATGCACCTTGTTCCTTTGAAGAGGTATACCAGTGAGGGTTGTTTTGAGACCAGTAGCGGGTGTTCTGTCGATTTACCTCACCATTTCCATAAAAAACAGCCTCGTCACTGAAGAGAATGGTGGACGAGAAATTGGCATCCCGAGCATATTGTTCCGTAGCCCATTCACAAAATTCCATCCGCCGGTCGGGATCATCTTCGCTTAATTTCTGTAGGATCTGAAGTTTATATGGATGTTATTTGTGAGCCTGAAGAATGCGATGGATGCTACTTTTCGACACTCCTGTCTCGGCGGACAATCGCCGAAGAGACTTATTGGGACTTCTGTTAAAATGAGCCAGGATAGCAGTCGCTGTATCATCGTCAGTGAACCTCCTTGAAGGTCCACTGCGTGGTTTATCTTCTATGGATCCTGTTTCCTTAAACTTTGCAACAAGTCTGCTAACACAACTCTGTGTTATTGGATCGCGGTCTGGATGCAGTCTGTTAAATTCAGCAGCGGCCTCTCTTTGACTCCGATTTCCTATGAGTAGAATTATCTGGATTCGTTCTTCCTTGCTCACAGACATTATGGCCTGTAGAAAGAGAAAAATATGAATTATGGTTTGTAGAAATAAAAAAATATGAATTTCTCCTATGATGCCGGACTTATGGGACACCCTGTATATTATAGAGGCAATGACCACTTTACGAACGTTCGCTTTACGAAAATCCGCCATTACGAATGCTGGCTTCCCATTGTCAAGAGCTCAGCAACGAAGAACTTGTGGAGCTGCAAGAACAACAAGTGACGACAGACCAAAACCCAGTGTCAGAGTCCTGCAAGAGACTCTCTCCACGAAGAGTTTAACTGAGGCCCTTAAACTCTTTGAGTAAGAACTGGCGATCCTGGAAAGAGAGTGTATCCCAACTTTGAAAGGAGCAGCAAAATTGTCAATGAAGTCTACAATAACATTGCATGCTATAAGGAGATTTTGAGAGAGAGTAAAAACAAGGCCAGATAAACTTCTTTGGACTCCTTTTCCAGGAAGCCCACAAGTGAGCCTCCCACTCCAAATTCTTCAAATTAATGTCTAAAAGTACCTTTTATGTCTTTTATTTAATATGAAATTGATTTAATATTAATTATTTTTAATATCTGTATGCTTATCCCTCCTTTAAAATGCAGAAACTTGTCTATGTTCAGAAATTTTTAGGTCCTGGGAGCCTAGTCAGGAACGAATTAACCCGTATTACATTAATTTCTATGGAAAAATTGTCTTCACTTTACGAATTTTCGCTTTACGAACAGTTTCCAAGGAATCAATTGATTCGTAATTGTGGACAATGTCTATACTCACTATGCATGTACAGTGGTAGCTATAAGTTTGGAATCAAACAGTTTTAAGGAATTACATTATTATTGTGGATTTAATATTTAAAGGGCCCCTCCCCCGACACCAATGATTGCTTTGATTCTGTTGGGCACAGGCATGATAAAGTTTTGGCACAAATTGAGGGCCACTCCGGACCACCAAACTGTTTTTATAGCAAAACAAATATCTTCGTTCGATCATGGCTTCTTGTCGGAGACTCTGACCTTTAGAAGTTTGTGCAGATTCTCAATCGGATTGAGGTTAGGAGAAATAAAAAGCCATTCTAGAGTTGAAATGTGGGCTTTTCTAAACCATTCTTACATAATTTTAGCAAGGCGCAAACCGCACTATCCTGCTGCAAGCGGGAATATCTCCCCTGTTGTATGTTCTTAGAGCATGGTGTTCGACAATGTTTAAATAGACATAGGAGTTTACAGTCGTATGTTTTGGACAAAACTAGGGTTCTCCTGTGCCATGGGCGCCAAAACATTAAAAAAACTATGACCTTTGGGGAATGTTTCATAGTGGCAGTATAATATGCGGAATGATGTCGTTGAATGTGCGAACGCCTGAGGGACAGGTAATTCTATCCAAATTGCATGTCCAGCTCCGTCGCTGAACAAACCCTTGACCCATTGTTCAGTGTTCCAATCAACCTATATCTTTTTCTGCTTTTTATTTAAGGATGTATTATTTCTTCTTACAATTAAATTACTTTTATTTTGAAGCCTCCGTCTAACTGTAATGGTTCTTTACTAACTGCAGTAGGAAGTTCCTACTGTATCTGGGCACTGGTGATGAAGGGGTTGATCTTTGCCTTCCTTCTAATCGCATAATCAGTGTATTGAGTCATTCTTCGTGGCCTGCATTCTCCGTCCTCAAAACTCCGAGTTTTTAATTTGCATTCTGTACTGCGAAATGAAATTTTAAATCAGGAAATTACTTGCATTTCACTGTTTTAATCTATGAAAGCTTCCACCTGGACTCGCTTCTTTGGAGAAATTTTAGTTTGAAGGAGTACTACTAAGTGGCCAAATTCCTCCTACATTTTCGTCAGTAGTCAATGAAGTTACACTAGCTCCTACATGTGATGTCTTTTTTTTTCCCAAATTTTTAATCACTTACGCTTACGTTAATGCAGGGAGGGGTTCCATTAAAAAGTTTAGAGAATGCACGCTTTTATCGTATATATAACGATTATTTCTTCGAATTTTACTCACGTTGGGATTTTAATTAAAAATCTCTAAATCAAATTACTTCTACTTCGTGCTACCTCAGGATTTTACACCCCCAGTTTTTTGTTTTATTTTAGGTTAGGTTAAGTTAGGTTAACGTAAGTTAAATTGACCTAACCCAAACTGAACCCCAGAAAAACTCTACAACAAAGTAGTAGCTATTTTCCGTGTACGAGGAAAGTGACACAAAAGATAGCATCGAATAGGAGCAAACGTACCTTTTAGCCTGACGTCAGGCGGGGCGCAGCAAAACCCAGCTGTTCATCCTTCCACACAATAAAAATTGGTTGGTAGATATATATGGGTACCCTGGGTAGCCTAGTGGTTAAGACGCTGGGCTGCTGATCGTGAGATCAAGTCCGGGTGAGAACTTTGTCACTTCTGACCGCCTGTGGTGGGGCGTGGTTCGGAGTGACAAGCTCGGCCTTCGTCAGAATGAACAATTCGGGCGGAAACAAAACCAAGTTTAACCAAGGTGTGTATATATATATATATATATATATATATATATATATATATATATATATATAAGAACCAAGACGATTGCTCCGAACATTTTGACCCCGAGTGCGGGTCATCATCAGCATCATCAGTGAAAAACTGAATAAAAAAAATAGTTAAAACAAGGCTAAAAAGTAAAACAGTAATACGAAAATAGTTAAAAGACAATGCAATGATATATAAATATATATAACTATACATATATATGTATATAAAATGAGAGCTTACCCAAGGTAAGCATGATCAAAGATTAATGTTTGGAATCTTACTAGACTTCATTTCCCAAAGAATGATTCTGTTGCCAAAATATATATACAGTATGTTACAGGGAATCTGCGTAACTAGGGATTTCATGAAATCCCTAAAATGTTCAGGGATTTCATGTAATGTTAAGTCGTGATATTTCCGTTAAACCTATGGGAAAATGTCCGATTATATCAACTGTACATCCTTCACGATTGGTTAGGTTAAGTCGTGATATTTTCGTTAAAACTAACGAAAATATCGCGACTTAACCTAACATGAAATCCCTGAACATTTTAGGGATTTCATGAAATCCTAGTTACACAGATTCCCTGTAACATATATATATTATATATATTATGCACTAAAATCACAAAATAACACGTGATCTTATTAATAAGCAAACAACCACAGGGAAAAGGAAACACAAAGTCCGAGCGCTTTCGTGATATATTCACATTGTAATCTCTCTCTATTTTCTGTTCCTCCTTGATAAAATAAATGAGTTAAATAGACAAGCAAAAAATTCACAATCGGCACCTCAAATTAAAGGCCTTAAAGCCCTCTAAAGATTTTTTCAATTGATAACATAATCTGTAGGCTGCTAAATTACTAAATATAAAAGAAGTATATAGATGAAATTAGACAAAAAAAACAATACAGAGAACAAAAATTATTATAATGGTTATTAACACTAATATTTAATTAAAGCAGGCAATTAAATGGCAAGAATTTAATGAAAACCAAATAGATAACGTAGATAACAAATAGATAACATAATCTGTAGGCTGCTAAATTACTAAATATAAAAGGACTATATAGATGAAATTAGACAAAACACCAGTACAGAAAACAAAAATTATTATAATGGTTATTAACACTAATATTTAATTAAAGCAGGAAATTAAGTAGCCAGAAATTAATGAAAACAAAGGGAATGGTGCCATCGTCTTACAGAATATAAAAAAAAATTTCTACAAACAGTTGGAAAAATTGTTTTCCCAAAAGCAACCCAGTTGAAAAGTCCAATAAACCCCCCAGCAACCAAAGATTATACACGAAAGAAATATTACAATTAAAATAGACACATAAGAATGTTAATAGTTCTTACAATAATATTTATTTATTTAACCAGGGCAAACCATTAAGGGGCAAGAATGCAGTCAAGAAACAGTAGGCCCTTCGCCAGCTTTCTGACAATGCACGAATCTAATTTATACAACCCAGGACTAATATTAAGGACCAAATCCGCATTATTCTTGATCACACTTGATTCCAGTATATTTCTGCTAACAATAGATTACTAAACCTTAATTTGGAAGCATTTTTCCAATCAATGGGATGATTAGTATATCTTACGTGAATGAAAATGGCGTTAGATTCCTGGCACTTCTTATACTGTATTGATGCGTTTAATACGTAACTCAAGGGTCTTACCAGTTTGGCCAATGTAAAATTTATTACATATTGTGCAAGGGATTTTATATACACAACCATGTTCACTTAACGGGGAGTTCTTATCAATGAATTCTTAAGAGGTCTACGAATTTGTAGCCCAGAGTTCATTGACGACGAAATTAGTAAAATATACAAAATTGCTTTTGATTTAAAATACCCAAAAAGAACTGCATAGATAAGTCCTTAAAAATGACAAAGAAAACCTTCTACGAAGTAAAGGATAAGATTCCTTATAACACAAAAAATATTTAGTGTTACCATTCAGAGAAAATTTCCTTGATCTGCCGAATCTGCTGAGGACTTTTAACGTAAATATTGCGTTCAAAAATTTAGATGTAATTAAGAATTCATTGATTAAGACTCCCCGTTAAGTGAACATGGTTGTGTATATAAAATCCCTTGCACAATATGTAATAAATTTTACATTGGCTAAACTGGTAAGACCCTTGAGTTACGTATTAAACAGCATCAATACAGTATAAGAAGTGGCCAGGAATCTAACGCCATTTTCATTCACGTAAGAGATACTAATCATCCCATTGATTGGAAAAATGCTTCCAAATTAAGGTTTAGTAAATCTATTGTTAGCAGAAATATACTGGAATCATGTGATCAAGAATAATGCGGATTTGGTCCTTAATATTAGTCCTGGGTTGTATAAATTAGATTCGTGCATTGTCAGAAAGCCGGCGAAGGGCCAACTGTTTTCTTGACTGCATTCTTGCCCCTTAATGGTTTGCCCTGGTTAAATAAATAAATATTATTGTAAGAATTGTTAACATTCTATGTGTCTATTTTAATTGTAATACTTCTTTCGTGTATAATCTTTGGTTGCTGGAGGGTTTATTGGATTTTTCAACTGGGTTGCTTTTGGGAAAACAATTTTTCCAAACTTTTGTAGAATTTTTTTTTTGTAATATTCTGTAAGACGATGGCACCATTCCCTTTGTTTTCATTAATTTCTGGCTACTTAATTTCCTGCTTTAATTAAATATTAGTGTTAATAACCATTATAATAATTTTTGTTTTCTGTACTGGTGTTTTGTCTAATTTCATCTATATAGTCCTTTTATATTTAGTAATTAGCAGCCTACAGATTATGTTATCTATTTGTTATCTACGTTATCTATTTATTTTTCATTAAATTCTTGCCAATTAATTGCCTGCTTTAATTAAATATTAGTGTTAATAACCATTATAATAATTTTTGTTCTCTGTATTGTTTTTTTTTGTCTAATTTCATCTATATACTTCTTTTATATTTAGTAATTTAGCAGCCTACAGATTATGTTATCAATTGAAAAAATCTTTAGAGGGCTTTAAGGCCTTTAATTTGAGGTGCCGATTGTGAATTTTTTGCTTGTCTATTTAACTCATTTACTTTGTAATCTCTGTCTATTTTCTGTTTCTCCTTGATAATGTGAATATATCACGAAAGCGCTCGGACTTTGTGTTTCCTTTTCCCTGTGGTTGTTTGCTTATATATATATATATATATATATCACACACAGGTTTTTTTTCAGATACTTCGTACGGGGGGGTAATTCGTCGAATGTTGCAAAATTTCGGTGATGCCATGTGACTGGCTTTTTAAAATATCAGTGGGTGCAAAGAGGAAAGGTGAAAGTAGTAGTATGTGCGAGTTGCTTGAGGGGTGAGCGAAGCGAGCCACGAGAAGAACGTTCAGCATTTTTATGCTGTTCCAAACTTGAAATTGCCTTAAAATGATAGCTCAAGGCAGCCAAAATTGCCATCCTTTGCTCCCTCAGAAAAGTCTAAATTATATCATTTGGAGTATTAATTATTAGTAATGTTTTATAGTGTTCAATACTCTATATGAAAATAATTAATTATTTATTATTTTTATAGGGCTCTGCTTATTCATAGACTTTAAAGTATTGATGTTTATAGTTTTTTGTAGTTCGTACTAGTAGTCAAATTCAATATGGCGGATATCAGAAAATTCTTTGCTAAGAAGCAAAAAGAAACGGGATCTTCTAAAAAATATGATAAGATGAACACTCAAATAAGAAGTCCAAATTAGCCAAGATGAGGTTCTCTCATGTGAGAATACACCTGGTCCATCCACATCATCTATGTTGATTACAGCTACTTCTAGAGTAGCTGAAACTGGTTCAGTAACGGAGAATGTGGTGTTAGAGATGGATTTTTGTCTTGTATTATTTACAAAATCTTGCTCAATTCATTCATCAAAAAATCATTGTAATATCATCGTAATAATAGTATAATTGGTGTTTGAAAACCCTTATATTTTGCAAAATTTCAGGGTGGGTAGTAGAGAGCTTTGGGGGAGGGGTTGCTACCCCACCTGGCATATATAAAAAAAAAAAACCTGTATATATATATACACTGAAACCTGAAACCTGAAGCCTCTGCTTAATGGATTCGACGAATTTCAACGAATTTTTAAAAGTATTTTAAAATGTTTTAAAAGTGTTTAAGTAATTAAGTGTTTACGTTACACGCCTAAACACCAACGGTAATTTCTGCACCAAATTTAGTGGACACATTAAGGGGGAAACAAGGAAGAAGGAGTAACATACTAGCATCTCCCAGTCCCTCCCTCCCTACTTCGGGAGGTGATAGTATCGGTCATTGTGAGAAAAAAGTTCACATGAGCATGTGTCTAATTCTGAATAGTTACGGAGATAGAGCCGTTTGAATCTACAAATACAAAAGCATTGTTAATGGTAATCAAGAGAGAGAAACCAATTACTGTTTCTAACATTTAATGTTTAAACATTGGCATTTTGAATGGTATCAGTCACAACAGTCAGCTGTCGATTGGCTTATGTTACATGCCTACATTACAGCTTACATGGTTCAAGGTTATAGGGGAGGGAAGGGGGAGGAAGAGCTGCGCGCGCATCAGATTCAAACAGCTCTATCTCCGTAACCATTCAGAATTAGACACATGTTCATATGGAACTTTTTTTCTCACAATGACCGATACTATCACCTCCCGAAGTATTGACCTTTCCTCCTGAAACACCCTGTATATATATATATATATATATATATATATATATATATATATTATATATATATAATATTAGGGTGATTAAAAAAAAAATCAGTTTTTTTTTTTAATTGTTCAACCTGTATTTTTGTTCCCTATGACAAAAAAGTAGTGTATGCCAAATTTGGTGAATTTTAAATAAAATTTACTATGTGCTACCAGGCGTCAAAGTTTCCCTCTTTTCAATTTGTTTGTTTTTACAACTTATGATTTTATGTTTAATTGTTTATATTTCAGAATTTTTAATTAATGGTTTATATACTAGCTTGCTTTTAATTGTTGCTTGGAACTCGTAATTTTGATACCAATTAATCGATTATGGAAGCTAGGCCTAACTCACCATCACCCAGTTGCTCATTTGGGAGAAGTTCTACAAGAAAAGAAACTGAAGTATGGCTAATTGGGCAGCCCTCTGCAGTACTAAAAACATCCGTATTACCATCAGAGAAGGAAATGATGGCCCTCTTCATGCACTACAGAAATATTAAAAAGCAAGACATTAGAGAATCATGCTGCTCTACTGCAGATGATGTGCTAGCAGTTTGGAAAAAAGCAGGAATACCAGCAAAACAAAGAATACATGTAGCAGATAAAATTCAAGGAATACTGAAGGAATGACAGCTGCTTAAGAAAAACAAAGCAAACAAATTGAAAAGATCACAAAATTTAAATAGTAAAGAAGAAAAATGGAAAGATAAACTGGAAAACTTATTTGACATTGCTCATGAGAATGCTATGCAGCTTATAAAAATAGAAGATGATAAGAAATTCTTGAAAATGCAACGTGAGAAAGGACGTCATGGAAAAATGGGTACCATTGATAAGGTTGTTGCTAAAAAAGAGCAAAGAGCAGCAGAAAAGCAACAACGTTATGAAAGAGGAAAGCAGAAGAAGAGATCAAAAGAAAGAAGAGTGAAGAGGCTGTCATACTCACCAGTACATCATCAGAATCAGAATCAGAGGAGAGTAAAAGTGATGAATCTGGTTTCTGTGCTGCACAACCTTCAACATGGAAAAGTAAGGTTGGCAAACGTAGAAAATTGTTTGATGATAAATTATTAGGAAGTCTTGATGTTGCAAAATTGAGTGACAGAAATGCGTCTCTTTTTAATGCAAACAATCAGACATCGCTTGAATGGGACATCTGCGAACAAATAAAATGCATGTGTTTCAATACAACGGCAGCCAATACTGGTCCTAGAAATGGTGCAGCTATTCTTCTAGAACAAAAATTCGACAACGATTTATTGTGGCTGGCATGTCGACACCATATATTTGAAATTATGCTGGAAGCTGTTGTTTCAAAGTCTTTATCACCATCTTCTGGCCCAGATATAGTCCTTTTTAAGAAGTTCAGAGAAAAATGGTCAAGCATTAATAAGGAGGACTACGAGACAGCATTATCAGATCCAGATATCTATGAAAATATTCATGACATCAAAGATGACAATTATATTTGCAACAAATCAACTAGATACATTCCAACCAAGAGACGATTACCTAGAACTATTGCAGTTAACAATTATTTTTTTGGGAGGTGAACCAAAAGGTGGAATCAAATTTAAACATCCAGCGGGACTTCATCGGGCTAGGTGGATGGCCAAAATTACATATTCACTAAAAAATTTTATGTTCAAATCTCAGTTCAAAATTTCAGTAAAAGACAAAAAAGGACTAAAAGACATCTGTCTATTTGCTACTCGGTTATATGTAAAGGCATGGTTTACAGCTCCTGTGCCATCTTGCGCTCCTCGTCTTGCTCTGGAATTATTACAGAATCTTGTAGTCTACAAACAAATAAATGACACAATTGCATTTGTTGCTATTAAAAAACTGTTAGGTCACCTCTGGTACCTATCAGAAGAACTGGTAGCCTTGGCCTTTTATGATGATGAAGTGCCTACTGAAACGAAAAACAAATTGTAAAGGCCTTGCAAAATACAACAGAAACTCTTCCTGCAAAACGGGCTTTTCTAGATCCTGCACTTATTCCAACGAAGAAATAATAAGATTTTGTCATCAAATACTCAAAGATTCTTTACAATAACAGAATTTAGTTAAAATTTTTTACTCAAAGATGCTAAAGAATGGCATAATGATGAAGAGTATAACTCCGCTAAGAAATCTATCAAACAGTGGAAAGTCGTGAATGATATAGCGGAAAGAGGAGTAAAATTAATGGATGAATATAATAAAATACTAACACATGACGAAGATCAAAAACAATTCTTGCTACAAGTAGTGAAAAACTACAGGGCTGTTTACCCTGATAGAAAGAAAGAAACATTAATGAAGTAAGGACAGCTAATGTCTCAAATATCATGCTAGTTTAATTATGCATGCTTGTGGTTATGGTAGGACCTACGGGGGAGCTTTCCACATTAAAAAAAAGCAATGCGCATTGTACTGTACCCCCTGGGTGGTGTGGAAAAATTTGACAATTTGAGTCGTTCTGTCAATTTTCAATTGCTGGTAGCAACCCCTAAAAATTAAAAATTTGCTAAAATATTTTAGGATAGTTGTTTTTATGCTGAAATTAACCATTTAAAGGGTTGAACACATTAAAATATAAAAAAAATTTTTTACCCCCATATTTGAATCACCCTAATATATATATATATATATATATATTTCCTGTTTTTTGTGAGGAGAAAAAACAAACTCGCATTGCATCTTGCTCCTGATGAATCATGTACGCTGACGACACAAGTAAGAAAATGAGTATGAATATGACCACTCAGTTAAATATGATAACTCAAAGTATTGCTTCCAGTGGTGATGAGCCATGTAAGGAAGACTCCTCAATACTTTGCACTCTATATACTTAATAATGATGCTGCAAGTTGCTTATACCCTGTATGGGTGTATGGCCGGAGAGATGTTCTGTAAAGCAGTGAAACTGTTTTCTATCTACGACTTATTACAATATGTGTAACAAAAGTTATATACACACACAGTATATATATATATATATATATATATATATATATATATATATATATATATATATATATATATATATATATGCGCCTCGGTGGTGTAGTGGTTAGCGTCGCTGACTACGAATCCAGCAGCCGGCGCGCAGCAAAACCCAGCTGTTCATCCTTCCACACAATAAAGAAAGTGGTTGGTAGATAAATGGGTACCCTAAGTGGCCTAGTGGTTAAGACCAGGGTTGGCACCCAAAAACCCAACCCAAAACCCAGTGGAATTTTCAGTGGGTTTTGGGTTTTGGGGTTTTTGTTCTGAGATGTTTATTTTAAAATAATTGAAATTTTTCTGATTGCTACATTGTTCAATTGTAGCTAATTAGAATGATTTGGCATTGTTGATTATTTCAAGTAAGCTGACTTATAAAACAATTCTTAAATTATGCAATGTGTAAATAAAGATTATGAAAAATTGAAAAGTTATTAAAAAGGATTTGCACCCATTGTGAACACTATGGGCAATTATTGGATCATTTGACACATTGCTTCAACCATCTTGAATTAAAGTTACAGTAGAATTGACTAAGTCTTTTTTCATTGAATCCAGTACGTACTTCATTATTCACTTTGATTAGCGAGTCATCAGATAATTTTTTTCTGCTTGGAGGACAATAGCCTGGTCTTAAATTTTGGACCCATTTAATAAATTCTTTATTCTCTACAACTACAAATGGAATATTTGCTGAAAAGAAAAATCTGGCCATTTGCAAATCTAGTTGTTCTTTTTGATCTACAGATGTTCTAACCACATATGGCATTATCTGGACCTTGTGTTTTCTTGGCTGGAGTAGAATGAAAAAATGTTATGGAAGATTCAGAAGCGGTTGAAGTGAATGAAGTCTCACTACTATGAATTGTAGTGTCATCATGAACCAGGCTTTTATATGATTTGCTTGAAGAGGGTCTACTCTCAAAACTGCCGTGTCTATGTGTAGGAGGAAGAGTTGCTGATGTAGCTGTATTTGTAAGCTCGTCCGCTTCATCATCACGAGCCTGTACCCATTTTTTATTGCATCGATCTAAATGATGTTTCACTCGTTCTATTTTTTTTCGAAAATACACATCTGCAGTATTTGCACCGAACTCTATTTGGTTGGTCACTCAATATTTCTACTTCATCCTATTCAGCAGCTTTAAGTCTGCCACCAGTATGTGCGGGTCTAACTTTCTCTAGATGATGTTTCACTCTCTCAATTTTTCGAGTGATACTTTCTTTGCAATAACTGCATAGTACTCTAGTAGGCTGATCACTTAATAAAGTCACCTCGTCCCATTCGCTAGCTTTAGATCTTCCACCTCTATAACTCTTTGAGTTTGGCATCTTAAAAATTTGAATTTGAGTTAGGTCTAAATAAAGCTGAAATCTGCTGTTAAGAAATAAAGGAAAGATCTAAAATTAAAATGGAGAAAATTCTAATATGTCATTATTATCTCTCATATCTGAACTTTCTGTGAAATAAAGATGTCTTTTTAATATATATTGTAGATTAGATAAATAAATTAATAAAATAATAGATATATTAGGCACTACATAATTATCGAACCTTTCTAAAAAAAATTTCAACCCACCAAAAACCCAGTTGGGTTGGGCTTTTTGTTAAAAACCTGGGTTTTTGCCAACCCTGGTTAAGACGCTGGGCTGCTGATGGGGCGTGGTTCGGTTTCCACGTTAAACTGTAGGTCTAAGGTGGAGTGAAAAGCTTGACCTTCGTCAGAATGAACAATTCGGGCGGAAGCTAACCAAAGGTTGTATATATAACCTTTAGTTTGCTTCCGCTGAATTGTTCATTCTGACGAAGATCAAGCTTTTCGCTCCACCTTAGACCTACAGTTTAACGTGGAAACCGAACCACGCCCCATCAGCAGCCCAGCGTCTTAACCACTAGGCTACCTAGGGTACCCATTTATCTACCAACCACTTTCTTTATTGTGTGGAGGGATGAACAGCTGGGTTTTGCTGCGCGCCGGCTACCGTCGGGTCTCGAACCCGGGGCCGATGGATTCGTAGTCAGCGACGCTAACCACTACACCATCGAGGCGCTCTCTCTCTCTATATATATAATATATATATAGTATTTATTATTTTCAACTTCTATTTCTGTATTTGGAAAATAATTTCTTGCCTTTTGTGATGTCAGTGTGTCACAAGTGATGAGCTACATCTGATTATTTTCAGTGCAAGCGAATGAGAATTTATTCCGGGTATCATTTGGAGAAATATCTCTCCTTTAATAGACACACACGAATATAAAGTAAAATACGAACGAAATATGAAATATTTATTTTGATTGGAGTATCCTTGTATTCTTTCGCTGTCCTTTAAGTTAATATTATCCATCATTTCGTGTGACAGACTTCGTTATAAAGCTTCGTTATATGAAAAGCGTGTTTCGATGCGTTTGGCACTACGATAACTGATAAGGTAATTGACCTATTTCTGGGTGTACGAACGTTTGCCCACGTAACTGACAAAAACAATACTGGAAATAATTTTCTTTTAAACTTCTTTAGAGAGAAGTTTCGGATCACCTGAAGATCAGGGCCCCTAGCCTTCTTTAGTTAGCTTTATAAGGCTAACTAACGAAAATATGAAGACCTAACCTAACCAATCATTAGGTCAACTGTTCGCCCTTGACGATTGGTTAGGTTAGGTCGTGATATTTTCGTTAGTTAGCCTTATAAGGCTAACTAAAGAAGGCTGGGGGCCCTGATCTTCAGGTGATCCAAAGTTTCTATTTCTTTTAAACTTTTGTCGAGAAGAAGTTACTTTTTGATGATACAGAGTGTCTATAAAGTAACGCGAGTAAAGAGACAAATCCGATTTGAATTATATTAACGCGAGTGAACATGGACGAGTAATAGTTATTACATGTAGGCCTACTTTATAACAACTGTATAGTCGATAGTAAGGTTTATAATAGGTGTTGAAAATGTTTTTACGAGTTAAAAAACAAATTGAAACTATGACAATAAAACTCACACTAATAGACAGAGTTTATTTCCACAACATTTTCGATGCCCACTGGCATCCTCTTCGGGTAGATACAGAAAAACGAATGAACAGAAGCGAGAAAGGAAACAATCCAGAGACCGTTAAGAAATTCACACCTAGGCTAAATCCCGTTCGCCCGACACCGGAAGGACATTTTATTAAAGGGTCCCGCTTATAAGTACCTTCACACAAATTAATTTCTTCTATACATGCAGATTCTATTATTTTTTGACAATTATTACATTTGCTATTACCTTTATTACATTTATTATTACATTTATTACACTTATTATTACATTTACACTTATTTCCACATTTATTATTGCATTTATTATCACATTTACATTTTACCGAAAAGCGAATGCAGAGACCATTAAAAATTCACACCTAGGTTGGATCCCGTTCACAAACCACCGTAAGGGATTTTTTGACCAAGAATCTCATTAAAACAAATGTAATAAATGTAAATGTAATAATAAGTGTAATAACAAATGTAATATATGTAAATGTAATTATAAATGTAATAAAGGTAATAACAAATGTAATAATTATGTCAAAAAATAATAGAATCTGTATGTATAGAACAAGAAGTTAATTTGTGCGAAGGTACTTATAAGCGGGACCCTTTAATAAAATGCTCTTCCGGTGTCGGGCGAACGGGATTTAGCATAGGTGTGAATTTCTTAACGGTCTCTGGATTGTTTCCTTTCTCGCTTCTGTTCATTCGTTTTTCTGTATCTACCCGAAGAGGATGCCAGTGGGCATCGAAACTATTGTGGAAATAAACTGTCTATTAGTGTGGGTTTTATTGTCATATTTTGACCTCCACGCCAAAAAAGTGAAGTTTTTGGCATTTAAATTGAAACTAGTTTAAACCAGTTCAAATCAGATTTGTCTTTTCACTCGCGTTACTCTATACACACCCTGTATACAGGTTTCTGAAAAATTTTTGATTGTTAAGGAAGAAATTTAAAATTGCGCAAGATTATTTTTCTAACTGGTATCTCGCATAATGTTAAAACTAAAGATTAGCAACTAAGAAACTGTACTAAAAAGATTGTAAATCCTTCATTAATTACTTTAATATATATTTCTAATAACATATTTTATTCGGAAGAATAAAATTTATATTTTTTAATGCATTTATAGTTTCGATCTTGAAAATTATCTGTCTAATAAAGCTACAGTTCTGAATCGTGCAATGAGAAGAATACTTGCCGGTTCGAATCCGGCAAGGGTTAAAAAAAATATCAAATTTTTGTCTGTATCCTACATATTATGAATATATTGTAGTTAAGATGGACTGGAAGTTGGCTAAATTAGGTCATGTTAAGTTAGGCCATGTTAAGTACGTTAGTGCATGCTAGGATAGGTTGCGGGTGTCATGAGGTTAAATTTAAAAGTATCGATCGAAGTGACCTTTCGACGATGTGGGAACGTCACATATGTTCTATATTTATGATATAAATAATATAAATAAATCAATCATTGTCAGGTGCATATTGATTTTATTAATTTTTTCAGTTGGTTGGTTTATTTTGGATTCTTTTATTTTATGATTTTCGTTTTTCACCATAATATTTTTTCGAGATTATTTTAAGCTTACTTTAAAGTTTATTTTAAGCTTAATTTACACCTTATTTTACAGTTTATTTATTACACATAAAACATCATACACCTACGAGGAGTGGGGATAATATGACCTATATGCAGTGGCACGCATAAGTATTCGTACAGATATATATTCGTCCTTATCTTTTGTACCATACATCGAATAGTTATTAAAAGTTTACGTTCGTTTGGAAAAAATTAGTTTAACTCTGAAATATAATTAAAACATCAACAAATTTGAGGAAAATAAAAAAAGTTAAAATGCAAAAGTTTTCGTACATTTATTTACAAAATTAATTAATACTTTGTGTGTCCACCTTAGGCTTGAAGAATTTAAAATTTTTAGCAGTGGTTGGTTGTTTATTGATTAGGGACTTGGCAATTCTGAGTTCTAGAATTTTCTCTTTGAATCTTCATGGAAGACGGATGACTGTACAAGCTATTCGGAAGCAATGGGTCGTCGTGGTAAAGAACTGTCTACACATCTTAAGAGATCTGTTATTGCCGCACACGAGTCTGGAAAGAGTTATAGAAAGATAGGAGAAGAACTTCGAATTCCATTTACGACGGTTGCTGTAGTTATAAAGAAATGGAAAAGCTTTGGAACAATCAAAACTGTCTATACAGCTAGACGGATTGAAAGAATGGCTGCTGTAATAACTGCCAAACACTAAGACTCTAAGATCGATGTCCACTCCTCTTCTGTACGTCGTACATTAAGAAGATGGTTTGCGTGGAAAAGTTGCACGAGAAAGCCTCTGCTACGGAAATCGTACAAAGAAGCTCGTTTAAACTGGAGCACCGACAATTCAGCGCAGGACAATTCAGCGCCGACAATTCAGCGCAAAGACAATTCAGCGCAAGACAATTCAGCGCCGACAATTCAGCGCAAGTCAGTACAGTTAAAAGTTTAGTTAAAAATAATAAAAATAATCGCAATAAATAAAAAAGAGAAAAATTTGTATATTTATATATATGCTAAATTCGGTCTGTATCGAAGGAGTGACATTTCAAAGGAGTGACATTTCAAAGGAGTGACATTTCAAAGGAGTGACATTTCAAAGGAGTGACATTTCAAAGGAGTGACATTTCAAAGGAGTGACATTTCAAAGGAGTGACTTTCAAAGGAGTGACATAACAAAGGAGTGACATAAATACCATAACGAAGGAGTGACAAATCGGAGATAAAATTCAAAGGAGTATAATTATTAAAATTTTATTTAAAAAAACAAATTTGTTAGAATTGTTAAAATTAAGATTTTATTTAAAAAACTAGAAACCTAACCTAACCTAACCTAACAGTTGCAAGCCTCTCTTCCCTCTGGATTTGTTCTTTCTTCTTCTTTGTTGGTATTTTCGCGCTGAATTGTCTTTGCGCTGAATTGTCTTGCGCTGAATTGTCGGCGCTGAATTGTCCTGCGCTGAATTGTCGGGTCACGGTTTAAACTACGTCAAGGATTATCAAAATAATGGATTTGTATTCTGGAAGAAAGTTCTCTGGACAGACAAGGCCCCAAAATTGAATTATTCGGGAACAATGAACAACGGCATGTTTGTCGAAAATCAAATACAGAACTGTATTCGAAGAAAAGACATCCTTCCTACGGTTAAACATAGTGGTAGTAGTTTCCTTCTTTGAGAATGCATTAGTGCTTCTGGTTCAGAAAAGCTCGTTGTCACCAGTGGAATCTTGAATTCGAAAAATATCAGGTAGTTGAGTTGCGGGAGTTGCGAATGGACAGCAGTTGGGTACACAACAAGATATTGATCCAAAACATAAAAGTGAGAGCACCATGAAGTGGCTTCATCAAAAGAATTTGAAGCTTCTCGAGTGACCCATTCAAAGTCCAGATCTCAATTTATTCGAGAATTTATAGTTTGGTTTGTCCGCAAAGTTGTCCGCAAGAGAAACCCTTCGAATCTGAATGAATTGTAACAATTTTCTTTAGAAGAATGGGCTAAAATTTCTACTGAGAGATGTTGAAACTGTAGAAAAATACCCAAAAACAAATGAATCATTGGTCATTCAAGGAAAGGTGGACACACAAAATATCAAATAATTTTGTAAATAAACGTACGAAAACTTTTGCATTTTAACTTTTTTTGTAAATTTTCCTCAAATTCTCTGATGTTTTACATTATATGTTGGAGTTAAATTAATTTTTTTATTTAAATTTTTCCAAACGACCTGTAAATTTTTCATAACTATCCTTTGCATGGTACAAAAGATAAGGACGAATATAAATTAAATATTTCTCTGTACGAATACTTATGAGCGCTACAGTACGTAGCGAGAGAGAGAGAGAGAGAGAGAGAGAGAGAGAGAGAGAAGAGAGAGAGAGAGAGAGAGAGAGTTACAAGGAAAAGAAGTACCTCAAAAGGCCTTGCGGCCCATACCGAGGTACCAATGGCAACGGGTGCCACGGAAAATTTTCTACACACTCAAATAGTGTGCAAAATTTGGTCTAACCTTTTCTTGAACTGATCCACAGAGGAACTGTTCACAACTTCCGAAGGTAACCTGTTCCATGTGTCACAGATCTTATACGTAAAGTAATTCCCACACACACTAGTCCTAAACCGTTTCAAATCCAACTTCCAACCATTGTTGCGAGTTGGGTTATCATTTAAACTAAACATACTTCTAAAATCGACATCGTTCAACCCGCGTAAGAGCTTGAAAACCTCGATCAGTTGACCGCGCAGCCTCCGAGTTTCAAGCGAAAACAAGTTCAGGGCGCGTAACCGTCGATTGTAGCCCATATGCCTAACGGAAGGGATTAACTTTGTGGCCCTCGCCTGCACTCGCTCCAGCCTCTCAATATCTTTCCTGAGGGTGGGCGACCAGAACTGCACAGCATACTCCAGGTGCGGCCGAACAAGGGAATTGTACAGTGAGAGCACAATCTCCTTGTTCCGAAACTGAAATTGCCTCCTGATATAACCCAATAGTTTCTGGGCTTTCTTTTCCACCTCTACACACTGTTTCGTAAACTTAAGGTCGCTGCTAATTAGCACACCCAAGTCCTTTTCTAAATCAGTCACCTCGATATTACTACCCAACATCGAGTAGTCCGACTTGGGATTGGCGTAGCCAATGTGCATCACTTTGCATTTACCCAAGTTAAACGGCATTTGCCATTTTTCGGACCACTCTCCTATCCTACCTAGGTCCGCACGCAGTTCCTCGATCGCTTCGGGCGTCCCAACATTGGCCCCAAGCTTGGTGTCATCAGCGAATTTGGCGATCCGACTGACGATGCCACCGTCGATATCATTTATGTAAATGATAAACAACAGTGGCCCCAAAACAGAACCCTGAGGAACCCCACTAGTGACCGAGGCCCAACCCGAACTAGCTCCTTTAATTACCACCCTCTGCCGTCTATTCCTCAGCCAGTTTTCAATCCACCTACCTATTTCCCCACCGATACCCAGCGCGCGCACTTTCGCCATTAGCCGGCGGTGCGGTACCTTATCAAAGGCTTTCTGAAAGTCGAGATAAAGTATATCAATCGCCCTACTCTTATCGTACTCACTCAACATGACGTGGAAAAACTCGAGCAAGTTGGTGAGACACGACCTATGCCGTCTAAACCCATGTTGGGAGTCCCCAAGCAGCTTGTAGGAATCCAAATGGTCAACGATCCTATCAGCTATTATCCCTTCTAATAATTTACCTACAACTGAAGTGAGACTAATGGGACGATAGTTCCCTGGACTTTCGTGATCCCCTTTCTTAAAGATAGGGGTCACGTTGGCTTCCCTCCAGTCACCAGGCACCTGGCCCATCTCCAACGATTTGTTGAAGACTGTAGCCAGGTGGGGAGCCACCTGGTCGCGCACTTCTCGCAACACTCTGGGGAGAAACTGGTCTGGCCCAGGAGCCTTAAACGCGCTCAGTTTGTCTATTCTATCGGCAACGACTGTCGCGGTACACCTAATACTATCCAGGCCAGCACCTTCGTGCCTCACGCCTGGCTCGGGGATGACGCGGGTATCCTCCCTGGTGAACACTCCCGCAAAGTACTCATTAAGCACATTAGCGATGTCCGCGTCGGAGGTCCGCAGAACGCCGCTTCCGTCCTTTAACGGTCCTATCATGCTTCTAATGGGCTTTCTACTATTAACATAACTGAAGAATTCCTTAGGGTTCCCCTTGCAGAGGCTTGCCACCCGTAGTTCTTCGTTACGTTTCGCTAGCCTAACCTTCGCCTTCACTTCCCTACACAGGCGGACATACGCTTCAGTGTTCTCGTGGGAACGATTGGCCTTTGCCCTCCACGCTACTTTCCTATTTCGGATAGCCAAAGCGATGTCACGATTGAACCACTTAGGCTGCGTTGAAGCAGGGGTGACCGGTTTTGAGGGTATGGCAGCAGACTGCAGCACCATAAACTCGTCCCGGAATGCACTCTACACTCCCTCAACATCACCGCCAACCTCTAACCCCATCTCTCCTACGCTATCCCTGAGGCTAAAAAAGTTCGCCCGCCGGAGATCGAGCTTACTGCCTCTCGAGTTACTACGTTTCACCCGAGGGACGCACACACGAAACCTAATAAGACCGTGATAACTCCCGCCCAATGATTCGTCAACGGTGAGGCCAGTGACGAGGTTGTCTTCGGTCGTGAATACTAAGTCTAGAACGCTTTCGCCTCGTGTAGGAGAGAGAGAGAGAGAGAGAGAGAGAGAGAGAGAGAGAGAGAGAGAGAGAGAGAGAGAGAGAGAGAGAGAGACGTTGATTCAAAAGAATTGGACAATATAGACACACAATTTCAATCAATCATCACTCGTGTTCGGACGCACGACGTTAATTGGCAAACGAAATTCCACTGAAACATGATTTATCTTCCATACAATTCAATATCCCATATTAAAGAGATACTAATTCAGTTCTTCCTTATAAGTACTTCATTATCGAGAAACACTTCAGAGATTTTACTTTTCTTTCGTTGATATAAAAATAGTGGTCCTGGAATCATTATTTTCATCTTTTCTTTTTTCTTTTTTTTTCCAAATTATTCTTGGAAAAAAAAATGTCTCAAAGCGGAATTGATTCATAAAACATGAAACGCATCTCGTAACTAAAAATACTTTTCTGATATTCTAGTCGAGTCAGTGGGCTATATATATATATATATATATATATATATATATATATATATATATATATACAGGGTGTCCCGTAAGTCCGGTTTCAAAGGAAAATTTATTTTAAATTAAATTTACAAAAGTAATAGATTAGAAGTAAAACAATTGTTCAAATTGATGTCTTTTTCTGGAACTTTTATTTTGTTGCAGGTAAAATAACACGTAATGGCCTCAGTAGTGTAGCTCACTTCCATATTAGCCATTGCGTGTTATTCTACCTGCAACAAAAAAAAGGTTCCAAAACAAGACATCAATTTGAACATTTGTTTTACTTCTAATGTATTATTTTTGTAAATTTAGTTTAAAATAAATTTTCCTATGAGACTGGACTCATGGGACACCCTGTATATATAAACGATGTTCAACGCCCACGTCAACGGTATGAAGATTTAATATCAGACGTTTCGGAAGTCAAACTTCCATCATGAGTGGTATGGTTAATTTGTACGCGGAATTATAGTAATTTAACTTCGGATTGTAGACACCAATCGACTAGGGAAGTATTCCGGGTGGGACCATTGGCAGGAGATAAGGCGTGCTGGAACTCTCGTTTTTCCTGTCACTGTCCTCCTCAGCTCATCTTTTTCCATGTTTCATGTACCCAGTGAGCAGTCCAGCATGCTCTCAAACACGCACTTGTCCCTCTATTATTCACCACACAAACATACACATAGGCGGATGCAGCATTGTCTGTAAGGGAGGGCCAACGTTTCTGGGGGCCCATGAATATGGATATCAGAAGCTCTCAATTCTAGTGAAGTTCAAATCAATGCCTTCTTGGTTTTACTACTGAAGTTAAACTTGGCTATCTTATCTAGATGATAAAACATAGATATGATTGTGATTTTATGAGGTAAAATATCGCATGAATGTATGCAACATAATATGAATCCCGTTTAACCAGGATGTATGGGGCCTCCAAGTCCGTCTAAGGGAGGGACCATGGCCCCCTGACTCCCTCTGGATCTGCCTGTGTACATACACTTTATACACTACTCAATGTTTTCAAAATTTATAAAAAATGAAATGGCCTCGTGAGCCTCGGAGACCTTGATTTTGGTTCTTTCTTATAAAGGGCGGTCATTTGGTGGGCACCCGCCCCTTGGCCCTCCTTTCTACACACACACACACACACACACACACACACACACACACACACACACAGATGGTTCACAAGTCCCTATCTATTTTGCTGAAATAATTATTTTCTCTTCATTTCCTATATGCCATAGATGATGATGGATGTACAAGAACGTATGATGGTAGTTACACTACGTATCCAAGGGAAGAAGAACAAAGAAATTAGAGAAACATTCGAAAGAAGACTTCACAAACCAGGACCTACTAAAAGCAATTCGCAAACTGGGTCATTAAATTTAAAAGAACAGGATCTGTCCATGATGAGGCAAGATCTGGACGTCCAGGTACAGTACGTCTCAAGAAAATGTCGAATTAGTAAGAGATGCCTTTGAAACAATCCTAAAATGTCAACTCACACAACATCACGTAGATTAGATGAGCATACCAAACGACTGTTCAAAGGATTTCAAAATCAATATTAAAAAAGAAAAGTTGCTATATTCAAGTAGTATGGTCGAAATTGGACACAAAAGGGTATCAACCCGAAATAAATTACCCCCCCCCCCCCCAAACAAGTTTCGTATCGTTGGAAGCGCAATTTATGTAGATTAAGAAAAATCATGTGCCTCAATTTTGCTCCTTTGGGCATAAAAGTTATCTACATTTGAAAAGAGAGGTCTAACACAAAATGAGTCCTAAATCCCAACATGTCAAAATGACAAAACTATATTAATTCTCAATTTATTCAAAACTTCTGGTTTTTGTAGAACATATCATAGTACGAAATGTCTTGCAGTTGCAGCGGATGTTCTTGAGAAGACTTGCTGGGGCTGGCTCAAGGTCAGTTTTCACCGGTATTAGTGTGTTGCCTTCAAAGACCCATCCCATTCATTGGTCTCAGGCATTCTAAGTCCAACTGTTTCACTGCGACACCTGCAGATGAACTCTCAATGCGTGATAATATGCAGCTCTTTCTGATGGCGGAAGACTTCCGGGGTCGAGAGCAGAACAGGTGGCAACATTTTTCCATGAATTTCGCGTGACGAAGGGTTGTCAGTGTGTCGGAGAACTTCATCGGGATTTACAGAAAACCCTAATGCACTCAATTCGTTGAGTAACCATTTGGACCCGAAAACATTGTCTACTTCAACGCCTAGCCCAAAGGGAACAGGGGGGATACAGGATCGAGGGCGGGTTACATTCAAAATACACTGACCGATACTCACTTTTTCCATGAACAACCGCAATAATGGTGGTAACCATTCCTTTCCCTTCTCTGTGCTTTCAAGAATTTCATTCGACGGGTAGTAATCACAATCAAACTCTGCCGACCGAATATCCCCAAGGATCAATTTGGCTGTTGTAGTTACAATTCGTTCAGCCTCGTCTTCAGCTCTCTTCATCCTATCTGCATACCATTTATCGTTGATGATGTAATCAGCAGTGTTCCGCAGGCAAACAACATTTGATCTTTCCGCTAGCGCACCAACATATACAGGGGTTGGCCAAAATAATATGAACACCTTGATAAATGGCGGTTTTTATTCTTAATATGGAGTTGGTCCTCCTTTAGCGGCAATAACAGCTGCAATGCGTCGGGGAATTGATTCATACAGCTTTTGGACAGTGGCTAGAGGAATCCTGAGCCATTCTTCGAGCAAACCCTGCTCCAGTTCCGCCAAAGACGCCGGCGGTGGAATCGGCTTCTGACCTGCTGCTCCAACTGACACCACAGATGCTCGATAATGTTAAGATCCGGGGATTGTGGAGGCCAATCCAAGCGTTCTACTTCACTAACATGCTCTTCAAACCAGTTTTTTAACGACCCCAGCGGTGTGGATTGGTGCATTATCATCCTGGAAGACGGCGCCGCCATTGGGAAACAGCGTTTGGACCATGGGATGGACCTGGTCAGCCAATATTGACAGATAGACCTGGGCGTTAACCCTACCATGCAGTACTACAGCTGGGCCAAGAGTATTCCACGATATTGCTGCCCAAACCATCACAGATCTGCCTCCATGCTTAACGGTTGGGGTCAGGCAGTCGGGGTCATAAGCATCTTTAGGCTGTCTCCAAACGTAAACTCGACCGGAACATGGAAATAGCGTAAAGGAGGATTCGTCGGAGTAGACTACATTCTTCCCACCGGTCCATTGACCAATTCTTATGGTCATTACACCATTTTCTGCGCCGCTCAATGTTGATGTGCGAAAGGAAGGGTTTGGCAATTGCAGTCCTCCCATGGTATCCAGCTCCATGGAGCTCGCGACGTACAGTTCTGGTCGATACCGGGCTTGCAAGATGCTAGTTAAGCTCTGCAGTCACTTTTGGAGCTGTGGTCTTATGGTTCTTTGTCACAATGCGCTTTAGCACCCGGCGGTCTCGATCACACAGCTTCTTCTTGCGTCACTATTGCATTTGTCGGTGCTTGTCTTTCCATGGTTTTGGTATGCAGACATGACCATAGAGACAGTTCCTCTGGATACATTGAACATCTGAGCGGTTTTCGTCACCGATGCACCAGCCATCCGCGCTCCGACAATTTGCCCTCTTTGGAAGTCTGACAGGTCTTTCATAACTGCTAATTCATAATTCACTCAGATCTGTAAAAACAACGTGAGGGTTATAACATGACGTATACACTCTCTGTTACGCATTTAAATAGGTTTGCCAGTCATTTGACCGTTTACTTTGTGTCTGAGCAGTCCGTAAAGATAACCAGTGAAATCGGCGGGTGTTCATATTATTTTGTCCAACCCCTGTATGTGGTCACCGTACCTTTCCTCTAACTTCTTGATCCATTTGGTGTCATAAACATCTTCAGATCCAGAAATTTCGATCAGCTTCTGGCGTACATCTGATAACGAATACAGTTCACCTTCTGATTCGAGCCACTGACAATGTTTTCGAAGTCCTGAAATTTCGTCCTGTTGACTGGCCGACTGGGAATACTCATTTGAGGAACACCGCTCTTCTCAAGAAGCTTCTTTCTAAACCTGTCATAACATGCTTTGTGATATCGAGCCTCAGCTGCGACAAGATCATGGCAGCTTAGCAATTTCAGTGCCCATTCATCATCATTTCGTTCGCTGCAAACCTTCAGCAGGTTTTCTCTGATTTGCAAAGTTCGGACTTCAATTACGTTGTCTCGTTTGACATGTTTTCTGTCAGAATAACATGGACGTTCATAGAAGAGGCCGCTACTTTTCCAGTCAAATTGTGTAATTCCTCCTCTCGTTTCAACTCGCCGAACTTTACCGGTAGATCCCGTTGCATCTTCAGACCTGGCAGTAGATTTGCGCTTTTTATTGTAGGCAGCTTTCTGACAGTCACGATGGATTTTTACAGGTACGCTTTCCAACCTTGTTTCTGCGAGATATTTATGCAGAACATTGTCTTCAACTGCGATACTGTATTCTACAATGGTCTGTATTCCCCTCTGCTGAACATTTTGTAGTTTGTTTGAATTCGTTTCTGGCCGTCGGCACTTCACACAATGATCACTGTTGATTACGTGGACAGTGCTTGATGCGATGAAGATGATTGAGAAGCAGGATCCATGTCACTCATTACAGGATGTCCTGAAACAGATAAGTAAATTGAGGATTAGTATAGTTTTGTCTTTTTGACATGTTGTGATTTAGGGCTCATTTTTGTCTTAGACCCCCTCAATTCAATGCAGATACCTTTTTTTGCCCAAACGAGGCAAATTGAGGCATATGACTTTCTTAATCTACATAAATTTGCGCTTCCAACGATACCAAACATGTTTGGCGGGTAATTTATTCCGGGTTCAACTCTAATTCGACCATACTAAAGTGCTACATGAGTTACATGAAGAGGATTATCGAAGACGAGCCGCCATGTGCACACAATTGATTGAAAAATTCATACCGAAAACTTATTAAACCACATTCACTTTAGCGATAAGGCGACATTCCACACATACGGAAAGGTTAATCAACATAATTGCCGTATCTAGCCTAATGAAAAACCAACCGGGTTCTACGAATGGGAGAGAGATTCTCCTAAAGTTAATGTCTGGTTGGGTATGATAAGATCGAAGATTTACGAAACTTTTTCTTTGCAGAGGCTACGGTAACAGGGCCAATTTATCTTGACATACTTCAGCAGTTTCTTGAACTCCAACTTCGTTCAGATGGCATTCCCGACACTGTTGTCTTTCAACAAGATGGAGCTCCATGTCACTATACAAACATCGTTCGGGCGTAACTTGATGAGCTCTTACCAAATCGCTGGATTGAGCGTGGTTGAAACAGGCTCGAGGCAGCACGATCTCCGGATTCGACACCATTAGACTTGTTTGCGTGGAGCTTTATAAAGTCCGAGGTTTACGAAACAAGTTACAGACCCGCAAGATCTGTAAATCCGCATTATCGCGGCAGTCGCTAAAATAACCCTAGAGATGCTTGAGAATGTGTTCCGCAATGTAGTGGATAGATTTGAGATTTGCAGAGATACTGATGGTGCTCACGTCGAGCTTAAACCTAGGCTTGATGAATAATATACATCTAATTATGTTACTACATTTTTATCCTAAAATACTATTATTTCAGCAAAATAGATAAGGACTTTTGAACCACCCTGTATATATATAAAGATTCCATAATTCTCAGGTCTTTCATTTTGCAAAGTGGTTTTAACATCTGGTATTAAATCTTCATAATGTTGACGTGGGTGTTGATCAGCCTCTTTATCCTTAAATGCCAGTTCCCTGAGAACACCCCTTTCTCTGCAATTATTATATATATATATATATATATCGTAAAGAACGACGCTTGTATAGGAGATATTCCGCGCAAGACAAGAAAGAGAAAACAACAAATGAAAAAATGAAGTACCACCTGGGAATCGAACCCGGGATCTTCCGATTGCCGGTCAGACGCGATAACCACTACCACCATGGACTTCACTCTTCCAAATGCCGTAATTCCTCTACATACTCGCAGAAACCAATGCCCCAAGGGGGCACCTCCCGCTTGCCGTAACATTATATACATTCAACTGCAAAGAACACGCAGTATAAATAACGTAAAGAACGACGCTTGTATAGGAGATATTCCACGCAAGACGAGAAAGAGAAAACAACAATCAAATGAAAGTACCACCTGGGAATCGAACCCGGGATCTTCCGATTGCCGGTCAGACGCGATAACCACTACACCATGGACTTCACTCTTCCAAATGCCGTAATTCCTCTACATACTCGCAGAAACAATGCCCCAAGGGGACACCTCCCGCTTGCGTAACATTATATACATTCAACTGCAAAGAACACGCAGTATAAATAACGTAAAGAACGACGCTTGTATAGGAGATATTCCGCGCAAGACGAGAAAGAGAAAACAACAAATGAAAAAATGAAGTACCACCTGGGAATCGAACCCGGGATCTTCCGATTGCCGATCAGACGCGATAACCACTACACCATGGACTTCACTCTTCCAAATGCCGTAATTCCTCTACATACTCGCAGAGAACCAATGCCCCAAGGGGGCACCTCCCGCTTGCCGTAACATTATATACATTCAACTGCAAGAACACGCAGTATAAATAACGTAAAGAACGACGCTTGTATAGGAGATATTCCGCGCAAGACGAGAAAGAGAAAACAACAAATGAAAAATGAAGTACCACCTGGGAATCGAACCCGGGATCTTCCGATGCCGGTCAGACGCGATAACCACTACACCATGGACTTCACTCTTCCAAATGCCGTAATTCCTCTACATACTCGCAGAAACCAATGCCCCAAGGGGCACCTCCGCTTGCCGTAAATTATATACATTCAACTGCAAAGAACACGCAGTATAAATAACGTAAAGAACGACGCTTGTATAGGAGATATTCCGCGCAAGACGAGAAAGAGAAACAACAAATGAAAAAATGAAGTACCACCTGGGAATCGAACCCGGGATCTTCCAATTGCCGGTCAGACGCGATAACCACTACACATGGACTTCACTCTTCCAAATGCCGTAATTCCTCTACATACTCGCAGAAAACCAATGCCCCAAGGGGGCACCTCCCGCTTGCCGTAACATTATATACATTCAACTGCAAAGAACACGCAGTATAAATAACGTAAAGAACGACGCTTGTATAGGAGATATTCCACGCAAGACGAGAAAGAGAAAACAACAAATGAAAAAATGAAAGAAGTACCACCTGGGAATCGAACCCGGGATCTTCCGATTGCCGGTCAGACGCGATAACCACTACACCATGGACTTCACTCTTCCAAATGCCGTAATTCCTCTACATACTCGCAGAAACCAATGCCCCAAGGGGGCACCTCCCGCTTGCCGTAACATTATATACATTCAACTGCAAAGAACACGCAGTATAAATAACGTAAAGAACGACGCTTGTATAGGAGATATTCCGCGCAAGACGAGAAAGAGAAAACAACAAATGAAAAAATGAAGTACCACCTGGGAATCGAACCCGGGATCTTCCGATTGCCGGTCAGACGCGATAACCACTACACCATGGACTTCACTCTTCCAAATGCCGTAATTCCTCTACATACTCGCAGAAACCAATGCCCCAAGGGGGCACCTCCCGCTTGCCGTAACATTATATACATTCAACTGCAAAGAACACGCAGTATAAATAACGTAAAGAACGACGCTTGTATAGGAGATATTCCGCGCAAGACGAGAAAGAGAAAACAACAAATGAAAAAATGAAGTACCACCTGGGAATCGAACCCGGGATCTTCCGATTGCCGATCAGACGCGATAACCACTACACCATGGACTTCACTCTTCCAAATGCCGTAATTCCTCTACATACTCGCAGAAACCAATGCCCAAGGGGGCACCTCCCGCTTTACGTTATTTATACTGCGTGTTCTTTGCAGTTGAATGTATATAATGTTACGGCAAGCGGGAGGTGCCCCCTTGGGGCATTGGTTTCTGCGAGTATGTAGAGGAATTACGGCATTTGGAAGAGTGAAGTCTATGGTGTAGTGGTTATCGCGTCTGACCGGCAATTGGAAGATCCCGGGTTCGATTCCCAGGTGGTACTTCATTTTTTCATTTGTTGTTTTCTCTTTCTCGTCTTGCGCGGAATATCTCCTATACAAGCGTCGTTCTTTACGTTATTTATACTGCGTTTCTTTGCAGTTGAATGTATATAATGTTACGGCAAGCGGGAGGTGCCCCCTTGGGCATTGGTTTCTGCGAGTATGTAGAGGAATTACGGCATTTGGAAGAGTGAAGTCCATGGTGTAGTGGTTATCGCGTCTGACCGGCAATCGGAAGATCCCGGGTTCGATTCCCAGGTGGTACTTCATTTTTTCATTTGTTGTTTTCTCTTTCTCGTCTTGCGCGGAATATCTCCTATACAAGCGTCGTTCTTTACGTTATTTATACTGCGTGTTCTTTGCAGTTGAATGTATATATATATATATATATATATACACCTCGTTGCGGTTTCGTGCGTCGGTCTCTCTTCACACGAAGAGCGAGTTGCTTTCTTGCGCTCTCCACCGCACATAGCCAGGTACACCCGGCTCATCTGATACCGTCCTGAGCGAGGCATCTAGTCTTTTCTTGAAGACTTCAACTTTGACCCCTGTAACGTTTCTGATGTCATCAGGAAACTGTTTAAAAAGTTTTAGCCCCCTGACAACCAAGCTATTTTCCTTCAGTGTTGAGGAGGTCTTTAGTTTGGGAACACTACATATTCTGCCTTTCCTATTGTCCAGCGTTGTTTAGATGGTAATTGGGTTAAGTTTGAGGTTTGGTACCAGTTTTTCGATCATTTTCCATGTATAGATTATGGTGTACCTCTCTCTTCTTCTTTCCAGGGAGTACAGTCTTAGTCTGTACAGATTTAGTTTACGTAGTCTTTCCCAGTAGTTGAGTTCTTTGCAGTCATCAATCTTGGCTGTGAAATGTGTCTGCATTTCTTCTAGTTTATTAGTTTCTTCGTTTTTATATGGGGACGTCAAAACTGAGCAGTATTCAAGTTTCGGTGTGATCAGTGGTCTCAGCAGGGGAATCATTACTGTTGTCCCTCCTTTTGAACGTTCTTAGTACCTGTCCCTCGACTCTTTTTGCTTTGTTTATTGCGATCTGATTTTGTGTCTCGAATTTGGCATCATCGGTCATTATTACCCCAAGTCGATCGTTTTCGTGCTTCTCTGAATTTCCTGTCTATCTGGAGCATAATATGCAGTCTGTTTAATATGCACTCTACCATATCTCAAGAGCTGAAATTTCTCGGTGTTAAATGTCATATTGTCTTCTGATCATTTGTATATTTTGTTTATGTCCCTCTGCAAGGCCTCCACTTCATTTGCCTCGCTGATTTTTCTGCTGATCTTTGTATCGTTCGCAAATGATGTTACTATACTGTTGCTGTTAGCTCCACTGTCTATGTCTGTTAGCATGATAATGAACAGGATTGGGACCAGCACTGTACCTTGTGGCACTGAGGTGCGTACTTCTGGTTCTGATGATGATACACCTTGAATTTTGACGACCTGTAGTCGTTCTCTGAGGAACTTATAGATCCATTTTTCCACTTTGCCTGTTATTCCCATGTTTCATTTTATGTGCTATTATACCATGATCGCAGTTATCGAAAGCTTTAGCAAAATCCGTGTATATGACATCATAGTTTTCATTGCCTTCAAGTGCATCTAAGATATTGTTATAATGCTCTACAAGTTGTGATAAGCATGATCTTCTCGATCGGAATCCGTGCTGATTTTCGTTGAATCTTTCCAGTGTCCCCAAGAAGTCATAGATTTTCTCTCTGACTATTCTTTCAAATATTTTCGTGAGGTGGGACGTCAATGACGCTGGTCTATAGTTCTTTGCTTGAGATCTATCCCCGCCTTTATATATTGGGACAATGTTTGCTCTTTTCAAGATGCTCTGTATTTCCCCAGTGTCTAGGGATCTTTTCCATTTCTAATATAAAGGTGTAGCTATTTCATTTTTACAGTTTTTAATTAATAGTGCGTTCCATTTGTCCGGACCTGCAGCTGAATGTGATTTCATTTGTCCTATAGCTCTCGCTACATCTTCTATGGTAAAATCAAAGTCTGTTATACATTCTCTTTGCAATTTCTCTTCGAAGAATGCATCTATGTCAGGTATCGCTTTGTCACTTTTTGGGATACTGAAGACCGATTCATACTGGGTTCTCAAAGTTTCAGATATTTCTTTTAGATCGTCTGTTAGTTCATTATTCCCTTTCCTTAAGGGCCCGATAGTAGCACGTTTTTGTTTTCCTTTTCGCATAGCTATAGAAGTATTTTGGATTTTCCTTTATTGCTTCTACCGCCTTTTCCTCTTCCCTGTCTGTATGGCCCTTTATCAGAGTTTGTATTTCCCTATCGATACTCTCCAGTTTTCTTGTATTACTTTCCTGGCATTGTTGTCTCCGCAATTAGCTAACTTTGTCGCTACACTCTTTTGCGGAATATTCTTCTCTTTTGCCTTTTGCCAGTTCCTCTTTCCTTTTGGCTGTGCTTTCGGAGCATATTTTTCCAAATTCACAACGCCTTTTCTTCCAAGGTTGTTAGCATTTCCTCAGTTGTCTTATTCTCCAAAACTTTCTCCACTCTATTTGGGCCATGTGTGATATGATTTCTCCCCAATTTATGGTCCTGGAGTTTAGGTTAAAAGCCTCAAATTTGCTTCTTCCTTCCGTATGTGTATTGTCTTTTAAAGTTTTCGCGATATTTGTTGATAACTCGATTATATTGTGGTCTGAGATAATAGTTGGGTTATTTTTATATCGGCAATCAAGTTCGTGTTATTTGTGAATACCAGATCAAGGCAGTTATTTGTCCTGGTATTTTCTGTTATCTCCTGTGTCAACGTAAACTCGTTTGTGAGAGCCATCAGTTTTTGCTTGCTCCTGGTTCTCTCTTGTGCCCTCCTTATCTTGCTGTATAAATATATTTCTACCCACCGTTTTGTATTTTATAAATGGGAAATTAAAATCACCGCAGAGTATTATATTAGGGATGGAGAGTTTACGGACTTATTAGGGTTCTGATATCATCAATGGCATCCGAAAATTTTTCATTTGGAGAGTTTGGAGGTCTATAGATGACTATCAGTACCACGTTTAGTTTCTCTGTTTTCGCTGCAAGGGTTTCCACGAAGCTGTTGGATTTACTTATTACCATCTCTGTCATATGCCTCTCATGTATATAAATAGCACAGCCACCTTTACGTCTCGCTGTTCTATCCGCTCTTAGTAAGTTGAATCCATCGATACGCAATTCTTTCTTATCGATACAGTGTTCGCAGTTATCGCAGTTTCCTTGGCAATCTTTAAGATGTGTTTCTGTGAGGCATGCGATGTCCGCCCTTGTTTCGTCCATAAAACCTCTCAGGTACGAAACTTTGTTTAGAAAATTGTTCGGTTTTATTCCAGGACAATGTTTATGTTCTTTGTTTTGCATTGTCCCTTGTACATTTTAAGTTCGTTGTCCTTTGGTTTCGCGTATTTTGTATCCTTGTGGTCCTCCGAGATGGCTTTGTTCCCGCCTATCTGTTCTGGTTGCTTCTTGCCATGAAGCGTTCCAGTTCGAGAGTTCCCAGCTGCGTCAGCTGCATATATATATATATATTTTTTTTTTGTTCTTTTTTTTTTGGTGCCTGTAGGCTTTAAATTGCTGTAAAAACTCATAAAATAATGAATCGCTTTTATTTTTTATTATTTAAGAAAGTAATTTTCTCTCTCTCTCTCTCTCTCTCTCTCTCTCTCTCTCTCTCTCTCTCTCTCTATATATATATATATATATATATATATATATATATATATATAGAGAGAGAGAGAGAGAGAGAGAGAGAGAGAGTGTTAAAAGGAAAAGAAGAAGCCACAGATGCTTTAGTAAACAGATGACGCGAAGTGGCACCCACAGCTTTCATTCAGCCATAGACCACTTACAGAGTGGTCATACTCCCATCTCCTTGTCTCTTCATACTACTCCTGCCCAAAATAAGTAGGTTTTATTCAACAATTTGCAAATTACCTGGAAATTTTACACAACAATTGCATGGAAATTGCAAATATACACAATCATGATTCACTCATTTGAACATCACTTTACTCGAGGAAATCGTCTCACACTAGGTCAAGACTCTTTTTGAACATACTGACGGAGGTGCCGGAAACGATTTCAGGAGAAAAACTGTTCCAGTAACTGACAATCTTATAGGTGAAAAAAATGTCTGTATAAACCCGTATTTTACTGTTTCGGTTTCAGTTTACAACCGTTGCTTCGAGTCGGGCTCGTGTTTAACGTAAAAAAGGTTAAGAATAGTCAACGTTGGCGATCCTATTCAGAAATTTTAAAACCTTCATGAGTTCGCCCCTGAACCGACACTTTTCTAAGGAATATATTTTTACGCAGGAAGGAGTGGCCGAGGGCGAGTACCCACAAAAACGCCCCCCTCCCGCCACCAAAGAGGAAGAAGAGAATCAAAATCAAGGTTCAAGGTTTTCGAGAGTGTCTGGACACTCTGCGTTTGAAAGATTGGAGGTCATAGACAGGTGGAAAGATGGATTGAGGGAGAGTGTTCCAGGGTTGACCGATTGAGTAAATGAAAGATTGAAAATATCGATTAATTTTTGCGTTAGAGAAGTTGGACAGAAAAGGAATGAAAATGTGTCAAAAGTCAGGCACTGCAAGCTCTCCTTAAAGGAGGAGGTACGCAATTAGAGAGTTCAGAAGAGCAGTGTCCTTTATAATAGCGATATTAAAGAGAGAGAGAGTAAAGCAACATTGCGGCGAAGAGAGATGGCAATTGAAGACAACCTTTGATTCCACCCGGTCAAATAGGGCTGTGTGGATTGAGCCATCCGACACATGAGAAGTGTACACTATACAAGGACGGACAAAACCCCCGTACAGAGACAGCAACTGAGTCAGGGTGAAGAAACCGCGGAGCCGGCACAGCACACCTAACCTCTCAAAAGCTGTTTTAGAAACAGCGTATGTGTAATCTTTCCAGGAAAGATCACGAGAAAAGGAAACACCAAGAATGTTAAGAGAAGAAAGATTGAGCTCTGTATTTTTGAAGATATATAATATATATATATATAATATATATATATATATTATATATATATATATATATAATATATATATATATATATATATATATATATATATATATATATATATATATATATTATAATCGACGAAAGTCTGGAAATTTCTTTGAAATAAGTTGAAATTGGAAGTTTATGTTAGAAGCAGTCATAGATACGCTTTAATATGTTACAAGAATGTCTTTCCGAGCGATTTAATTCGTTTGAAAAGCGTTTGTTTTCTTTCGCAAAAACGTCTAAACGGTTATATACTCATAAATTCCTAATTTTAAACTACTTATATTGTTTTCGATGTTTTAAAGGAATGTTCATATTGTTGCGTCTATTTGAAGCTCGTTCTGACTCGTAAGCGACGTTAACGTTATAGAATTTCTGAAAATTTGTTCTACAAACGTAGTCTAGATTATAACCAGTTGCTGCCAGCTTCCCCATCTCGGTGTAAACACCGTTTCCATATAAGCGAATTGAAGACTTTGAGGTCGGGGCTCGAATCCCGATGATGCTGGTAATAATAATAATCTATACTATAATAAGAGAGCCGTCCGTCCGTCCGTCCGTCACACTTTCAGAAATTGTGAGAAAAAATTGAGAAAAAAATTCAGAAATTGTATTACGGGCGGTAATGTGAAGCTCAAGATTTTCATGACTGTGTTCTTTTCTGTAGTTTAGCCTGTCTGTTTGTGAAATTTATCCCGGGCAGTAATGGGGGAAGGGTGGGGGTGGGGTAATGGGGAGGGGTGGGGGTAATGGGGGAGGGGGTTAGCCCCCAAGTTGCATGAATGGGGGTGAGGAGGTTTTGGGAGATACCAGATTCAGAAATGTTGACACAATGTGAAGCTCAAAATTTTCACGGCTGCATTCTTTTCTGTAGTTTAGCCTGTCTAACCGTCAGCGAAGCGACGGGAACTGTACTAGTAATAATAATAATAATAGGTGAGTTAGAACAATGGGCCGTATTAGTTGGTCTGAGCCAGTTTATGTCCCCTCTTCACTGATTATTATACCCAGTTCGAATATGGATCCTTGAGTGTTTTGTTATGCTGTTTAGTTATCCGAACGCATAAATTGGCTATTCATTAACAAAAAAATAACGAACCACATCGCAACCAACATTCAAGAGAACAACAAAACAACAGTAAAAACACTCGCTGAAAACCTTCAAGGAGGTAACAACAAAATTGCTTACACCAAAACGGTACCGCTTTTTCTTTGGAGTATCTTTAAAATACTCTATTGAAAAAGAGTAAACTTTACTAAGTATAAAACAACACTAAAACAAAAGCTGTAAGTAGCTTAATTACTTGGTTGATTTCTTTTCCTTTTATAGCATTAAAGGGATCAAGTAAAGATAAGCACCCCCAGCCTTCTTTAATTAGCCTTATAAGGCTAACTAACGAAAATATCACGACCTAACCTAACCAATCGTTAAGTCAACTGTACGCCCTTGACGATTGGTTAGGTTAGGTCGTGATATTTTCGTTAGTTAGCCTTATAAGGCTAATTAATGAAGGCTGGGGGTGCTTATCTTTACTTGATTCCATTAAAGCATAGCGTATAACAAAAGTCTGTCCTTCATTGTATTTTAATCGTCAATTATTGTTATTTCTTTCGAGTGAATTTGAAGAGAAGTTAGGAGGAATTAGTGACTGTATACATTCCATAAGAAAAGGCAGTTATGGTCTTGTTAGTGATGCAACATGGTTTTTGGGGAGGTTTCTGTTTTTAAACACATTTTTTTTTTTAAATAAAAGCAGCTTTTAATGCTTTTCAAAAGCAATTTTTTTTTTAATACAGGGTGTCCCGTAAGTCTGGACCCATAGGGAAAAATAATAAAATTACAAAATAGTCCAAAAATTTATTTATAATATATATATATTTTTTTTTATTATTATTTTTATTATTTTTTTATTATGATCTTACTCCGCTGGAGTTTTATTTGTGGGGCCACTTGAAAGCCAAAGTGTACGAGGTCAAACTTCAGAACATTTTCCACCTTAAAGCACGCATTTTGGAGGCGTGTCAAGAAATTTCTGCGACTGTGATTCAGAAAGTGCTGTCGCAGTGGAGATTGCGTCTTCAACTATGTGTGCGACACAACGGCGGACACTTTGAACAGATTATGTAATTAATTTTTGGACTATTTTGTAATTTTATTATTTTTCCCTATGGGTCCAGACTTACGGGACACCCTGTAGAAACCAAAAAGTTATCTAAAAATGTAAAAACTTTTGTTTACTGTATTTTAGGATCATATTAATTCTTACTGTTGAATATTAAGAAAAATTTATTATGATTAATTTTTAATATACAGGTGGACAAAAAGTCTGGGCAGCTCCTAAAAAATATTTGCATATCTAATTTTTACATATTTCAAGTTTACATATCTAATTTTTGGCATTTTAATAATTTTTTTTTGTTTAAATTAAAAAATAAATTAAATGTTAAAAATATTAATACGCAATAAGTCTTCCTTCATGGACACTATCTTATTTTGAAGGGGTGCCCAGAGTTTTTGCCCACCATTTATATTGTCAAGACCTTTAAAATTATATTAAAATATGATTTATTTAATACCAATAAAATACCAACAATGAAGGTATATATATAAATAAATAATAATAATAATAATAATAATAATAATATAATAATAATATTCTCTGACTTGCTGTTGAGCAGGTTTGGGAGATCGTCGAATGGTCTCTCTATTATATATATATATATATATATATATAGAGAGATCATTCGACGATCTCCCAAACCTGCTCAACAGCAAGTCAGAGAATTTCGGCCACCAAAGATCAAACAAAGGGCTCAGAATTTGAAAGATTTACTTCCACCAGTGGAGGGAGTGCACAATGGAACCACCACTCACGAAGCAGTTCTCTGTCGAACAACTCGATAAGATCACTGAAGAGCCCCTTGTTGTCCGGATACCATGTCACTCCCAAGGTGTAGAACGCTGTGTTAGGGTGGTAACTGAAGCGTCTGGGGCAGTGTATGGAAAGGATTCAAAAGATAGTTACATTAGAGCAGTACTTAAATCCCGTGACTTTATGCCGTCATTCAAAACTAAACAAGATTTTAATGCATCATTTACTAAATAAAACTGTCTAGTCTACCTACCTACTGTACCTACCTACCTACCAGTGGCGACTCGTGGTATAAATGTATGGGGGTGCGATTTCATAAAATTGTACGACAACACGGACTCACAATAGGCTAGCGCGAATCCAATTGCCGCTCACAAGAGTACTTGTATTAACATATGCGGCTATGCCAGACGTACAATTCTAGTTAATTACAAATAAGTAATAATTTCAATAAAATACATATAAATGGTTCATATCATTATTACTGAAGTAACTATTAGTAAAAATAAAGTTGTTATTATAAAAAAATTCGCGATTGTACTTATATTTTCATTACAACCGTAAAATATAATTTATATTTACTTGAGCGAAAAATCTATCGCTCCATTCGGCTGCAATATTATTTTGTATTCAAACAGGGTACGCTGTTTGAAGCTATGCTATAAGTTTAGAATATTATGTACTGTATGAAGGCTTACTCAAAATGCCTCATGAATCATGATATGCCACATGAATTTTTAAAATATATTTCAAGAATATTTATTTTAATATCTTAAAATTAATATATTTTTTATCTGTTAAATTAATATTTATCGTTTCAAGCAAGGGGGAGCGACCGCTCCATCGCTCCTATACGCCAGTCGCCACTGCTACCTACTGTACCTACCTACTGTACCTACCTACCTACTGTACCTACCTACTGTACTTACCTACCTACTGTACCTACCTACCTACTGTACCTACCTACTGTACCTACCTACCTACTGTACCTACCTACTGTACCTACCTACCTACCTACCTACCTACTGTACCTACCTACTGTACCTACCTACCTACCTACCTACTGTACCTACCTACTGTGCACACCATTAGATTCCCCGTGAAAAGTTATATCTGATTCACTACCTTAAACACTATTTGGTGCAGCCATATTCATTTCAATAGAGAACAAACAAACAAACAAACAGACAAACAAACAAACTTCCCCTTTTATATATATAGAAGATAGAGAAGATAGATAGAAGATAGAGTATAATAAGTATACCTTTGGAGTCAAACCAACGATCGGTTCTTCGCGAGAGAGATTTGAGAAGACCTGAAACAGAAGAAATTCGATGCGAACAAATCTTGAAGGATACAAGTTGATTTCCGAGCGTCTTGACCTACCTGTCACTCTGATCCAGAAAGACATAAAGAAATTGAAGCATTTTGATATTGTTTCATCCGTACCAAGATCAGTAACGCCACCAAAATCAACCACCAGAGTTCCGAAGAACATTGTCCAAGATGTAGCCTCCTATTTATTATTACAAACCTCCAGTCGTCACTTGAAGTAGCATGCGGGTAGTTCGGGGTTCGGAGAACACTTTACAAGAATTGTCTACTCGGGAGGGCTGCAAGGAAGAAGCCACTTCTTTGTCCTCACTATAAAGCTGCACGTTTCTACATAGAATGCCAAAGAACACCGATGATTCTCAAGAGCCCTGGGACAAGAATCTGTTCTGATGAGACAAAAATCGAATTTTCGGTTACACTCAAAAGGGTTTATTTTTTTATGCAACAAGGTTTGTTTGGAGGATCATGCTTTGGATTTGTGTATCATCTGAAGGCACGGGTTATAGGGTTAAAACTGATGGAGCAAAGTATCAGTAGATTTTGGGTGAAAACCTCCCTTCGGTGATGAATTTGAAGATGGGCCGTGGTTGGATATGGCAAAAGGATGATGATCCGAAGCATACATTCAAAAGTACGGTAAAACGGTTCTCACCAAAGAAAATCAAAGTTTTGAAATTGTCTTTACAGTCCCGGGATGTCACTATCATCAAACAGTTTTAGAAACATCTAAAGCGAGTGGTCCATGCAATAACGCCGAATAACTGTATCGAATTAAAGGCATTTTGTCAAGAGTGGTCACGACTACCGAAGGAGCGTTTCCAGAAGATAGTACAAGCATACAAAAACGTCTGCTTGAAGTAATCGCAGTAAAAGGAGATTCTGCGATTTATTGAGTTGAACGGTATCTAAAGTTTTGTGCTTCACTCTTCAGAAATAAATCTTATCTTTTTTATACGATTCGGTGTATGGTATATAACAATATATTTATGCATATTATGTCTGAACATTTATACTTCTCTGGTTACACCGCAGGGTTATGTCGTGGCCAGTATCGTAACACCGCTTCCCGATGATTAGCGAAGTTAAGCGACATTGGGACTGATAGTGTTAGATGAGAGACCGTCTTCCGCGTCCAGGTTATTAGCGACCAGTGGTTCGGATCCCGCGTAAAGCTGTAGATTTCCCTTCGTCATATGAGCTTAGATGTTGCAAAGGAAGGCAAAGAACCCATCATTACATTTTGGTTACATCACAATTGAAATATTTTCAAGAATTTAATTACGGTGCACAAACACTCTCTCTCTCTCTCTCTCTCTCTCTCTCTCTCTCTCTCTCTCTCTCTCTCTCTCTCTTATATATATATATATATATAAATGTATTAAACCTTTGTTTTTCATTGTTAAAAAGAATAATACGTTTTGTTTTTTAAATCTCTAAAAAGTTATATTTTTTCGGTTTTATTTCATACATATGAAATTAAATAATGAAGGGAGAGATTTTATTCTTTCGACATGAAATTAAAAAAATATTTTTAATTTTTCCCCCTTTTGATCGAATGAAATTCTTTTTACGTACATTGTCGGAAAAAAGTTCGCCTAAACAAAGCCTCTGAAGAGCATGAAAAATCGCTCATCATCAATGATTAGGTTTTTATTTTGAAGTTTTAGTTTTGTCACCAAAAGAACAAAATATTCGAAGAAGAACAGAATATTACCAATTATTAATTTTTTGTTTTTAGAAATTGTTTTGGGGTGAACTTTTTTCCCAAATTGCTCGTTACATTTTATCTAATTTTACTTCGAGATCACTTGAACAAACCCTGAAGATTTATTGGTATTAAATTTTTATTGAAAAAATGAATAATTCTCTCTCTCTCTCTCTCTCTCTCTCTCTCTCTCTCTCTCTCTCTCTCTCTCTCTCTCTCTCTCTCTCAAAAATGGTTTAACTTGGGTAAATGCAAGATGATGCACATTGGCTACGCCAATCCCAAGTCGGACTACTCCATGTTGGTGAGTAATATCGAGGCGACTGATTTGGAAAAGGACTTGGGTGTGATAATTAGCAGCGACCTTAAGTTTACCAAACAGTGCGTAAAGGTGGAAAAGAAAGCCCAGAAGCTGTTGGGTTATATCAGGAGGCAATTTCGATTTCGGACCAAGGAGACTGTGCTCTCGCTGTACAATTTTCTGGTTCGGCCGCACCTGGAGTATGCTGTGCAGTTCTGGTCGCCCACCCTCAGGAAAGATATTGAGAGGCTGGAGCGAGTGCAGGCGAGAGCCACAAAGTTAATCCCTTCCGTTAGGCATATGGGCTACAATCGACGCTTACGCGCCCTGAATTTGTTTTCGCTGGAAACTCGGAGGCTGCGCGGTCAACTCATCGAGGTTTTCAAGCTCTTACGCGGGTTCAACGATGTCGATTTTAGAAGCATGTTTAGTTTAAATGATAACCCAACTCGCAACAATGGTTGGAAGTTGGATTTGAAACCGTTTAGGACTAGTGTGTGCGGGAATTACTTTACGTATAAGATCTGTGACACGTGGAACAGGTTACCTTCAGAAGTTGTGAACAGTTCCTCTGTGGATCACTTTAAGAAAAGGTTAGACCAAATCTTGCACACTATTTGAGGGTGTAGAAAATTTTCCGTGGCACCCGTTTTCATTGGTACCTCATCGGTATGGACCGCAAGGCCTTTTGAGGTACTTCTTTTCCTTGTAACTCCTTGTAACTCTCTCTCTCTCTGTATATAAAAAAAAAATAATAATGATAATCTTTATTCAGAAACACATTACATAAGATCTACATATTATATTACATGTAAGATATAGATGTATATTACATCCGTACTGGTGTATACATTGTTGGGATTAACGTTTAATTTTTGTAGTTTAATTACAGTATTCTTATCTGAAGATGCTGTTTGGAAGCATGACACCTTTTCAGGCAAAAGTCTTTGACATTCATTTCTATTTTTACAAAAGAAAAATAAGAAATATACTCGTAAATAGAATTTGTGGAAAATAAAATAATGTTGCATTTAGTTAACTTTGTCATTACAAATGAAAATTGAAATAATCTTTAAAATAATAGAAATAATAATGGAAATAATAGAAAAGAAAAATGGTGAACAATACAAATCATAATGCAATCTTAAAGTTACAAAGATACAGATAAGTGAGGCATATTATAACTATGGCGTAATATATTGGAAACTTTTAACATTCTAAACTTACTGTCGGTATCTGTATGTACAAATCTAATTTATATGGTTTATTTATTACACCCAATTAAGATTGTGAATTTTGCATATATATATAATAGGTAATTGTCATTGTTTAGTAATATTTACAAATTGCAACACACACACACACACACACACACACACACACATTAGTAGGAGTTTATAAAGTGTTTCTTTAGTGAGTTGCGAAACGATATTAGTGAGGGTGCTTGTCTGATGTTTATGGGTATAGCGTTCCAGATATATGCCCCTTTGTAGGAGAGAGCATTTCCTTCAAGTTGCATAGGATAATTTGTTTTATGTATGAAATCATTGGGAAGCCTTGTATTATGATTGATCTGGTGGAGGGTAATCGCCCTGTGGATGGGCGAAGTATAGTTTCTATTATTAGCAACTTTGTACATACTGATACCGACAGCAAGTTTACGCAGGTCATTTAATTTTAGAATATTTAAGTTTCTGAACATTGGAGAGGTATGGGATCGTCTGACATCATTGTCTGAGAGAGTTCGTAAACATTTTTTTATAGATTGTTTCTAGCTGATACAGTATATAATTCTTTGTACTACTGTGTGAGTCCATATTGCAAGTGTGGATGGATAAATGAGTAATACAGTGTGAGGAGGGCATTTTGGGGAATTAATTTTTGTTTTTAGTTTAAAATTTTTCATTTAACTTGATGCCAAGAACTTTAACTTCATTTACTTTTGCAAGAGGAGTGTTTACAATTATTAATGGTGTGTGCACGATTGCTGTTTTTTTTAGTTACGACCACATATGATGATTTTGTCAAGTTCAGTAAAAGCTTATTTGCACACATCCATTTATTGACATGATTTAATTGTCTGTTCACTTTGTTCATTTGGTAATTGATATCGTGGTGTGTAGAAGTGAGTGTTGTATCATCTGCATATTGAATACAGTTTAATGTTGTTGATCGATAAAAATCATTTACATGTATTAAGAAGAGTAAGGGTCCAAGGATTGATCCTTGCGGAACCCCATTTTCCAATATAGCATATTCTGATGAAATGTCATTTGCTTTAACTGGAGACGATTAGAGAAATATGACATTCTTTCGACAGGTCAAGGAAAACTAAGATTGTGTGTTTTTTTTAGTTTAGTTTTTATATATATTTTCTAATAGCATGTTAATGGTCTTCTGTGGTATGGTCTTCTCTAAACCCAAATTGTGTTTCTGTTAGGGTGTCGTACGGTATTCAGCTAAGAATTTGATTAATCTATTGTATACGATTCTTTCAAATACTTTACTCAGAGTTGGTAAGACGGAGATTGGTCGGTAATTAGCTGGAGAATCAGGGCTGCCTGATTTGAATACTGGACAAACCCTGGCTATCTTCAGGTAATACACCTTGTAACGTTCGAGGTTTTTGTGACGATACCAAGTATTTGATATACGATTAGCACAAATATAGTATTATATTAGTTTATACAATGATGCTTTCTAATGTACGATTTCTATGTGTGCATAACGTAATTGGAGAGTTAGTTTATACGTATATTCTCCTCTTTCCTGTAAAATTTCCGTTGCTACTTTTCCAAGCCAAGGTATTTTCTTCAACCTTTTTCTGTAACCGCTTCTGGCGGGGAGGGAGCGGAGGGTGGGGAGAGAGAGCCTTATGTGTTTCTATCCAGTTTTCTACTACTGCTAAAATAATAAAAAAATTCACTAGTTAATAATAGAAACTTCCCCTCCTTTTGTCCTTGTAACTCTCTCTCTCTCTCTCTCTCTCTCTCTCTCTCTCTCTCTCTCTATATATATATATATATATATATATATATAAATATAATTTAAATCATATCAAGACATTATTCTATTTCATGCTTCATTTAATTTTTAAATAAGAAATCTCTAAATAAGTGTGTTTATGGAACAACTTAACATTTGTGTTCATACCAGATGCTTGATTAACCCCAAAAGCTTTTAGGTGTTCTGTTTCTGTTATTAATTAATTATACTCTTGCTACGTTATTTGTGATGTCAGAATGGCAGACAGAGAAAATTAAAGACAAATTGAAATTCAGAGCTATACACGAACTAGTCCTGCAGCGGTACACCTGAGGTGTGTTTTAGAGTACATACAATGTTTTATTGTTGATTCTGGTAGGGTAGGCCCTCCAGATCATGAAACCAATTGATGCCACTTTGTAACCCTTGGGGAAATTTTTTTTATGAGCATAAATCCAAAATGGCCGCTGCCGAAATAGCGTTTTTTTTGTAAACATGGCCAAATAGTAACTTAGAATGTTCAGTGAGGGGATAAATGATTATATAGCATGGAAATATCTATCCATGGTCTACCAGTGATGATTTAGACTAATTTATAATGTTATACGGGGTTAAAAAAAATAATAAACCAAAATGCCACTTATATTTAGATGAGTACATAACTCAGTAATCACACACACACACACACACACACACACACACACACACACACACACAGTTGAAGTACATGAACAGTTCTACAATGACTAGCCACATGGAGTTAATATGCCTGTTTTGGTTTACTCATCTGTTTCATCAACTCTGTTGTATCTTGTTTGTTCGTTGCAACATTCTCGCAAGCCATGACATCCACAGAACATAGAACAGGACAATTTTGCAGCAGAGCAGCTGCACCTGGTGGTAGCACATGGACGTGTAGAAGAACAGCCGCATCGTATCATCTTTAGAACTTACACGGGAGCTGATGATACATCTGGTGATAAGGGTACAGGAGATAACACACCAGATGCTGTGTTTTGAGACCATCCATAATGAATGGGTTCCAATGAGGGCGGGTCTGGAAGTAACGCGGGTCTCCAGATGACTGTCTGGTAATGAGCATGATAGACATGTTCCTCGAAGGCCTCGGATGTTGGTGGGAGTGACTTCAACTCAGGAGCTGATGTGAGTTTTGGGATTGACATCAGATAGTTCATTGCATTCTTTGAAACCATAGCAGGCAGCAATAAAGGTGGTGGCCTCAGCGATCACGTGTGGCATCTGTGAATCAATAACCCCAAACTTAGACAGAGAGTAGTGATTCTTCAACATTTTGATAATTTTTTCTTTGCCTATGCCCCATAGAGATGAAGCAGAATCGCAGCCGGATAAGACATGTGCAGGGAGAACCTGAGAGATGTATTCAGCATGTTCATGGACTGTGGATTGGATGTCAACAGAGGATCGGCCTTGACTAATGCCAACCATGATTAATGTACAATCAAGATCTTGTGAATGATAGAAATGAAGTAAGAGTACGAAGACATCAGTGTCATCAGAAACTACTCTGATGCTTCGTTTTCCATGAGTGGCTGCAAAGACCATCTGCTGTGCAATTATCACACCAGCTTCTTCGTGGGTGGTTCTCATATCCATTCGTTTCACAACGCGAGATTCATGTAATTCCACTGGTTCAGCATCGGGCCCAGTTATGATCAGCTGTGATGAAGCAAGAGGCAGGAAGTCTGAGTGCTCTCTGAGGTAGGTACATATCAGCTGGATAAGTTGTACCTTATTCTCTGTTACACTTAGGGTCACTTTCTGGGTGGGAAGAAGTGTGCTCTGCCTCCAGAGAAGAGTTGATGGAGAAGGAGAAGAGTGGGACTGGCATCATTACTGATATCCTCAATGTCCAACCTTGTTTTGTAAAGAGACTTGTCCTGCTTCAAGGATTTGGATTCATATGCTATGCGTTTAGCTACTTTACACACGGCAGCTTCATCATCATCATCGTCATCAGACACCAATTTCAGGAGACTTGTTGATGCCTTGCTCCGGAAAACTATTAGGCTTGCAACTCCTCGACCTGACGATATCAATAATCTCTCTCCAAAGTGGTCAGATAAGCATTTGATCAATTGTCTCCGGCTATATTGATCACCTCCGTAGCGATGGTATAATTCATGGACTTCAACAGAGTTCCAGATTATGGATTGATCATCAGTGAGATAATTCACAACATATTGAAAGGGTTCATCTGTCTTTTCATTTGGTGTTTTTGATGTTGATGCCTGAATGTTTCTGTATCCTCTGAAGAGAGACATACAGTCCTTGTGATATTGTCCATCTGCTACATGTAAATCACTCAAGGCACCTTCAATTCTCAAGCTCACGTCACTGGCCCACTCGTCATTTCTCAGATAGCAAGCGTCCAATATTACATCTTTGAAGCTTTTCTGGTTGGCACCTCGATCAGCAGTTCTACACTGAACAACCCTTTTCCAACGTTCGGGATGACGGGGATCTGGAGCAGAACATTTTTCTCCACATAGGCAATTTTCTTTGAAGTTGAAAGGAGGTTCAGTGGAACGACGAGTCCTTTTAGTGGCAGGTTCCTCTGAAGTCTTTTTCTGTCGGGCCAAGTAGCGATCTATAAGTGTTTTTGATGTGTAAGTAGATGCACAATTTCTGTGGACATATAGGTTTGTGGAAGAATGTTCTCATAAAGTCTCTAATTCCACATGAAACCCATCACCTCTACATTTACTAGTAGCTAAAATACTTGTAAGTCGTTCTTGGCTAGCAGGCATCAAAGGGTTTTTGTTTGTTTTACAGTTTATATGGTTACGGAGAAGGCATGCAGGTGATGATTCTGCCATTGTTAACCATTACCTGTAAAGAGAAAGGAAATACACATATAGTATCATGCTTGAATAGTATTGAGGGGGATTCACATGCTTTATAGCTGCAAAGATTGTTTCTAAATTAGTAGCGTATATACAGACTTTCAAGTAGTATTAGCAAATAAGTGAGAAATGGTTCATTTTACTGCTTCACACTGGATAGATCATAATTGTATAGATACCAACTAATTATTTAACCGAAAATGTGCAGTTTAACACCAAAAGCAAGTCTACGACTATTTTTAGAGAAAATATCGCAATAATTTAGTTTTGGTGTCGGCCATTTTGGATTTTTGCCCATGAAATTTCAACCCAATGGCTAAAAAGTGATATCTATTGATTTCATGACCTAATAAGATACACTATGCATGGTATCTACTGATTTATTCCCACTTTTTTTTTGTTAAGTTACTTTTTAGCCATGTTTAGAGTAAAAATGCTTTTTCGGTGGCGGCCATTTTGAATTTTTGCTCATAAAAAAATTTCCGCTGGAGTTAGAAAGTGGCATCAATTGGTTTCATGATCTGGAGAGCCTACCCTACCAGAATCAACAATAAAACATTGTATGTACTCTAAAACACACGCCAGGTATATATCACCACTCTGCTGCAGGACTAAACAGACATGCCAGATGGAAAGACACACGTGTCAGTTACAATCAGGGCTCTCACTTTTAAAGTAATTGCCTTAGATTGAGTAATTTTGGCTCATCTAAAGTAATTTCTAAGGTAATGGGAGTTTTTAGGTAATTTTGAGGTAGTCTGAAGGATTTCATTGGCAAAATCTAAGGTAATCCGAGATACTTTTAGAGTAACATCACCGCATTCAAAATATATGGTATGTTAATTATTATTCTATAGGTTTGTGGCATCAAACCTGGATAGTTCTGGTACCCCCATCAGATGGCATAAACGACAGCCTAGGACCAGCTGATCTGGAGGTATGTGGCATCAAACCCGTGCAGAAGGTAGTTCTGGCACCAGGCGCGTCTCTCGTCTTTTGTTTTTCATTTTTGGCAGCGAATACAAAAAACAAAACATTTTTATTACGGATCATTCACAATCCATAATCACTTAACCTAACATACAAGTACAATCCTACACTTAATACAAAAATAAGGCCAATATAGCCACTTAACCTAACACAAGTACAAAAATAATGCCAGCTTAGCCACTTAACCTGACATACAAGTACCAAAATAAGGCCAGCATAGCCATTTAACCTAACATACAAATACAATCTTATTATAACCCTTAACTTAATATGCATATACAATCTTGCTACATTACAAAAATAAGATATTGTAAACCAGCAGTTGTCTGAACCAATACTGCCATGTAGGTGAGAGGCAGGGCCGCCGAGAGCTGCCACGGGCCCCGGGGAAGGATTGATATATGGGCCCCCCTGTTTACTCAGTATTTTATTATGAATGTTTTTTGTGTACATAACAAGCAAACCGATTATATGTCCAAGTCACTATTCAAAATATACAGTATGAATAAACAACTCAGAAAAAAAAAATGACCATTTTATTTTTCGAATCAATTATATTAATTCTATCACCATACAATTTACAAATGCAGTACCAATCCATGCAGGCAAGACAATTGTTTACTGCAAGATTTTCATATTTAGAAGTGTACTTTCTTTGCCTTCTCTCTAGCAGAGTGGTAAATGATTCTGATGAAATTTAAAGTACGGGCTAACTGGCTTTCAATTACAATGGTTCCCAGATCTGTCAGTCGGTCTTGGGCATTGGTGGACCGCAGATAATATTTTAGCTGTTTCAGTTTGACTATGATAATCTCTATAAAATGTATGTTCATTAATTATATTTCCTCTCTGTTATTTAATCAATTGCTTTATTAATATTTTTATATTTTATTCCCCCTCTTTCCGGGCCCCCTAGAGATCCGGGCCCAGGGGATTTTCACGGTATCCCCACCCTCTCGGTGGGCCTGGTGAGAGGTATACAGTATCCGAAGACAGGACATTGCACACTAACACATTAGAGCTGTTTTGGACCCTATTAATGAAATTATATATATTCTTCCGGATTAACATTTGGCTGGTAGGTAGGTTACGCGTAGTAAACATAAAACTGGCACCACCATTTTGGTTCCCTACATAGCATGCGGAAAATATTATTATAAGCAACAGAGAGTTTATTCATAGCAGTTTTTGTATAGTTCCACCACAAATGGGATGTATACAATGCAGTACAGTAAGTTCTAAAAAGATAAGTTTTAACTGATTCTGAACACATACCAAATTTCCTTACTAACATGTTACCTTGTACATACAGCTTTTTACGTTACCTCTCAATATCAAGTTCATCTCGCAGCTCGTGAGTAATTACATGACCTAAGTATTTGCATATGTCTTTGAAAGGTATTGTCTGATCATTCATTTCAAAAGACACACATCATACATGTTTCAGTAGATTACACCCAAAAATTAGAATACAACTCTTTGTCCCACTGTAGGTGATGTCATTTTCTATACCATCTTGTTCACATATCTCTAATAGTACTCTCAGCCCATGGGGAGAGGGTGACAAAAGAACAAGGAAATCAGCATACATTAAATGATTAATTTTTTTTCCTTTCCAATGACACAGCCAGTACGTGCACTTTTTAGTTCATTGGTAAGGTCATCGATGCATATACAGAAAAGATAGGGTGATAATATATTCCTTTGCCTAACACCATTAGGTACCTTAAAACCTAGTGATACAGTGCTTTTCCATCTTACAAACATGGTCTGCTCTGTATACCAGAATACAAGTATCCTAAGTACATATTTAGGTACTCCTCGACGCAAGAGTTTCTTGAAAAGTTTGCGATGTTAACTCTATCAAATGCTTTTGATGCATCCAAAAAACAGGAATATACATTGCTACTTGACATCTTTAGGACGGCTTCCTTTAGCATATAAATACACATGTCCGTACCATGTTTCACTCTAAAGCCAAACTGATTGTCATAAGTCTGCAAGTAAGTACTTATCGTATTATAACTGATATATTATAACATCTTAGGAAGTATACTGGCAAGTGCTATTGGTCTATAGTTATTCTTATCACAGATATTAGCACTCTTATGTTTAACAACTGGCAACACTACAACTGAAAAAATGGACTGTGACAAGTATCCATGTATCATACAGCTTGTGAAACACATTGCAAGCATAGGTATTATATGAGGGCTACAACATTTTAAATGTTCTGCTTGTATGCCATCTAGGCCACAACTTTTGTTCTCATCTAACTTATGAATAGCCTGTTCGATTTCTGAATCATTAATTAGTAGCGCCTCAGAGCATTCCACATTTAGGCATATATTTAGTCTATCTCCCCCCCCCCCGGAGACAATTAAATAGGGTTTCATAATGATTTTTCCACAGTTCTGCAATGTTTTTGCACTGGTCATGTACACCCTCCATTACATTTGGCAACGTAAGATTACTATTGTTAATTTTATTAACCTCCTTCCAGAATTCCCTACTGGAAGTATTGCTATTGTCTAATTTTCTGGCTCGAGATTCTCTTTGAAGATTCTCTTCATTTTTCCTTATAAAATCTAAGAGCATCCTTGAATCTAGAACGCGTTCTATTTTGCGGTTGGAAGAGTTCCCTCTGCCTAGGTTTCCCCATAGCAACCCATTCCACAAATACATTTTTAGTTACATCATACAAATCAGCACAGTATTCTGACAATCCTGGATTGACATTTATCATACTTTTTCCCCATTTTTTTATTCTTAAAGCAACTTCGACTCGCAGCCTTAATGGCACGTACAAGCTCACCGTAATACTTATTTAAGAGATCTATTTGTTTTACGTCATCACAGGAGGAATTTCTACGAACCAAAGCTTCCGCAGGAATCCTCACAAGCCTTAGCAGTGCATCAGTCTGCATTGTATAGTAATTTACATCAGAGTGGCTAAGATTTGATCAATTAACCTTATAGTAATGAGCAGACATGGGGTCATTACAAGGTTTGTCATTATCATTACCAGAAATTTTTCATTATCATTACAGCATTTTTGTTTCATTATCATTACATTATCATTACAAGCCCTTCAATATCATTGTAATGATCATTACAATACTGAATATACTGAATAATCGCTCCACCGGTACACTGGAGGCAGGGATGCTTGGCAGCAAGAACAGATACGTCAGGATACAGATGTGCATTGTCCCTCTACCATGTTAGGGGATTGCAGTCCTCATCAATGCAGGACTGGTCAAGGTAGCTATCCACCTGGCTGACAATAGGGATCTGAGAAGCTGTAGAGGGAGCTGGAGCAGCCATAAAATTGAACAACTTGCACCGCTTTGGTGCTGGCTGGGACTGGGAGGAATCAGAAGCCACAACACACACACACACACACAACACACACACACACACACACATATATAATAACCTTTGGTTAACCGAAGGTTATAAGATAATATATATATATATATATATATATATAGATGTATATATACATATATATATATATATTATATATATATATATATATAATATATATATATATATATATATATACAGGGTGTCCCATAAGTCTGGAACTATAGGGTAAAATAAGTAATTCATGTTTTTCCGTTTATGCAAGTGCCCATGATGCCTTTGAGTAAGGAAGAACGCATCCAGGTAATTCTGCTCGTAGGAAATAGGAGTCAGAGGGAGGTCGCTGAGGAATTTAACAGATTGCATCCGGACCGCGCGCCGATAACACACAGTTGTGTCGGCAAACTTGTAGCAAAGTTCAGGGAAACGGGATCCATAGGAGATAAACCACGCAGTGGACCTCCGCGGACATCCACCGACGACGACAGCCGCTACCATCCTCGCTCATTTCACAAACAGTCCCCAAAAGTCTCTTCGGCGTTTTTATTACAGTTTTTATCAGTTTGCCCTATGGTTCCGGACTTACGGGACACCCTGTATATATATAATATATATATTTTTTTTCATATTGAAATTACACTGTAATGAAAATGTAATGATGTGTAATGATTCATTACAGACCTTTCATTACCATTATCATTACCGTTATTGCCTCGAAATTTCTTTCATTATCATTACATTATCATTACAAGAGATTTGTAATTAATTATAATTAATTACCATTACAATGATGGATGATGACCCCATGTCTGTTAATCAGCATTATCACAGTCATTGTCTAAGTCAGGTTCTACCATACAATCAAGCCCTACTATAAATGGGATGTGATCAGATTCAAATACATCATAAAGTATGGACATGCTATTGATTATACTATAACCATCGTGGGAGGCTATACAGTGTTCTAGCCACGAGTGAGTCCCCCAGGCATCACTAACATATGTAAATAAGTCAGTATGGAGTAGCAATTTACTGACAAGTTTGTTGTCACATGCCTCATAGTAATTAATAAGAAGGTTAGCAAAATTCGAATCAGGTTTATTGATATTGCTGTTAAAATCACCAACCCCTATAACATATGAGATTCGAAGAGTCCAGCTCCTCCAGCAGTGGGTTACGTCGCGGCCGATGTCGTAACACCGCTTCCCGGAGATCAGCGAAGTTAAGCGACATTGGGTCTGGGTAGTAGTTGGATGGGAGACAGTCCTCCGCGCCCAGATTATGTAGCGACCCGTGGTTCGATCCCACGTAAAGTGTAGGTCCCCTCCGTCATATGACCTTAAATGTTGCGAAGGAGGTTAAACAACCCCAATAAATAAAATCCTCCAGCAGTAAATTTAGTTTACAGTCTATCTAAAAATACTTCCTCATTTTCAGCACACTCATAAGGCACATAAACATTAAATATATACAGTATTTTGTCATCAGTAGTTAGTTTTATGGCTCCAACCCACTCATATTCATAACTAATGGGCTCTGTAAACCTCTCTAACTGTGAGTGCCACATTATAGCTACACCTTCCTTCTTATTCTGTCTGCCCGCAATGATAACTTCACTGTCATCATTGGGTGAATTAGCTATTCCCCTGTAGTTAGGCTTAATATTGTTTAAATTTTTGCACTCTTGTTTAGAAAGCCAAGTTTCCCGAAAGCAAGAAATAAAATGGCTTATCTTATTTTTGTCTATTATTGTTGTTATTATTATTGATATCTTGTGGGACTCTGCCCCACAACTGTAGAAAATAGGCAACTGGCAATAACTGGCTATTTTTCGTTGCTGTTTTTTTTTTTTTTTCGCATAAAGGTGAGAATTTTGTTTGATTGAATCTGAAGAAATCATTTTATTGAATATGCAAAAAAGCTCATGATAAGTTTTCCAGTGTATTGTTCTTGAAGTAGTGCCAGTATAGGGGATATATATCAACTATTACCTTCCTGTAAAACATTAAAATAATAAAATTTACAATTATAAACATGATTATGGATCTTTTATATTCTGAATGTTGATTATGGTATCGTCAAGGATTCGAAAAGCACCTAGAATACCCCACTTTAAGATGAAGTTCCAGTTCTTTTTCCCTACTTTTCCTCGTATAAGATATTCATTTTAAAAGCAAACTTGAAATCACGAAGGAAATATAAATATATCTTATTGCACATATACGCCATTATGTAAGGTAATTCCTTCAAGTTTAGGGTAATTTCGTCTCCATTCTGAGGTAAACCTCCAGGGCAGTTGTGAGAGGACTGGCTACGCGCATTAGTATAATATAGCCATTACTATAAGAAGAGACAGAGCGTGAGTGTGAGAGAGTACGAGTGTATAAATGGTAAAGGTCTAAAAAAGAGATCTTATTCCTTTTGAATGGGTAATAGTCGAGGAAAACAATTTGCGTAGCCAAAATCAAAGGAGAGAGAGAGAGAGAGTTACAAGGAGTTACAAGGAAAAGAAGTACCTCAAAAGGCCTTGCGGCCCATACCGAGGAGGTACCAATGGCAACAGGTGCCACGGAAAATTTTCTACACACTCAAATAGTGTGCAAGATTTAGTCTAACCTTTTCTTGAAATGATCCACAGAGGAACTGTTCACAACTTTTGAAGGTAACCTGTGCCACGTGTCACAGATCTTATACGTAAAGTAATTCCCACACACAGTCACACACTAGTCCTAAACCGTTTCAAATCCAACTTCCAACCATTGTTGCGGGTTGGGTTATCATTTAAACTAAACATGCTACTAAAATCGACGTCGTTGAACCCGTGTAAGAATTTGAAAACCTCGATGAGTTGACCGCGCAGCCTCCGAGTTTCCAGCGAAAACAAGTTCAGGGGGCATAACCGTCGATTGGAGCCCATATGCCTAACGGAAGGGATTAACTTTGTGGCCCTCGCCTGCACTCGCTCCAGCCTCTCAATATCTTTCCTGAGGGTGGGCGACCAGAACTACACAGCATACTCTAGGTGCGGCCGAACCAGGGAATTGTACAGAGAGAGCACAATCTCCTTGTTCCGAAACTGAAATTGCCTCCTGATATAACCCAACAGCTTCTGGGCTTTCTTTTCCACCTCTACGCACTGCACTGTTTGGTAAACTTAAGGTCGCTGCTGATTAGCACACCCAAGTCCTTTTCCAAATCAGTCGCCTCGATATTGTTCCCAACATCGAGTAGTCCGACTTGGGATTGGCGTAGCCAATGTGCATCACTTTGCATTTACCCAAGTTAAACGGCATTTGCCATTTTTCGGACCACTCTCCTATCCTACCTAGGTCCGCACGCAGTTCCTCGATCGCTTCGGGCGTCCCAACATTGGCCCCAAGCTTGGTGTCATCAGCGAATTTGGCGATCCGACTGACGATGCCACCGTCGATATCTTTTATGTAAATGATAAACAACAGTGGTCCCAAAACGGAACCCTGAGGAACCCCACTAGTGACCGAGGCCCAACCCGAACTAACCCCTTTAATTATGGAGAGAGAGAGAGAGAGAGAGTTACAAGGAGTTACAAGGAAAAGAAGTACCTCAAAAGGCCTTGCGGCCCATACCGAGGAGGTACCAATGGCAACGGGTGCCAGGGAAAATTTTGTGAAAGTTTATTTTTCTTTCAACTATCCTAGCAGTAGTAGAAAACTGGATAGAAAAGTAGAAGGCTCCCTCCCCACCCTCCACTCCCTCCCTGCCAGAGGCAGGTACGGAAAAGGGTTGAAGAAAATACCTTGACCCTGGAAAAGTAGCCAAGGAAATTTTACAGGAAAGTGGAGAATATATAAATAGCTCTATATTTAGCTTGCTCACAGAGACCGAGCAAGCGAACTCCTGCAGAGTTTTCTGAGGTTTTAATCTTAAACTATGAGTGTGTTCAGTACTTTGTCTAGCCTATTTTTAAAAAGATTTACACTGACTGGAAACAACTGGAGACAACAAGAGAGAGAGAGAGAGAGAGAGAGAGAGAGAGAGAGAGAGAGAGAGAGAGAGAGAGAGAGAGAGAGAGAGAGAGAGAGAGAGAGAGAGAGAGAGAGAGAGAGAGAGAGAGAAGTATAGTAAATAGAAGAAGAAATAAATATAAAAATACTGAAAATGATGATAAAACCATTCCATCGGGAAAAATCAGATTCGGAAAATTCTACTGAGGCAAATAAATAGAATTAATTGGTTATTGAGTCTTCTTCGAAGTTTATTGCAAACTGGAAACGTAAGATAGGAATCCCCGTGGAATAAATACCAAAATAAAAGGAAAAAGAAAAGGAAAAACTTATTGAATACAAATTTAGCCCAAGTCGAAAAACTTTTAAGGGCGAAATTAACGTAAAACGAATGATCAGTAATCCTAAATTTGCCAAACTCATGTCTGAAGTTTAAATTATTTTAATATTTTATCAATAAAGTATTTCTTTTTCTGTTTCTTTCTTTCAAAATCAAAGAAAATGAATTTATAATGAAGATTATCCGTTCTATCATTTACTAGTAGTGAATATGCAGGATGTCCATAAATTGTCTTTACAAATTCAATTCAATTTCAGTTGAATTTGTAAAGATAATTTGTGGATACCCTATATATATATATATATATATATATACAGACCGTGCATGGAACAAGGAGCTCTTCTAGGAAAATTAAATCCACGATAATCCGAATAAGTAATGGTAAATGACAAATACTATAGTTTTTTCTTTTTCATGATGCTAACCCGACGTGTGCAACGGGTCACTCGCAAAGAGGTCCCAAAAAGATAGCTTCCCTCACCAGTTATCTGCAAAGCAGATAGGATCCAGCTTTGGGACAGGATCTAGGGTTTAAAGCAGTTTAGTCCAGCTACATTTAGAACCTCAATATAAGCAAAAGACTCGCTGCCTTCGCGTCAGATTGAATACATCAAAGAAAAAGGGGTAACTATTATATTTTTGGCCCAAAGCTGGATCCTATCTGCTTTACAGATAGCTGGTGAGGGAAACTATATTTTTGGGACCTCTTTGCGAGTGACCCGTTGCCCACATCGGGCTAGCATCATGAAAAAAGAAAAACTATAGTATTTGTCATTTACCATTACTTATTTGGACTATAGTGGATTTAATTTTCCTAGAAGAGTTCCTTGTTCCATGCACGGTCTGTGTGTTTCATAAAAAACCTCAGGGAACCATTCTGAGTTCATTCTCATATATATATATATATATATATATATATATATATATATATATATATATATATATATATATATTTAACTCTATAAATTGTTGAAGAAGCTTTTGCAGAAGTTTTGAGAGGTTTCCCAGAAGTGATTGGTTCTGTTGGAAATTGAATTTTGATCCTGTGATTAAAGGATGATTAAACTAGAGAAAAATGTCCTTCATATGCAGATGTTTTGAAACATTAAGAGCAGAGTATTTTGGCTTCTCTCTCTCTCTCTCTCATATATATATATATATATATATATATATATATATATATATATATACACACACAAACACACACACACACACTGGCGTGAAAAATATGGAGCTACTGAAAATATTAATTCTAACGAAGGAACAAGTGACGTATAAGTAGATGTAATATATAGGGTGTTTGAGGTCGACCCTAGAAATATGGAAATTGGCGGAATTTGTAGTTTGTATTTGGTATTTGATATTTTGATATTTTGTTATTTTGTTATTTCTAGGGTCGACCTGAAACACCCTGTACATCACTTTCTTAAGAGTTACACACTAAAAGGCAACGAATACCTAATTTTAGAAATTAGCGCGAATAACTTAGTCTTTAATTATGGGGTTGTATATAGGCAGTCTTTAATTTTGTGGTGGTATATAGGCCTCCTTCACATTTCGCAAGGAGTTGAATTAGATGTTGAAATTTTAACCCTTTCAGTCACAGTGCGACACTTAAACTGTAGGTCCCATAAGAAATAATAATACGGTTATATATGGTATTGTATCATACTAAGATACAACTTTTCTACAAACGCTTCCAGATGTCCAATATAAGTTTAGTTTGTTGTCAGAAAAGGAACCCAAAATGTTTGCAATTTAATGACTAATTACTAAACTGTTTAGTTCTGAATTACAATAAATCCGGATCACCTGAAGATCAGGGTCCCCAGCATTCTTTAGTTAGCTTTATAAGGCTAACTAACGAAAATATCACGAACTAACCTAACCAATCGTCAAGGGCGTACAGTTGACCTAACGATTGGTTAGGTTAGGTCGTGATATTTTCGTTAGTTAGCATTATAAGGCTAACTAAAGAAGGCTGGGGGCCCTGATCTTCAGGTGATCCATAAATTCTATACTTTTTGGTTTAAAGAAAGAATAATAGAATAAACGTGAACGAAAGAGTTAAGTGGATTAGTTACGTATAACGAGTCATTTTGTAGGGGATTACAGCGCTACTCTTTAGCGTCATGTACCTAGAAGAGTTAAGAGAGGTGAATTCAATGCGCAACCTAAATGGTAGAATAGAAATATAGGAAAAGCAATCGCAGATAGAAATGTAGCCTACAAAAGGTATAGAAGGGACCGTACTCAGCGGCACTTTCAGACATATACATTTACTTACAAATACGCAAAGGATATTTCTTTTATTCCGGAGGAGGCGAGTAATATGCTCAATGACGTAAATGGGGTTTCATTGCTTGCTGACATAACTGTTTACACTGAAGAGATATCTCATCATTATTATTTAGATAAATTAAAAATTAATAAATCGCCAGGTCCAGACCATTTTTACCCAAAGCATTTACAAATTTTAAGAAATCTTTACAAATTTTTAAGAAATCTTTATCGTAGAGGGGGTTCTTCCTTTGTATTTTAAGGGCTAAGTCGTAGACAATGTCGTAACACCGCTTCCTGTTACTCAGCGAAGTTAAGCGACATTGGGTTGGATGGGAGACCGTCCGCTGCGTCCAGACTATGTAGCAGCGACCCGTGGTTCGGATTCCACGTAAAGCTGTAGGTCCCCTCAGTCATATGACCTTAGATGTTGCGAAGGAGGTTAAACAAAACCAATAATTATTATTCGTATTTTAATTTATTTAATGTAACTCCAGTCTTTAAAAAGGGGGATAAGCAACAGGTGGGAAATTATAGGCCTATTAGTCTAACTTCTATTTTAGGAAAGCTTTTAGAATCAGTTATTCGAGATAGATCGTGTATTCGAACATCTTAAAAGCAATAATCTTATTAAACAAAGTCAGCATCGTGGGGTTCGTTGAAATAAATTTTGTTTAACATATTTATTGGAATTTCTTCATGACGTCATCGGTATTTATGATTTGTAACAGAGTGGTAAGATATAATATATTTAGATTTTCAAACGGCGTTTGACAAAATTTTGCATAAACGATTGCCGGAAAAACTTAAAGCTCACGGAAGAAGGGATCGAGCTTTTAGTTGGATTGATAATTTGGTTAACTGTTAGAAGACAGAGGGGAGTAATTAACGGAGAATTGTCAGTGTAGGTTAATGTAACTAGCGGTGTTCCACAAGGGTCAGTCCTGGGACCAATACTGTTCATAATATACGTCAACTATCTCGATGTCAACTTGGTTAGTAGAATTTTTAAATTTGCCGACGACACTAAAACAGCGGGTAAAACAATTACTGTACTTGATGCAGAGAACTTACAGTATGATGTTAATAGTTTAACAGAGTGGTCTAATAAGTGGCAAATGAAATTTAACGTAGATAAATGTAAAGAAATGCGTATATCACAACAGTAAATTTAACTACGCTATGGGAAATAGTGTTAAACGAAGCCTCTGAGGAAAATGATTTAGGTGTCATTGGTACGAAGTATTTAAAGTTCTCATAACAATGTTCAGTCGATAGTAGTAGGACCGATAAAGTATCGAGTTTTATTTCTTGTAATTTTGAATATAAATCTAAAGATATTGTTTTGCCATTTTACAAGTCGCTTGTTAGGTCTCACTTAGAATATGCTGTACAGTTTTGGTCACCCTGTATGAGTAAAGATATCGAAATGGTAGAAAGGGTTCAGCGCCGCGCAACAAAGCTCATTCCAACGTCACGTGGTAAAACATATGAAGACATTCAAAGAGCTGAATTTGTATGCACTTGAAACGACGTTTTGGGAGGTGAATTAATTCAGGTGTTCAAAATTTTAAATCATTTTGATAACGTAAATTATGAGAATTTCTTTGACTTAAACAATAGGACATTGCAAGAAACAATAGTTTTAAAATAAGGAGTAAAAGATGTGAGACAAGCATTGCGAGTGCCTTTTCACCTATAAAATAGTTGAGAGGTAAAATAACCTACCTTTGGTGGTCGTGGGAAGCAATTCAGTTAATATGCTTAAGAATAGGTTGAATAGATATTTTAGTAACAATTTTGCTTTAAGGGTGGGTAAATTGGGGATGTGAGTTTTAGTTAGTTTGTTGTAAATGTAGTAGGGGATATTGATTGGGTCTAGTTGCAGAGCACTAAGAGTTCTCAGCTGATAGCCCATTGTTGAGACGAGAAGCTTGATGGGAATTCTCGGGAGTCAAAACCTCCGAATAGCTTATTAAGTATAAAGGATGGCTACTCTTTAAGTACATAGTGTTTATTTATTGAGATAGAAGCAGTGATTTCAGTTTAGATGTAAATGTAGTAGGGAAACATGGGGCATAATGGAATCCCGGGGCACAACGGAACCCTCCTTCTGTAGCCAGTACTGGTACTGCCACCTACTTTCACCAAATTCGGTCCGGCGTAATAAGAGCTCAGTTGTCGCCTGGCATCGCAATTGGGTGTTTGTTTATCAGCGTTTACTTAGAAATTGCGATTACACTGGTATGCATCAATTTTGCTGTCAAGGATTTTGTAAGTGATTCTTATAGAGTTTTTCCTGCTGATTTCGAATCTGCAAACCGTTTTTCTCAATCAGCTCAGGTTATCCGGCTATGGCCTCATAAGTAAAATAGAATTTTTCTCGTGATTTTGTCAAAGCGGAATTGGAACAGTAACATCTATCATCACTTGTTTCACTGGTATAATATCTTTTTTTACTTTTCAGGCATATAGATAAAATATTTCATAATGAATAGAGCGTGTAAAAATGATCCCAATAGATTCTGCTACATATGTGGGACGGTTACCATGCCAAATAACCCGTCCCAAATCACTAAATTTGTGAAGACAATGTATAGAGCATACTTTGGAATTAAGCTAGGGGACCAGGACAAAAATTTCGCCCCTCATATGTGCTGCAAGACGTGCATTGAAAATTTGAGAAGATGGAGCAAAGGCAGAGCGAAATCTTTGCCTTTTGGAATTCCCATGATTTGGAGAGAAGGAAAGGATCACGTGACAGATTGCTATTTCTGCATGACAAACCTCCAAGGTGGGCTTATAAATTTATTTTTCTTAAATATTTTGAAATCCTCGTATGAAACTTGACATAATATTCACCATAATGTAATATTCACCATATATAGCATAATATTCACCATAATGGTAATCATACATTTACATATACATTACATATTGTTATAGAAAATACATTTACACATACATATTGTTATACAAGTTACATTTACATATACAATGATTGTATATTTTCTTTCTTTTTCATTCATATTGTCCCCGAAGGGACAATATGAATGAAAAAGAAAGAAAATATACAGACTCCATCGACCTATTTCATATCTTACAGACCGCAGCCTTCCCTCACGAGCCGCCACTGTCTGAATGCTTCTTCTATTTCATATGCAAGTTTTATATCCATGTTTCTGTGTTTCTATTTTCAGGAGTTAACAAGAAGAATAAACACATTGTTGTATACCCTGACATTCCTTCTGCTATGAGACCTGTACCCCATGGTCCTGGAATTCCAATACCCGACCCACCTCAAACCCTGGACTTCGATGATTCTGATGATGAATCAATGACCAATGCCAATGACCAGTCCCAGTCGTACATACCTCAAAATACCGCTTCAAATGAGCCGAGGCCTCTCAACCAGGCCAAACTTAATGATCTTACCAGGGATTTAGGACTTTCCAAATTAGCTGCCGAGATCTTGGGCTCACGACTTCGAGAGGACAACTTGCTGGCTCCGGGAACAACATTCTCCTGGTATAGGAAACGAAAGGAAGAATTCCGCAAGTTTTTTGCAGTGCACGAAAATACCTCTTCCTTAGTGTACTGCTGCAATGTTGAGGGGCTAATCGAATCCTTGGGCCTGCCATATAACGCATCAGAATGGAGGCTATTTATAGACTCGTCTAAACGAAGTTTGAAAGCAGTACTTCTCAACATTGGGAATAGGGTTGCATCAGTCCCTGTAGCACATTCCGTACAACTTACTGAGAGCTACGATAACATGAAAATTTTACTGGATGCTCTCGTATACGACCAACATAACTGGAGGATCTGTGGAGATTTGAAGGTAATACTAATATCATAAGTAAACTATTGCTATTGACTATGTTGTTTTTCCAAAGGTTATTTGAGAGCGTATAAGAACACTTAACTTCCCCACAGAAGTGATACAGTCCAATGCATAGATTTTTTTATCTGACAGAACAAATTCTCTAAATTCTTTAAATATTTTCATTTTTTTTCAGATTGTGGCATTTGTATTGGGAATGCAAGGGGGATACACGAAATACCCATGTTTCCTCTGCAAATGGGATAGCCGAGCGGATGAGAAGCACTATGCACAGCGTGAATGGGCATCCAGAGAGAATTTTGAACCTGGGTCGCATAATGTCGTTTCAGTGCCCCTTGTACCACCAACAAAAATTTTGCTCCCACCACTTCATATTAAGCTGGGCTTGATGAAAAATTTCATCAAATCAATGAATAAGGAGGGTTCAGCATTCCGATATCTCGAGAGTAAATTTCCTCATATATCTGATGCTAAACTAAATGCTGGGGTTTTTGATGGTCCTCAAATTCGAACTTTGATCAAAGATACTCAGTTCGAAAACGCAATGACTCCAACTGAGAAGAATGCCTGGCAGGCATTCAAATCAGTTGTCACTGATTTTCTTGGCAAGCGTAGAAGTCCAGAATACGAGTCCGTTGTCGAAAACTTGATGGAAGCTTTCAAAGCTCATGGGTCGCGCATGTCCATAAAAATGCACTTTTTGTGGTCCCACTTGGACTATTTTCCTGAAAATTGCGGGGATTATAGTGAGGAATAGGGTGAACGATTTCACCAAGATATCAAAATAATGGAAGAGAGGTACCAGGGAAACTGGGATATCAATATGCTGGCGGACTATTGTTGGTGTTTGAAGCGAGACGTGCCCGAAGAAAAACACAGACGGAAAGCCAAAAAACTTCCTTCCTTCCTCAATAAACTTTTTTCCATATTCATTGTATGAATAAAAGTATTTATTCACACAATGTTTTCATTTTTCACGAGTGTTCTTATAATATTACTCGTATCTACAGTGTTTAAGCTAAAAAAATCAATAAATTTGGGGATAAAATTGGACTTATAATAAATGGCCAATAGAGAAAAAACCTGACCTGATTGAGGAAAACCAATGTCATTTTCGAATTCAGCATGGTCGAATTATATAATATGAGTTGAAAAAACCCTCACAGCAGACAAAAAAATTTCATATGCATACCAGTGTTATTTGATTTTCCGCTATCTGATGTTACCGAAGTGCTTAACTTCAATCTTCATATATTTAGACGTGTATGTGTGAATAGCAAGGTACTTTCTTTGATAGCTGTAAGCCTATTAAGGCATGCGGAAGTGCAGTGTAACTCCTGGAATTATCATCATGGCGTCCCCTGTGATCCAGTTTTCTCCAGATTTGAACAACAGGGCAAGAGGGAACCCTTAGGGTTTCGTCATGCCCCGTTGTTCATGTCAGAAAAAACTCCACTGTGAACGTCATGATGATAATTCCAGGAGTTACACTGCACTCAAGCAATGTTCAGGATTGGATGATTCAGATGACGTGTTCATTTGCGAAATATGTCAATAAAAATGTCAATGTCTCATCATTTCATGTTCTTTAAATACCTATTGCCACGTTTTTAATATGGAAACCACTTAAAAATATGAACAGCATTGAAATAGCCTTATCGAACAATGCAGGTAATAAAACAATCACTGATAAATAAAGTTTTATGCAACAGTAAATCAGGTAAACCGTTGCGACAAAACGGAACCCACGGTTCAGTCATGCCCCAACTTTTTTCTTCAAAAAATTGTATTGTCTTTTTTAAATTCACATAATGTGTTTCTCTTAAAAGAAAATCGAAATCGAACGACACACCGACACACTCTGATAGAAAACAAGTTACAAATGCCACCAGAGCAATAAATAATTAAAAAAATATTTGATATCAAGTAAAAAATGTCATCTTGTTTGAGGGTTCCGCTATACCCAATGTTCCCCGAGAAGGTGCTCGTCTGGACTGGTAACAGAGCACTGGGTGTTGTCAATATGAGAGCGCTCGGAATCAAACCCTCCAAATAAGCCTACAAATGAGGGTTATAAGGGGTGTGGTTTATTGGGGTGGAGTTGGTGAGGGTGATGTTCCCTTTTGATCGTGAATGTAGTAGGAGTCGCTGGTCTGGTCTGGTTTCAGAGCACTGGAATTTCTCGAATGATAGCCTTTTCTCCGAAGTTAAAACCTCCGAATAGTTATGTTAAATCTTTTGGGGAAGCCACTCTTCTCCTCCCTCCCTCCCTTTCTTTTGCTTCTTCCTGTTTTTTTATTATTAAAAGGGAGCTGCTTGAGGGAGCGTTAGTCAGGATAGAATAGAAGTAGTAATGTTCCCTCTGTCAATAAGTGGAGTAGGAGGCGCTGCTCTGGTCTGGTTTCAGAGCACTTGAAGTTCTTAGATGATTCCCCATTGGTAGAGAAGGGAAGCTTGATAGGATCTCCTGAAAGTCAAAACCTCCGAATAAATATTTTCAATTTCAGCTAGAGAAGTTTTTAGTTTATACAGAAATCGTGATGTTCCCTTCTGCAATAAATGTAGTAGGAGGCGCTCGTCTGGTCTGGTTTCAGAACACTTGGGGTTCTCAGATGTTGGAAAGTTCCGAATACAGTCATTTTCATGGAAGCTACTTAGCTAGATTAGAATTTTAGTTTTAAGTGGTGTAGAATAGAATTTCGTACACTGTCGGGAAATTCTTAAATTGGGAGGGGTCCAGCTGGACGTGTCTCTGGACCAGTGCCTCCTTTATCTAAACAATTCTTATACGAAGAATGCAACTTAAATTACGATATGATAAATCTTTTTTGAAAAAGGAGGGAAACCATTTTCTTGATATACACTTTCGTGGAAATTCTTAAATTGGTGTGTGTTGATCAGCTGGAGGTGCCTATGGATCAGTGCTCAAAGTAATTTCGGTGCGAAAGATGGCAATGAAAATAGTAAATTTTTAAAAGCAAATTTCTCGGCACAATGGCTTTAGCTCGCAATGGAGAAATGATGCTATGATGAAATAATGACTTGTCGTACACAAAAATAAAAAAAAACTATAAAAAATGCATTGTGTAGATTAGATTAAGTAGTTCAGTGTTTCATGCTATCCTTTATTTTCCGCTGTCCTCCAATGTGTAACTGGGTACGCATGGTGTGAATGAACTCTAAAGCTATTCTTCTCGTTATCAGGGTGTCTTAGAAGTCGCGCATCATGGGCTATATAATTAATTAATTATTAAATTAAATAAAGCTATATTAGCCTATGGTGCGGCACTTCTGAGATACCCTGTACTTTTCCCGACTCGTAACTATTCTTTCACAACTATTTTCCGTCAGCAGTGGCTGGCTGATGAGGGAGAGCCTCGTCTGTTCTACTTTACTATTACTCCTTTACGTGTGAAAACTTTACACATCTATAAGCGTAAACATGATACAAGTTTTCAGTATTATTTATTTTCATTTGATTTCTCTATTTTTCCTTTATTTTCTCTACTTCTTTCTTGGGCTAACCTACGGTGGATCTCAGGGCGTTTGTTAGCCTGTAACTAATTTAGCTGAATACTTGCTTGAAGGACTTGTCAAAATATCCTTCCTTGTTGATAATCATGGTAGTACATACCGTGGGTAGTCTGTAACGTAACTTAAGCAACATTTCACTGAATTTCATCTAATTCCCTCTCAAACATACAGTATTTCTCAGCATCCACTGAACTCTCTTTTCTCTGCCCTTTTGTCAAATTTATTTCATGATGCTTCCATGCAATTACCATTGGTTGGTTGAGGCGCTCATTTCATTTATTTCAACACCCGTTGCTTTTCAGGTCTATTTGGTTGGGGTTTCCACTGTGCTCATGATCTTTATTCTTTTATTCTTTTGAAAACTGAGAGCGAAAATGAAACGCTACATAATTTATGTTACAGATTGGCCAAAGTACTTTTTTGTGCTAATATGAATGCCAACAAGGAAGAGTATTTTGACAAGTTTTTGAAGCAATTATTGTACTGCTAAATTAGATCATATCACTTGTTCCTTCATTTATTATTTATTTATTATTTACAAGTGATATTTTCAGTATCCCCATATTTGCCCACACCAGTATATATATATATATCAACCTTTCAAAGTTCCGCGTGATGAGTCCTCATTTCACGAAAGTCAAGCTTGTCGCCCCTCCACTGCAACACCATTCGTGTTCCTTAGGTCTTTGGGCAGCTGATTAAGCAGTTTTGGTCCTCTCACAACAAAACTATTTTCTTTCAGGGTTAAGGATATTCCCTTTCTAGCCTTTAATTTGCGAACACGACACAGTCTTCCTTTTCTACTTTCCACTGTTGTTTGGGGAGTTACAGGGTTTAGAGTAAGATTAGGGACTAGTTTCTCCATTATTTTACAAGTGTAAATAATGGTGTCTCTCTCTCTCTCTCTTCAACTTTCCAGTGAATATAAGTTTAGTTTGCGTAACCTTTCCCAGTAATTTAGTTCTTTGCACCCTTTGATCTTGACTTTGAAGCTTCTCTGAATCCCTTCTAGCTATCTAATGTCTTCTTTTTTTATATGGAGATGTTAGGACCGAGCAGTATTCCAATTTGGATATGATCAGTGTTTTCAGTAGAGGAATCATTACATTCCTATCCCTTCGTTTAAAGGTTCTCAATATCTGCCCCGTTATTCTCTTTGCTCTGTTTACTGCTATCTTATTTTGTGTTTCAAATTTCGCATCATCAGTCATTACAACCCCTAAATCTTTTGCTTTAGAATTTCTCTGAATTTCCTGTCCATTTTAAGTCTTCTCTTTTTCCGTACCGTAACAGCTTCATATTGTTGTCTTCCGTCCACTTGTAGATTCTGTTCATGTCTGTTTGTAGAGATCCTATATCCTCTGGTTTTTTATTTTTCTACTGATCTTTGTGTCATCAGCAAAAGACGTTACTGTGCTGTCTCTGGTAATGTCCTCATCTATGTCAGTTAGCATGATTATGAAGAGTAGTGGAACTAATACTTGTTCCTTGTGGTACTGAGCTGAGGACCTGTGATTCTGTTGAAGATACTCCTTGTACCGTAACGACTTGCCGCCGCTCACTAAGGAAATTATATATCCATTTCCCTATTTTTCTTGTTATTCCATATATATATATATATATATATATATATACGGGCTACGTCGTGGCCGATATCGTAACACCGCTTCCCGGAGATCAGCGAAGTTAAGCTACATTGGGTCTGGGTAGTAGTTGGATGGGAGATCATCCTCCGCGCCCAAATTATGTAGCGACCCGTGGTTCGGATCCCACATAAAGCTGTAGGTCCTCTCCGTCATATGACCTTAAATGTTGCGAAGGAGGTTAAATAACCCCAATTAAAATATATATATATATATATATATATGAAATCAGACAAAGTTAAAACTAATATCACTAAAAATTAATTAAGTCCAGAATGTTAAAGTTTCGTACATGATTATTCCCCCTCCTCAGGAGAAAGGATACGGAGGAGAGTTGATAGGGGTCGTTTTACCACACACACACACCATAAATAATATTAAATTGGAAGAGCCGTTCAAACATTGCATTTATAATTACTATTTGAAATTAATTAATGTCGTAATTATAAATTACATTTTAATATTATGTTTCATATCGTCAAAACAAAATATTTTTAAAAATTATATAATTTTGAGTTTTTGTTAATTTGATTTAAAACAGAATCAAATTAATAATATGTGCACTACAGTTGTACATACCTGCAGTGCGGAAAATTATATACAGGGTGTTCAAAAAGAAACGTAACCCACTGGAGAATATAAGTATATATTATTGTAACCTCACCTTTATATTTTGCTTCGGGTTGCGTTTCTTTTTGAACACCTTGTCTCTCTCTCTCTCTCTCTCTCTCTCTCTATATATATATATATATATATATATATATATACATACACAGGTGTCCCCCAAAATGTCCCTATTTCTAAATAAGTGTTTTAAACTTCTAAACTAAAAAACAAGAATCTAGACACAAAGACAAATGCAATAGATATGTAAAACACGGTAGTTTATTAACTTTAATTAAACAACATGTCCAGTATAATCGCCATTTTTTTTTAAGACAATATTCAACCTTACACAAATGTTTGACATAATTTTTGGAAATAGCTCAGCTGGGATCTTGTTGATTACCTCACACACACACACCTTGGTTTTTAGGTCTTGAAGTGTCTTAGGCTTGGTAGAATAGCTCCTTCATTTTATGTAACCCCACAAAAAGAAGTTAAGAGGTGTGAGGTCAAGTGAGTACGGGCGCCATTCCACTGGCTCATTAAGGGAGATTAGTCGCCCGTAAAATGATTCCTCAAAAAGTTGCGAGTTTCGCAAGCAGTGTGTAGAGGTGTTCTATCCTGCTGAAACCACTGTGAATTTGGGGTAATGTAGTTATTTCTTCTACGAGACAAACTAACTAGTTGTAGTAAGTAGAAATCTTGTAGCATCTGACGATATGAATTTGGCGTTACCGTTACTGCTTTTCCAGTTTCATTCTCAAAGAAGTTAGTACCTACTACGCCATAACACCAAACTACGACCCAACTGTTGAGTTTAGCAACTCAATGTGGAGGCTCTATTGGAGCGCCTTCATGACTTCCCCAGTAACGAAAGTTTTGCTTATTAATTTCACTCGACAAATGTACAGTACATAACACTGGTCAGTGAAGTGGATGTGTTTCAAAAACTCAGAATCTTCTTCTAGCTTTGCTAACATCCATGTTGCAAATTCTATTCGTCTTATTTTAAACATTACTCAGTGAAACTTGTGAATGAATTTTTAGGGAAAAGGTTTAATTTGATACGAAGTATACGATGTATAGATGTTCGTGAAATACCTATTTCAGCTGACAAACGCTAACAAACGTTCTGCGGACTGTGCGCAATAATTTCATGAACCATATTTACATGTTGAACAATTCTTCTTACCCTTATGTAGATTGCTTACATTTCCTTTTGTTTGAAATCTTTTAACACTTCGTGATATGTCCTTCTATCGGGATGGATCTGTGCATCCATATTCTCCGCAAAAGTTCTTCTACACCCGCGTTACAGAATTTGTCACATGAAACCTCTTAACGAGCTTGATTTCCTGTTCCAGTTCCAGCTACAAACGCGGTATCACCATTTGAGGGTTCGGCCATTAGAAATGTATAGGTATGTGCGGAATAAAAACGCGAATCTGTTACCTTTCTGAAGAAGAACCAACAATAATAAATCTACTGCAGACATCAAGACAGTTTATCAAGTATTAAAGATCAAAAGACCAGTACCTAAATTTTTAAAATAGAGTGATATCTTTAAATTTTAACAGAAATATATAATGTTAAAATGTTATAATTTTAATTTCAGCACTAAATATAAACTATTATACTTTGAAATGTAAGGAACAAATTCCACTGAATTAGATTATAAATTTAGCTGTTGGCCTTCACATATATAATCTTCAAATTATAATATATACGAGGAGTGATCAAAAAGTATCGATAATTTTATTGCTACGAACAAATGAATGCAAATAAGAAATAACCGCTTACATATGTGAGTCTTCCTGCCCTCTGGCGTCTGCAGTCTGAAGCAAAATCTGCTACCATGAGTCAGTAGTTGGTTGGAGCGCTTAAAAGAAGGGTGTGTTTTTGCAGTACGTATAAATCTCTAAAATGGAATAACGCGCGTTCGGAGACGAACGAAGTGATTAAAACAGCTTTTGGAAATGATGCTCTCAATGTAGGCTGACCATACGTACCGTTTGTTTTATATTTCCTGGCCGTCCCGTCGTTTTAATAAAAATGTCAATTTTGTCCCGGTTTATGTACTTACTTTTTCATAAATACAGAATATTACATAACCCCCGTCCCTTTTTTGCCATCCCAATGTCCCGTTTTTGTCTCAAGGAAATATGGTCAGCCTATCTCAATGTAGCTAACGTTTACAAATGGCACAAAAAGTTTAAAAATGGAGAAACCAGAAATCGAATCTGTTGGACATTTTCATCCGTACGAGAAGTGGAAGGGCGGTCACTGCGTTCCTTGCCTTCAAGCGATGTTTCTCCATTTTTAAACTTTTTGTGCCATTTGTAAACGTTAGCTACACAGAGCATCATTTCCAAAAGCTGTTTTAATCATTTCGTTCGTCTCCGAACGCGCGTTGTTCCATTTCAGAGATTTATACGTACTGCGAAAACACACACTCCTTTTAAGCGCTCCAACCAACTACTGACTCATGGTAGCAGATTTTGCTTCAGACTGCAGACGCCAGAGGGCAGGAAGACTCACATATGTAAGCAGTTATTTCTTATGTGCATTCATTTGTCCGTAGCAAAAAAATTATCAATACTTTTTGATCACTCCTCGTATATATATATATATATATATATATATATATATATATATGGGAATGAACTCAGAATGGTTCCCTGAGGTACACACAGACCGTGCATGGAACAAGGAACTCTTCTAGGATAATTAAATCCACTATAGTTCGAATAAGTAATGGTAAATGACAAATACCATAGTTTTTCTTTTCATGATGCTAGCCCGACGTGGGCAACGGGTCACTCGCAAAGAGGCCCCAAAAATATAGCTTCCTTCACCAGCTATCTGCAAAGCAGATAGGATCTAGCTTTGGGACAGGATCTAGCGCTTAAAGTAGCCTGCCCAGCTACATTTAGAACCTCAGTTTTGCTTATATTGAGGTTCTAAATGTAGCTGGGCTAGGCTGCTTTAAACCCTAGATTCTGTCCCAAAGCTGGATCCTATCTGCTTTGCAGATAGCTGGTGAGGGAAGCTATATTTTTGGGACCTCTTTGCGAGTGACCCGTTGCCCACGTCGGGCTAGCATCATGAAAAAAACTATGGTATTTGTCATTTACCATATACTTATTCGGACTATAGTGGATTTAATTATCCTAGAAGAGTTCCTTGTTCCATGCACGGTCTGTGTGTATCATATATATATATATATATATATATATATATACACGTTCAACTATTTTAAATATATCAAAGAACTTTTATATAAAAATACATATAAAAAGTATATACGCAAACATTGTATTTCACAATTTGCGTATTTTGGCTGTTGTATGCTTCTTAACATTGTACTGAAGTTCCAGGAACCCCCACCTCATAACCTCCAACATACGCCTCCAGGGATCGAGGACGTAGTTGTAAATTTTTAGGTATTAAGTTTATTAAATTTTCAGGTTTTGCATTTTCTCTATCGATTTTGTGTTCTAGCAGGAGGGCACAGCCGTCCCGAGTTGGGTTTATGCTATAGTTGAGGTTTATTATTTGCTTTAGCTATATATATATATATATATATATATATATATATATATATGACGCAAACCCACAAGGAAAAAGAAAAAATTATTCCAAGGCCTTTCGTGTATTCAAAAGTACACCTCGTCAGGGAGGTGTACTTCTGAATACACGAAAGGCCTTGGAATCATTTTTCCTTTTCTTTGTGGATTTGCATCATTCATTCATTTCACGTGTTTAATTGTGAAATTCATCCCATATATATATATATATATATATATATATATATATATATATATATATATATATATATATATATATATATATATATATATATATATATATATATATATATATACAGGGTGGGCGGAAAGTAGCTCCCTATTTTGGATTGTTAAAAAAATACGTATATTATCCATTTATTTCAGAAGAAATAATATGAAAAGGTAGGCATACATGGTAGGTTTTCTCTAAAATTCAATGTGGGCTCCAACTCTTTCCACCAGCTTCTGGAGCCGCCCAGGAATGGCGTCCACTGACTTTAGCAGGAACTCCGGCGGGATGGAGGACATGACTTCCCGAATTCGGTCCTCCAGTTCTTCCAATGTCCTCGGTTTGGTGCGGTAGACTTCTTCCTTTACCCACCCCAAAGAAAGAAGTCGCACGGTGTCAAGTCGGGGCTCCTGGCTGGCCATTGATGTGGACCACGACGACCCATCCAACGCCCAGGGAAGTGGGCATCCAGCCACTCACGGACAACAAGAGCGAAGTGCGGACGGGCGCCATCTTGCATAAATATCAAATCGTCGATGTTCTCCCATGTGCTGACAACCGGCCAGACCTCGTTTCGCAACATAGCAAGGTACCGCTCAGCACTTCGCTCTTGTTGTCCGTGAGTGGCTGGATGCCCACTTCCCTGGGCGTTGGATGGGTCGTCGTGGTCCACATCAATGGCCAGCCAGGAGCCCCGACTTGACACCGTGCGACTTCTTTCTTTGGGGGTGGGTAAAGGAAGAAGTCTACCGCACCAAACCGAGGACATTGGAAGAACTGGAGGACCGAATTCGGGAAGTCATGTCCTCCATCCCGCCGGAGTTCCTGCTAAAGTCAGTGGACGCCATTCCTGGGCGGCTCCAGAAGCTGGTGGAAAGAGTTGGAGCCCACATTGAATTTTAGAGAAAACCTACCATGTATGCCTACCTTTTCATATTATTTCTTCTGAAATAAATGGATAATATACGTATTTTTTTACCAATCCAAAATAGGGAGCTACTTTCCGCCCACCCTGTATATATATATATATATATATATATATATATATATAATATATATATATATATATATATATATTATATATATATATATACTGCGTTCCAAATTATTAAGCAGATTACATTTTCTCCAATGTTTTCAAAAGTTTCTCCCCAATTTCAATGAAATTTGTAGCAAATAATCACTATATATAGCAGCATTGATGGTATTCATTTCGATAAAATATTTTGATAATTAAAATAATTATCTCATTTTATTGAAAAATATGTAAAATATTGTGTTCCGAATTATTAAGCAAGTATTCTATTTACGGATCTAAATGGTGAAAATGGGTAAGAAGAAGGATTTAACATTAACTGAGAAAAGAAAAATAGTCAAGTTACTCGCTGAAAATATAAAATCTATTGAAATTGCGAAGCAGTTTGGCAAAGCTTATCGAACTGTAAACAAGTTTGTAGCGGAGGGTACAAAACTGAGGCAGCGAAGTGATAAAGGAACTATAAGAAAAGTGACAAGGCGGCAGATATCTGTAATCAAGCGCAAATTGCAAAGCATCCATTGTCCTCAAGTAAAGAGGTTTTTGAGCAGGCTGGCATATATAATGTACCAAGAACATCTCGATGTGAAATCCTCCAAACAATTGGCAAGACGTGTAAACCTACGATTCAGTCACCATTAACACTCGGGTACAAGAAGCAACGTGTTGAATGGGCGCGTCAGTACGTGAAAACAGATTTTAATACTGTATTGTTAACCGATGAATGAAGAGCAACCCTTGAGGGATCTGATGGTTGGTCAAGAAGATGGATTGCTAAGGGTCAATCTCTACCATGGAATGAGGTTTTCTTTTAGAAAGTTTGTGTAAGACTGGGCATTCATTTTTACACCATCAGGCACTCTGTATGGAACAGCTACTTCATTGCCTATCAATCCTGCCCAAAACATGACACTACCTCCACCTTGTTGGCGTCTTAATCTTGATGGTAGACATTGGCTCTCAGCAATCCATCTTCTTGACCAAACATCAAGTCCCTCAAGGGTTGCTTTTCATTCATCGGTGAACAATACAGTATTAAAATCTGTTTTCACGTACTGACGCGCCCATTCAACACGTTGCTTCTTGTACCTGGGTGTTAATGGTGACTGAATCGTAGGTTTACACGTCTTGCCAATTGTTTGGAGGATTCCACATTGAGATGTTCTTGGTACATTATGTATGCCAGCCTGCTCAAAAACCTCTTTATTTGAGGACAATGGATGCTTTGCAATTTGCGCTTGATTACAGATATCTGCCGCCTTGTCACTTTTCTTATAGCTCCTTTATCACTTCGCTGCCTCAGTTTGGTACCCTCCGCTACAAACTTGTTTACAGTTCGATAAGCTCTGCCAAACTGCTTCGCAATTTCAATAGATTTTATATTTTCAGCGAGTAACTTGACTATTTTTCTTTTCTCAGTTAATGTTAAATCCTTCTTCTTACCCATTTTCACCATTTAGATCCGTAAATAGAATACTTGCTTAATAATTCGGAACACAATATTTTACATATTTTTCAATAAAATGAGATAATTATTTTAATTATCAAAATATTTTATCGAAATGAATACCATCAATGCTGCTATATATAATGAATTATTTGCTACAAATTTCATTGAAATCGGGGAACAACTTTTGAAAACATTGGAGAAAATGTAATCTGCTTAATAATTTGGAACGCAGTGTATATATATTATATATATATATATATATATTTCTGAAAGGGTCGCTTCTAAAACGTTGAATTCTCAATTTGATTAGGAACAAAACAGAAATGATGTAATCATTTTCATTGGTTGACGTTTCGGGTATGCTACCCATTTTCAAGGCTAAAATTATAACAAAATAGTTAAAATAAATGCGATGTTTAAAACCACCGTATAAAACTTAAAATTTTGAACTTTAATTCTATTACAGTTAAAATACAAACACTAAACACACCTTATCTGAGCTCTAACATGATGAAAACTGAACCAGGTATACATAGACATTTTAAAAATTATAACTATTGGTTGATAGATTAGGCTATGAGGAGTGGGAAAGGTTGAGGAATCATGACTGAGTGTGGGTTGAATTCAGTTTTTGATTTAGAGGGATTTTAAAATTATAAGGTTGAGAGAGGATGAATGATCGGCTAAAATTTTAAAATTATTAAACTTAATATTGTGATGGCAAAGAATGGTATGATCTCGTATCGGTGAATTTTCCTTTTTCGTCAGAGCCATCTCGATCCTGTTGCTGACTCATTTATGGGAGCAGATTCTCACCTTTAGCAGTCTCGGAGTAGAGCCAATATATGTTCCTCGCTCACAGCGAGGACAAGTAAACTTATAAACGACACCAGACCGTCTTAACGAAGGAATACAATCTTTCAGATGGAAGAGAGAACGGTGGCTTTCTCTCCCGGGGTGACGTCCTTTCCTCCGTTGCTCCGTTCGTGGGTGGGTGTAACGAAACAATTTACACTTGATGTGGTAGCGCGGACATTTAACTGTTTCCACAATTAACGGATGTTTACAATGTACGTGGTAGTGTGAACCCAGTGATGTCTTTCTTCGTATTAGTCTTTCACTTAACTTCAACTGAGCAAGTAACGTTGTTTATCTCTGTAGTAATTTCAGAATTTTCCTTAAACTGTTGTTTACCAAACACACTAAGTTCTATACTTTTAAGCTTATGTTCTTTCACAACTTAAATTAACTTTACACTTACGTTATACAATTAATAAAGGGGAATAGGTTTTGATCGGAATTCAAATAAGCCTAGGTCCTACTGAAAGATTCCTTGAAGTAGGGTCGAGGACGAAATTTAATTTAATTTACACCTAAATTCATCCTAAAAGTGGGCCCCATTTCACAAGAGGGCGGATGGAAACAATCATAGTGATAAGGGAGAGCAAGATAAGATTTTATGATGAGCGTTGGACGACCCGCTCTCGGTGACAACTTATCTCTACTCGACTCTCTCCACTGACTGAATCATTCTCTTTCGGCGCTGCGCTCTGTTTTTCCTACATCAGAACTTGGATTTTCATTTCGCATTCAGAAAACAATTTCAAGTTCTTTTTTCGTCTGCTCCTGGAACTTATGAATAAATTTAAGTACATTATATTATGAGGTTCACGATTTCCTAACTGTTTTATATTATTTAACAAACTTATTTGACTTATTTGACAAGATTAAATTGCTTTGATATTTATCTTAAGTACTATCTTAATACTAATCTAATTATGAATACAGGATTGGACAAAACGAAGGCGTTATATCATGTGACTGCTAAATTTATTCCTTATTTGTGGAAGAGTAATTTGTCCCAAAACACGTATGAACGTGTTGAAACCTCTTCTTCTGGTTTCGTGTCGAAAGTCACGTACTCGCGTAAATTCATCCGAGGCCTGTTTACTAACTATAATCTATCTATTAAACCTAACTTATGTTTTCAGTTATGTTACAAAAATTCTATCATAAATCCTATTAATTAACCCCCAATTTTGCAATCTCAACAGAACCCAGTCAGTGCAAGCAAATTTTTTAATGTAAGCTTAAATTCTAAGGCAGAGAAACTGGCATAGAATATGCGTGAGTTGTCTTTTAAACGACACATTAAGATATCCGAAATGCGGAAGACAAATGTATCTTGTATCTTTCAGGACAGTAACAATAGGAAGTTTATGTTGATAAATAGAGAACAGGAAGTCAGAAACTTGGCTGTAAAACAGAAATGGGATAACCGTTTTTATAGAAGTAATCTTTCAAACATGCTTTACTACTTCATGGTGGAAACCCGAATAGGATGAAGACATGATAATAAAACCCACTCTAGTAGACAGAGTTTATTTCCACAACAGTTTCGATGCCCACTGGCATCCTCTTCGGGTGGATACAGAAAAACGATTCGCTTCATTTTTCTGTATCCACCCGAAGAGGATGCCAGTGGGCATCGAAACTGTTGTGGAAATAAACTCTGTCTACTAGAGTGGGTTTTTATTATCATATTTTGACCTTCACGTAGAAAAAAGTGAAGTTTTTTGCATTTAGGATGAAGACGGTTGAAAAGCACGGTAAACGAGGGTTCGAATTTAAACAAATATGGATGAAAACAATAAAAGTTAGCGTTTGTATTTTGTATTACGTTGAGTATATAATACGTAAGATCGTACTTGTATGTTAGGTTAAGTGGCTATGGATTGTGAATGATCCGCAACAAAGATGTTTTGTTTGTCGTATAATTAATAATTTAAAATATAGATTCCACAAAATCACATCCGAACTCGGCTTCCCATAATTCATCAGCATTTTTATTAAGCTCTTTTATTTTCATAACTTCTCTGATGTTTTCATTAAGCTACAATTATTTTCTCCTACGTATACAAATTATCTTTTTCAATTAATGATGGCTCGTGTAATAACAATATACATAAAATTGTCAGATAACACTGGGCAACAAGTATTTTTCATCAGATATAATTATGGGTGGGCTAGATAGTGTGGGACGCTGATTCCAAATCTGTTTTCGGTTTTCCTCTATCACGTCTAGTTTTCGAGATGAGACCCATCATAATAAATATAATATACCGTATTTCCCGGCGTATAACGCGCACTTTTTTTCCCCCAAAATACTCCAAAAATCATGTACATGTTAAAATTAACTCGTTAAAATTGTACATGTGAAGTGAGGTAGGAGGTATATTTTTTCCTAAATTTTTATTTTCCTAAATTTTCTCTTCAAAATAATTTCTCTTCAAAATTAGGGTGCGCGTTATACGCCGGGAAATAGGTATATATAAAATATAATACTATATAATTATAATATATATAATATGCATATAACTATATATAATATAATATATAATACTATATATACAATATATAATATGCGTCCTTTATACATGTTGTGGAGTATTTTGTCGTTGCAGCTTAGGTATAGGTTTTTGCCTTACCGTTTCTGTACCCTCATGTATGGCATTTTGTCGTTTCAATTTAGGCTTTCCGCAGGTTGTCTTGTGGTATTTTAGGTGAGAGCAGTTGCTGGCCACAAATTTGCAAACGTTGCACATGTACACCCTTTTATTCCTTGGCGTAACAGTCACATGTCTAGTTGTGTGTTGTGTTTTGTTTTGTGTCGCCCAGTTACACATTTTATTTTTTTAGGTGATTTACATCAACCCACTCATCGACTCGTCGATTATCATGCCTCGAAAGTGTAAAAATCACCCCGAGAATTTTTGTTGCGTGTGCGGCTCGTTCGCGACGAAATCACAAGGGCGTACAATCACGATGGATCTTCGGAAAACTTACTTACAGTAGATGGTTCGCTCTGCTATTGCCAGTCAGTAGACTTTTCGAGAACTTGTCACAGGTACACGCACCATCTGAGTGGCGTGTCTTCATTGATTCCTCACAGCGAAGTTGAAAGCGGTTCTCTTGCATAACGGGAACTTAAAGCCGTCCATCCCGATCGCCCACCCCGTTCATCTAAAGGAGACGTACGATAACATGAATGTACTACTCGAAGTAATCCAATACAGCACTCATTAATGGAATATCTGTGGTGATCTCAAAGGCATTGGTATGTTAATGAGCATGCAAGAGGGTTCACGAAATACTGTTGTTTCCTATGTCTATGGGACAGCCGTGCTACCACGGATCATTACATCAGACGTGACTGGCATCAAAGAAGCACATACGATCCAGGAACGGGCAGTGTCCAGTGTGTTCCTTTAGTTGATCCAAAGATTTTTCTGCCACCTCTCCACATTACGCTCGGCTTAATGAAAAATTTTGTGAAAGCGATGGGTAAGGCGAATTCGAGAGGGTTTCGATACCTTGAGAAATTTGCAAACATCAGTGCAGCGAAATTGAAGGAGGGAATCTTTGCGGGGCCACAAATCAGGGAGGTTCTGCAGGATGAAGGCTTTGAAAAAAGCCTCAATGCCTTAGAACTGAAAGCATGGCAGGCTTTCAAATGGATTTGTGGAAACTTCTTAGGTAACCATAAGTCTCCCGCATACAAAGATGGAGTTCAGAAACTGCTTGATACATATCAAGAAATGGGCTGTCGCATGTCCTTGAAAATACATTTTTTACATTCGCATCTAGATTTCTTTCCCGAAAACCTTGGCGCGGTGAGTGACGAACAGGGGGAACGCTTCCATCAAGACATCCAGTCAATGGAAAATCGCTACCAAGGTTTCTGGAACGAAAGTATGCTGGCAGACTACTGCTGGATGTTGTACCGCGACGATCCGGTCAAGGTTTACAAAAGAAAACCATACTCGCAACGTTTTTAGGTTGGTGTACAATGTACATTTCTTTTTATGAATAAAGTTGTACTTTGACGATAAATTGTGCTGAAATTAACACGTCATATTTCGATAACTAGATGTGCTAGAGGAAAACCGAAAACAGATTTGGAATCAGCGTACAAAACCAATCTAGAAAGGTATGTATACATCTTTGATGAGAGAAAAAGTTCGATTTTGTCGACCAGTGTAATTAATCAAACAGTATGCCAGTATGCTAGGTTAAGTGGCTATGTTGACCTTATTTTTGTATTAAGTTCAGCGTATAATACGTAAGATTGTACTTGTATGTTAGGTTAAGTGGCTATAGATTGTGAATGATCCGCAATAAAGATGTTTTGTTTTTGTTTGTTTTTTAACTGTAATGGTTTTAATTGTATTTTGTTATAATTTTAGCCTTGAAAATGGATATCATAACCAAAATTAACTTCGGATCACCTGAAGATCAGGGCCCCCAGCCTTCTTTAATTAGCTTTATAAGGCTAACTAACGAAAATATCACGACCTAACCTAACCAATCGTCACAGGCGTACAGTTGACTTAACGATTGGTTAGGTTAGGTCGTGATAGTTTCGTTAGTTAGCCTTGTAAGGCTAACTAAAGAAGGCTGGGGGCCCTGATATTCATGTGATCCCTAACTTCGGCCGATGAAGATTATTACATCATTTCTGTTCTTGTTCCTAATCAAACTGAGAATTGAACTTCTTAGAAGCGATCCCTCTCAGAAATAAATAAATATATATATATATATATATATATATATATATATATATAATATATATCAGACGGGGTAATAGTCATAGTAATAGACTATTACAGGATTTTTCAAGTAATAGTAATAGACTAATAGTAATAGATCATAATTTTTTGGCTGTAATAGTAATAGTAATAGAAGGCAAAGTAATAGATAATAGTCTATACTTTTTTATTACAGTAGCAATGGACATATTGTGTGAACAAAGAACTGAAAAATGAACTAAATCTACTCTAAACTAAAATAAACATGTATGTGAACTAATGTTGTGGCAAATGTTTCCTTTAATAAAGTAAAATTTATCAAGACCTACAGTTTCTGAAATTGTAATGATTTAGGTGAAACAAATATTTGTTATTTGGCTGCCTCTCAGCCTCATCCTGGATCCATGAGTGTAGAGCCCTCTGCCTCTCAGCCTCATCCTGAATCCATGAGTGCAGAGCCCTCTGCTTCTCAGTCTTATCCTGGATCCCTGAATCCAGACACTACTACATCACCAACTCAATACCATCTCACACAGGGTACCCCCCAAGGGGCCTTGGTGAATCTGGATGCTGGGAATACAGTCGGGGGTCATGATGAGGAGGCATCTTGGACAATGGTGGTAAGGAGGGGCCGGAAGCGAGCGACCCCTCCGAGAACTGCAACCACTGCAGTAGTTAATGATTTAGGTGAAACAAATATTTGTTACTTGGCTGCCGCTGAGCCTCATCCTGGATCCATGAGTGTAGAGCCCTCTACCTCTCAGCCTCATCCTGAATCCATGAGTGTAGAGCCCTCTTCTTCTCAGTCTTATCCTGGATCCCTGAATCCAGACACTGCTACATCACCAACTCAATACCATCTCACACAGGGTACCCCCCAAGGGGCCTTGGTGAATCTGGATGCTGGGAATACAGTCGGGGGTCATGATGAGGAGGCATCTTGGACAATGGTGCTAAGGAGGGGCCAGAAGCGAGCGACCCCTCCGAGAACTGCAACCACTGCAGTAGCTAATGGTGGTGGGACCTCAAGGGGGTCTGGTGCCACTCATGCACCGGCTAGAGGGAGTCAGCCTGTGGCAAAGGCTGGCAGAGAACGGTGGGGTATCATTGCGGCTGCCAAAACAGATCGTATGATGGCTGTACCAACGAAGACCACAAACATTTTCGTCTTGAGATGTCAACCCGATCTTATGGCTGAGGAGCTGCAAGCATTTGTGGAAGATAAAGTGAACCTTCAGGTTACATGTAGGAAAATTGACTCCAGATGGACTACGTACAGTTCCTTTCAAGTTAGAGTAGTCTGTGATGATCCAGGGGTATTTATGGATCCAGCAGTATGGCCGGAACGGGTATATGTACGGCGGTTCTATGAGAAGAAGGGAAGAAAAACACCTGCAGCCCCTCTCGCAAGTGCTGGAGAGGGTAATTGTGGAGACATCATGCGTCGTACTGTGGAGGAAAATCCAGCTGGGTCTATTGCTGTAACTGCTATTGCTTAGGCAATAACAGCAAACACAAACGGATTATAATTGATAAGCTGTTAGAGGATGCTGATATTCTCTGTCTGCAGGAAACATGGCTATGGAAACAGTCACTTAAAGGACCTGAATAGCCTGTCCAGTAACTTTCATGGGATAGGGGAGGCCACCAGCGATAAACAAGATCGTCTCCTTGCAGGCCACCCACCTGGTGGGGTAGCTATTCTATGGAGGTTGGGGTATGGGAAATATATTAGTGAATTAAAACTTGGTTTGAATTGGCTAACTGGAATAGAAATTTGTGTAGACAATAAATTTTTTTTAATTCTGTGTATCTATATGCCTTTTCAGGCAGTTGATAATGAAGATGATTACCTCATTAAATTGGGGCAGGTCAGCAGTATCATTGATGAGTTGGATACGACATGTGTAGCTATTATTGGTGACTTTAATGCTAATGTGCTTAATAAATCTTTGTTTAGCAACCACTTAAAAGCCTTCTGTGAAAATAATAACTTAACCCTTTCATCCATGTGTAGTCTTCCTGGTGATAGCTTTACTTATGTTAGTGATAGTTGGCACACCACCTCATGGTAGGATCATTGCATTTGTATGTTCATTATACACAGTGATTCACTGGCCTACTTAGTCAGTGCATCAGACAACTATCTCTTAATCTTCTCTGAACCTCTCGTATAATGTTTGGACCTGTTGAGTCTGAAATAGTGTTTGTTTGTTTGTTAACATACTGCTTCTAATTGCATTTAAATAGACATAAAGATCCTTTTCAGATGAGTGAAGTATCCCACATACGAAAGTAATAGTAATAGATGACCAAGTAATAGTAATAGAAACCCAGTAATTCACCCCATGTCTGATATATATATATATATATATATATAATATATATATATATAACACAGTGATGGGCAGTATCTAGATACATGTATCGCCGATACGTATCGATCGATACTTTTGTATCGGTATCGCTTTAGCTACTTGACAAAAGTATCGATTTATCGGTATCGCTAAGGTCAATTTTCTTAAATGTATCGAAAAAAATCGATACTTCGATACATCGATACATTAATAAGAATTTTTAAATATTTAAATAGATGTTATAATATGACACTACTGAGTTATATTTATGAATATACATAAATAATAATATTATTAAATATTTATTTAATGACAGTACTACTCTACTGGTCACGTCACACAGTACGGCGCAACGTTTAAACACGTTTGTACTTGTGTTATTGAGATTAATTAACCATAATATAGAAACATTGTTAGCTGTAGAGAAGAAGCTAGAGCGTTTGAATTCGGAGGCATTGCGTCATTGTCAGCCACTTCTCAATGCAGTCACAGTAGAGTTCACTAAGCGGTTTGAAAAGTTTCTGTGCCTTGATGCGTCGCATGAGTGTAAAGCAGCAATACTGGCATCGTCTTCAAATCCTCTGTTCAAGTTAAAGTGGATGACAATAAAAGGCAAATTTAATACTAACTGTCAAAAAGAGGGTTCAAGAAATGTTGGTTAATGCTGTTAAGAGCCTCAGCGAGCAGACCCCCCAGCAACAACTAAGTGATGCTGCATCTGACGGAAGTGCAGATGATTTCTTCTGTTATGAGTCTGCTTCCACTAATGTCTCTGCAACCCAAGATTCCACTGAGATGGAAGTTTTACAGTATCTGGGTGACGGAAGTCATTCTCTCCAATCTCTGAGGCAGTACCCAGGAATTCTACGGGTCTTCCTGAAGTATAACACACCACTACCATCCTCTGCTCCTGTAGAACGGTTGTTTAGTTTGGCTGGTCACATTCACGCTCCAAAAAGGAATAGACTGTCTGACCAGATGTTTAGCCAGCTGGTATTTTTGAAGGGTAATAGTAATTACTTTTAATTGTTAGTGTAATATTTTCAGTCATTCATGTATCCTACAAAATTAAAACATACTTTCATTAAATAAAGCAATTGTTTTTATTTACATCTATAAAACCCATTAAAATGTCGTTGATTTTACTTACAGTGCGTACAAATTACTAGTATAAACAATAATATCTAATACCTACATATTAAATGAATAATTATAAAAATGTACCGGCGATACATGTATCGGCGATGCATGTATCGGTATCGGTATCGCTTAAGACATCTAGAAAGTATCGGTGTATCGGTATCGCCTAAGACGTTCTTCATGTATCGATGTATCGGTATCGCTTTAGCGATTTTCATGTATCGATGCCCATCACTGTGTATATATATATATATATATATAGCCAAGTGATTTATGAGGCGGGAACCTTAGTCGAATAAGGAACAAGAAGACTAGTCCATATACAAACATTTAATGTGCAGAGCTTTTAACATTTCTAATGTCATCTTCAGTGCTAAAAATTATATATATATATATATATATATATATTATATATATATATATATATATATATGTTACAGTCAATGTCTAAAATCAGGCAATTTGTAAGTTGACTGAAATTTTAGGCAATGTGTCAAATTGATGATCCTAACCTAACCTAACCTAATGAATTTTTAGGCAGCATATTGGGAAATAAATACCAGTGGGCATGCATATGCAGCATTACCAGAAAGGTTAGGTTAGGTTTTGTGTGTATCATTAATTTGACACATTGCCTAAAATTTCAGTCAATTTACAAATTGCCTGATTTTAGGCATTGACTGTAACATATACAAGGCAATGGTTTCCTTCTAAACTTATTGACAGTGTAATAAAAAGATTCATGAACTTAAAATTCTCTAATAAAGCTAAATCGTTGTTACTACAGTACAGAAGAAGGTTGTATATTTTAAATTCCCTTACTGTGACCCCGAAAGTCTTGTGGTCTTTTGTTGAAGAGAAAAATTGGTAAACTTATCAATAGATTTTCCGCAAATTTCTGTTAAATGTTATTTACACGTTAGAACGTCAATTACACTCCTTTTTCAAATTTAAAGATATACTTTCAAAGCCCTTGCGCTCATCGGTCATTTATAAATATACATGTGACGATTGCACATCGTCGTACGTTGGCATGACTGCACGCCAACTCCAAATTCGTATCGATGAGCATAAGGGTATTAGTAGCCGCACTAATAATAGACTTACGAATCCCTCCCAATCACAGATACGTTCCCACTCCCATCAGTTAGACCACCAATTAAATCTACTAACTTCTCAATAATTGCTAAAACTAATAAACACGACGTACCCCTCTTAAAAACCATACTCATTTTTAAGCATAAACCGATATAAATCATTATACCCCATTCCAAAACCTCAATATCCTTCAATAAATTTCCGGATCAAATGTAGAATTCGGACTCCAGCCTTCTTAGTTAGCTTTATAAGGCTAACTAACGAAAATATCACGACCTAACCTAACCAATCGTTAGGTTAACTACGCCCTTGACGATTGGTTAGGTTAGGTCGTGATATTTTCGTTAGTTAGCCTTATAAAGTTAACTAAAGAAGGCTGGGGTCCGAATTCTACATTTGATCCAAATTTCCTTTACCTGCCTACCTAGCAACCAACAAGTTAGTGCCCGTGAACAAAAATTTTTTAAATTCTTTCCCATTCGTTGCTCTCTTTGTGATTGAATAACTTGGACTTGATTTGTTCCTTTTAAGGTTTTATAGATTTTAAGGTTTACATTCTAAACTTTTCCGTAATGTTCCCTTAAATTAGTTATAATGGTTTTACTTATATTTATTCTTTTCTTATCTTAAAGGTAACCCCCCCCCCTTTTTATAGTTCCTTTTACAATATTTTATATTTTAATTGTATTAACTGCATAATTTTATATGTTGAAGTTTTCACTGTGATATTTGCCAATATTTAAATTGTTTTAAGTTTATAGTTAGTTTTAATTGTATATATATATCATTTTTAGCACTGAAGATGCCATTAGAAATGTCGAAAGCTTCGCACATTAAATGTTTGTCTATGGACTAGTCTTGTTGTTCTTTGTGTATATCAGTGGTTCCCAAACTTTTATGGTGGCGACCCTGAATACAATATTGTCCTGGCCTAGCGACCCTAAACGCTGGTACATGCAGTGTTAATGACCAATCATTTTGATACGTTGTATTTATATTCATATAGTTTGATTGAATCAGTCGTTGAGAATTTCCGTCCCGCGACTCTCAGGAACACCTTCCCGACCCTCACTTGGGTCGCGACCATGGGTTTGGGAACCACTGGTGTGTATATATATTATTATATATATTATGTATATATATAATATATATAATATATTATATTATATATATATATATATATATTAACAGTAATTAGAATTTTTTATGCTTTTTAGAAATTGTTTCTGGGCTAACCTTTTTCCACAGCTGTAAATACAGAAAGTAGGACAAGCCATCATGGAAGCGTGACACTGCTTTCTTGCACGCTAGTTTGTCTCGACGAAAATAGTTTTTACTCGTAATATATATATATATATATATAATATATATATATATATATATATATATATATATATATATATATATATATACAGGGTGGCGCAAAAGTCGCGCATCATAGGAATTTTCAGTGTCTATAATATATTATTCTTTTCGTTTAGGTAGTGGATGGCTGCAAAATTAACAATAGACGAGAGGGCGAGCTTGGTTTTGTATGGAATACCAGGTACAACAAATCGATGAATCGGTACAGAATTTAAATTCTGTACCGATTCATCGTTTTATAGTACCTGGTTTGCATCATTCATTCATTTCACGTGTTTAATTGTGAAATTCATCATATAGATATATATATGAAAATTATTTCACGAAAGTAACACGTGAAAAATATTTATGAATAAAACCACGAAGGAAAGGAAACACAGAATGGTGCTCAAGCGCGCTTTCGTCTAATAACATCCTCAGTGTTCCTGAGGATGTCATTAGACGAAAGCGCTTGAGCACCATTCTGTGTTTCCTTTCCTTCGTGGTTTTATTCATCATATATATATATATATATATATATATATATTATATATATATAATTTATTTATTTATTTAGTAGTGTCATTAAAAATGTAATATTGAGGTTGTTTTCGTAAATACAAAGGTTATGTGACGGAGGGGACTTATAGTTTTACGTGTAATCCAAACCCCGGGTCACTCCATCATCTGGAAGCGGAGAACGGTCATCCATTCAATTACTGCCCAGATCCAATGTCGCTTAACTTCTCTGACCTGAAGGAATAGGTGTAGCAAACGACGGTGCTTTCCTGTTAACGGGAATACCCAACCGCCCGCCACCAAACTGTTTATGTATTTTTGCTGTCGTCATTTCGTTTAAACTAACGAAAATCACAACTTAACCTAACCAATTATCAAAGGCGTACAGTTGACCTAACCGGGCATTCAACTGACCTAACTGGGCATTGAATTAACCTAACAGGTTAATATAACGGAAATGCCCGGTTAGGTTAATTGAATGCCCGGTTAGGTCAACTGTACGCCTTTGATAATTGGTTAGGTTAAGTTGTGATATTTTCGTTAGTTTAAACGAAAATGACGAGAGCAAAAATACATCAGAAACAGTTTGGTAGTCTCGATAATACGTAAGTACCGAATTTATTAATCATTTAAATGAAAATAGTTAATATGTAAGCGATAATCAGTTAGTAGGGGGCCAAAATGTCTTTATGTTATCTAAAATCGCAGAAAAAGCGTCGCTGCTTTCGGTACGTTGTCGCCACATGAATTCCGCAAGATACGAGTCCAGATGATGGCGGGCGGTTGGGTATTCCCGTTAACAGGAAAGCACCCAAACGACATGGCTACGCTGTGTAATTCTACTTTTATTAAATGAAGATAAAATAGGTTTTATAAATGATAATGAGGGGAAATTGTCGTAGTGAAAATTGATCTTTGAGAAAGTGTCTTTAAAATCCACGGCCGTTGGTATGCGAGACCAGTGCTTTAACGCTTTATAGCCATCTATAATAATGTTTGTAATTGTTTGTCTATATGTTGGATAAAAGTATCTGAGAGGAAGTCTCTCTCCTCTCAAGAAAAATGGTGAGGATACTTCTCCTGCTGGACGACTGGAAAACGATGTAATTAATTAATTGATTCTAGACTTTGTGACCACCCTGTATATTCACTATAATTCATTTCGCACGTATACAAAATAGAAAGTCGTTAATTTTTTATAACCTAAACGTGCTCCAGCCTTTGTTTCCGCAATGCCTATTGCTCCGTGTTTCAAAACTGTTTTTTTTCATTACCCCTTCCTGAGTTTTGATTGCTTTCCATTGACAAAGTTTATTATTTAATGTTTCTCTTGTTAATTATAAATTTACTCAATAAAGTTAAAATGCTTTTAAAAGATTAATGTCGATTCCAGGATCAAAATAACCTAACTGATCTCCGTAGTCCAATAAAACTATACAATAAACCAACAAAGACCCAAGGTCCATTCGAAGTTAGCCCAAGGAAACGGAAATTTGGCGAGAAAAAAGATGACAAAGGAAAATGTCTCGGAATGGAAATGGGTGTTTATACAGTGGTGACACTTATTAACCCTTTCACTCACGAATTATGATATAGGCTACGAAAGAAATTTGCCTTTATATGTGGTTACGTAAGAATAAATATGGCTTATTTTTCAGGTAAACAATTGTGATACAGGAATAAAAATGGAAGTATACCAGGGCAGGCAAGGCCTGTCTTTGTTTAATGGCTCATATTCTATTACTCGTATTGAGGTCGTGTTTTAAAATATATATGTTACAGTAAGATATGAAACTAGTGATTTCATGAAATCCCTGAAATTTTCAGTAATATCTCGTAATTACTGTTTCACTCAGGGACTTCAGGAAGTTACTGAAATATTTGAGAATTTAACCTAACCTCATCTAACTTCCTGAAGTCCCTGAGTGAAACAGTAATTGCGCGAAATCACTCGTTTCACAATCTTACTAGGGATTTCATGAGATCACTAGTTTCACAATCTTACTGGAACATCGCCAAGACAATTTGAAACACGTTTGCAGAAATTATACTATAAAACGTCCTTATTATAGGATATGATCGTAGACTAATAAAATGACGCCTAACACCAAATTACTTTGACGCCATCCACGTTCTTCGAGTGTAAATATTGTTCATCAAAATAAATGGGTTTTAGTTTAAATTACAACACTGATAATCAAAAAATGACCCGTTTGATTAATCAATATTAGGAATATTGATAGTGTGTTGAAATGACTTAGAATTTACTCATCATTTTGGTGGCATTAACGAGTATTTAACTTAATTTTAGTCATATTTGTATTTAGTTGAAAATTAACCCCCTTTTATTCTTTCGACGCAGGTTGCGTCATTAAGCCTGCCTGACGCGAGGCCACCGCTCGCGCTGAGCTCACACGGAGCGCATCCATCACTTCACCGCTCTAGCGCGCGCCCAAAAATGTTCAATAACACCTAATTTTCTTATCCCCACAATATTGTTAAGACTTTTTTGTATCTATTTATTGAGTATAATAATTTATCCAAATCCCACAATAAAAAAACATGAAATAACAAGTTTTTCTCTCGGTAATTGTGACATGAAGAATAAAAAACGGTCATGTCTTACCAGTATACTAAAATATATGATAAATATTATATTATAGACAACCACTTATAAACAGGTAAGTAACATTAGTAAATATACTTTTCCTATTTCACGGCAAAAGAAAGACGCAAGACATGGTATGACACTGTTGTTGCTGTCTGTCTGTCTGTCTGTCCTCATGCATCTCAAAAATTTAAACCAAACACAATAATTATATATCTTATACTAAAAACATAAAGTAACATTGTTTGTCTGTCAGTCCGTCTTTGTACATCTCAAAAGACTTTGCTAGACAAATATATCATAAAGCAAACAGTAAAATTTTATACCTTACACTAAAAACTTAAAGCAACATATCATACGCTGCCATATGCGTCGCTAAGAGAGTCTTCGGCGTTAAAATTACTCTAACCTATGCTAACCAAAATAAACAATATCGTCTATATTCAATTTTCTACTTTTTGGGAGGGAGCACCACTCTCTCCCTTTTTCGTCTCTTTCCCCTCATCCCCACCCTCTCTCCTTTTTTGTCCCCACACTACTGGGTAATTTACTCTGGAAACGCGATTTATACGATGAGCGTGTTCGTCGAAAACTATAAAGTCACTGAAATGGGAATTATTCTCCGGTTCTAACCTGAAAATGACCTCCAACCTTTCCAAAGTACGTACAGGAGTCTAAATCTGAGGACTGGTCTGACATCATGTCCGAATATGAAAGGAGCATTTCCACGTCGAACGTCTCTTAAAAGATTGAAAATAAAACGGATGCAAAATTATTATTATTATTATTATTATTACTACTAAGAACGTACAGCTCCGCGCATTTGAAAAAGTTTTTTAAACGTCTAAACAGAAAAATATGGTATAGACCTAATTAATAATGACAAGATCATAAACACACACAATATATATATATATATATATTAGTGATGTAGCGGATGTCATTTTTTTCACATCCGCGGATGCGGATGAGGATGTTTGATTTCAACATATGCGGATGCGGATGCGGATGTCTACATTTTCGTTATTTTTTAGGATATCTTCGAGATTTGTTGTGTTTAACGTATATAATAAGTTATTATATAGAGAGAGCTGTAGCTATAATGTAGTATAATTGATTAATTGTACAATAATTGCTGTACTTTTCCCTGAACATATAAAATAATATCAAGCATCTAACTAATATAGATATCAATTAGTGAATTCGTCTGCAAATAAATTCGTTATACTGTATTTTGTTGAGTTTCAGCCACAATTAGAAACCATAATTGTGTTACCAGGATGCGGGACGTGAACCCAACTCAAATGCACCCCACCGACCTCTTTCCCCAACCTCCACCCTTATAGAAAGAGATCTTTAATTAGCTTGATAACTTTATATTAAGTTTAAAGTTTTATTAGGCATATTTATAAATGAGTAATTAAAATAAAGTAAACTAAGATGTTCATCGTTTAATGTTCAAACTTAATTATAGGAAGGTTATGCTTAAGGAACATTAATTTTTCTGCCTTTTCTGCTGCCAGTCCGTTTCTCTTTTCATCATATATTAATCCAGCACTGCTAAATAATCTCTCGCTTGGTACGTTTGTTGGAGGACAGGCTAAATGTTTCCTCGCAAGTTTACTCAAGTATGGATAGATATTCTGCGTATTTTTCCACCAACTAATAGGATTGTCACATGCAGCCAGGCGTTTTTCTTGGTGATAGCTCTCGATCATTTTTACTACATCTTTTGACATCGCGTAGGTCTCGTCATTGCTGCTTGACTCAAGAAACTGAGAGACAGATTCTGTGATAGATTTGCTTGTTGAAGGTGTTGGTTCTGTCACTGAAACTTTTATTATTTTGGTGGGTGGCGAAGCGATTGAAGCTCTTCAACTGCTTTGCCAAGTGATGATTTAACTCGTTCTAATGTACTAGGTGAAAATAACTTAGCTTTGTAACGTGGATCTAAGTAGGTTGCAAGAGAGTAACTTCATACAAGAACAGCCTCTCGTCTTGTCGCTTGCATCACTTTTGCGCACAATGAACTAGTTCTATTAATATAGTAGAATTTGATAATTTCCGCTTATTAATGACGTTTATCTCAACGGTCCACATCCGCACGACATCCGCAGTCCAAAGTGCGGACGCGGATGCGAGAAAATGTGCGGATGTTATGCGGATGCGGATGTGACCTACATCACTAATATATATATATATATATATATATATATATATATATATATATATATATATATATATATATATATATATATATATATATATATGTCGGATGATGCCTGTGTACCAATCCTGGTATAGGGTCGCCAATGTCGGAAAAGATGATATTCTTCGTTACACCTTCTCCGACGTTGAAGGTAAACTCACAAGCGAACAATAAATTGTTTACGAACAATAAATATATACTGTAATTCATACAGGGTGTACATAAAGTCAGGATCTATTTTTGTGAAACACTTGGAAATTATATGGAATTCAATCATAAAATGATAAAGTGGTAACATTTATTAAATAATTAAGAGTAGGATTCGACGTGACGCCCATCAGTATCCCTGCACAGCTCAAATCGTTCCGCAGCATTTCTAAACACATTCTGGAGCATTTGCGGGGTTATGTTATCTGCAGCAGTTCGTATACGTGTACGTAAGTTTTCAAGACTCGTAATCTTCGTCTGATAGACGTGCGATTCGATAAAGCCCCACGCAAAGAAATCTAAAGGGGTTAAATCTGGTGATCTCGCTGGCCAAGGTCTTTGGTTGCTTCCGCGTCCGATCCAGCGATTTGGAAAACGTCCATTTAGATAATCCTGAACAATTTTGGCATAGTGACAAGGAGCACCATCATGTTGATTCTAAGGGGATAGGATTCGTGTCATAACATGACGTAATGAGAATCTATAAATAGATCCATAAATTGTTTAGACTTCATTCTCTTCATTGGAATTGCATCGGAGTGACGTGTATTATTTACTTGTCAAGATGTATAGAAGAAGGAAGTTTGTTCCTCGAAAAAGGAAGTATGTTCCTCGAAGGAAAGTTAGATGGCGGTCAAAGGAGAAGATATTTACAGCTTCAATGAAATTTGTTTATTTGTCTAAAAATACTTTTGATGTTAATGCAGATGGATATTATACATTGAGTTTGGATCTTTTAACTAAGGATGCTAAATCAACTATTTTAAAATTTAATTATTATCAAGTAACGGGTGTATCTTTTCATAGTATTCCCGAATGAATATGTCTGGATATGTTATTAATTATGAAGATTCATTAAGTCGTAAGAAAGATGTTAGGGAAAAGTTAGAGGGACCTAATGTAGGGATATCTCCATCTCCATATGTAATTGTTCCCCATTGTGTTTTGTTTGAACCTAATATAGATTCCTCACATAGTGCAGAGCAAGTAATGAATCATCCCAGAACAAAGTGGTTCTCACCTTTTAAGGAGTTTAGAATGTATCGTAGACTGAAGCCGGTGTGTGATTTAGGTAAACAAGTAACTGCCCAATTCCCTAATACTTTAATTAAGATATCAACCAATGATTTAGCTAAACCATTAGGTCATATTTATGTTGGTAAATATACACCTGAGGGATCTCAAAAAAATGAGTATGCATTTACATATGTTAATCGAATTGTATTTTATGTTAAGCTGTATGGTATGAAACAATAAAAAAAAAAAAAAAAAATCTTTTGGTTCACCCTGTATTATTTGCCATTTTTGGATTACCCTGTTCGCGACTTTTTTCGCCTAGTATTACCTGGGAAAAAAAAAGTCGTACACTATGACAGGAATAGAAACTGACGTCATGAAAACGTCATACATCTCTTGCTTATAGAACATCCGGTCTACATCCTGTTTATCTATTTTAATCATTTTTTCATTCTTTCAGCCTTTAAATCTATTCTTTCAGCCTTTAAATGTTCAAATCTCGTAGTAATTGGTGTTTTACGTTAAATAATTATAATAAAGAGTCTGCAGAGCGCCCTCTGCAAGAGTTAGAGCCTCGCCAGAGGTAGTTAGATGTACGAAGTTTTATATTGTGTTTGGCCAAACAATATTGGTTACATAGATTTTTAAGGTTTGGTTAGTATTGTAGTATTCATATGGGTAGAGTACCTAAGTTTTCAAGACTCGTAATCTTCGTCTGATAGACGTGCGACTCGATAAAGCCCCATGCAAAGAAATCTAAAGGGGTTAAATCTGGTCATCTCGCGACACAAGGTCTGTTTCTTCCGCGTCCGATCCAGCGATTTGGAAAACGTCCATTTAGATAATCCTGAACAATTTTGGCATAGTGACAAGGAGCACCATCATGTTGATAGACGACGGGGATAGTATTGTTAGTACCGTCGTCTATCAACATGATGGTGCTCCTTGTCACTATGTCAAAATTGTTCAGGATTATCTAAATGGACGTTTTCCAAATCGCTGGATCGGACGCGGAAGCAACAGACCTTGGCCAGCGAGATCACCAGATTTAACCCCTGAAGATTTCTTTGCATGCGGCTTTATCAAATCGCACGTCTATCAGACGAAGATTACGAGTCTTGAAAACTTACGTACACGTATACGAACTGCTGCAGATAACGTAACCCCGCAAATGCTCCAGAATGTGTTTAGAAATGCTGCGGAACGATTTGAGCTGTGCAGGGATACTGATGGGCGTCACGTCGAATCCTACTCTTAATTATTTAATAAATAAATGTTACCACTTTATCATTTTATGATTGAATTCCATATAATTTCCAAGTGCTTCACAAAAATAAATCCTGACTTTATGTACACCCTGTATATATATATATATATATATATATATATATATATGCTGCAAACCCACAAGGAAAAAGAAAAACGATTCCAAGGCCTTTCGTGTATTCAAAGCTACACCTCGTCAGGGAATGAAGATAAAAGGCGAGATGCCCATAAATATATACAACGTACAGGAAAAACAAAACAATTAGCACATACTTAAGGGTTAATGAGAGGCAAAAGAAATTTTAACATGATATCGTCAATTTTATACATCCCCGCACTGTTATTGAAATTGTTTTTAAAATGAATAAATGCACATTCTAGAATATTTCGTTCTATTATATCTCTGTTTTTAACAAGCGCTTTAGAACTATCCCACTTGATAGTTACATCTATACATATGGTTAAATAAAGCATTGGAAGTATTAGCTGTTCTACAAGCATATTTATGCTGTTTTACCCTAATATCTAACGTTTTACCGGTTTGGCCTATATATACTGAGTTACATTGTGTACATCCGATCGAATACACACAACCAACAACATTATCAGGGCTATTCTTTATTAGGCGTGATTTAACAGTATTATTATACTTAAAGATTACATTAATGCCAATTGCTTTAAGTACAGTTGGAAGGTATTGAAAATTAACATGGTAAGGTAGGCTAAGGATATTTTTACGCTGAAATTCCTTTACAATTACATTATTATAATACTTATTCTTGGCTTTCTTAAGACAGTTATCTAAAAATGAAATAGGATAACATAATTTAGTACCAATATTCATGATATTGCATAACTCGGAATCTAAAAATTCAGGACTAACAACTCTCAATGCTCGAAGAAAGATAGCAGAGAAAATAGAGGATTTAATCGAAGGATGATGGTCAGAATAAAAATGCACGTAAGAGTTATTATTAGTAGGCTTACGGTAGACTTCATATTTGAACTGATTAGAGCATCTCCAAATTTTTAGATCAAGAAAAGATAGGCTTCCATCATTTTCTTTTTCAACTGTAAACTTAATAGATGGGACTAAATTGTTGAGCCTACCAAGAAATAAGTCCACATCCAAATTATTAGGCCAAAGGCATAAAATATCATCTATATACCTGTACCAAACCAGGTTAAAATTAACAATCGTAGGCAAAATTCTACTTTCAAAAAATTCCATATATAAATTAGCTAGTACAGGTGAAAGGGGATTTCCGATAGCCAATCCAAACGACATAACATAAAACTTATTTTCAAACTGAAATTTACAATCTTTGACAGCTTAATTAACTCAATAAGAGTGTTGTGCTGAACGGGGAAAGAATATTCAGAAATCTTATCTTTTAAAAAATCAAGTAGGTCATCAACAGGGACTTTTGTGAATAGCGAGCATACATCGAAGCTTACCAATTTGAAATTAGGGTCATTAGGGAACTTCAGTTTGTCAATAAGATCCATGCTATTTACAATATGTGACTCAGAAATAGAGCCAACTAATGGTGTTAATAAACCAACTAACCATTTTGATAGCTTATAGGTTACGGAACCCACTGAGCTAACAATAGGCCTCATGGGATTATTAACTTTGTGTGTTTTTACTAAGCCGTACAGATATGGTAGTGACGAATTGATACTAAGAAACTGCTGTGAAAGCCCATTATAGTTATTTTTTAATATTTCTCTTAATTTTCTGTTAAACATTTTATTAACATCCTCCAATGGGTCTCTATTTAGAGGTTTGTACGTGTCAAGATCACTTAATATGAAGATGAATACGTTATTAAGTGATCGTGACACGTACAAACCTCTAAATAGAGACCCATTGGAGGATGACCTGTTGATGACCTACTTGATTTTTTAAAAGATAAGATTTCTGAATATTCTTTCCCCGTTCAACATAACACTCTTATTGAGTTAATTAAGCTGTGTCAAAGATTGTAAATTTCAGTTTGAAAATAAGTTTTATGTTATGTCGTTTGGATTGGCTATGGGAAATCCCCTTTCACCTGTACTAGCTAATTTATATATGGAATTTTTGAAAGTAGAATTTTGCCTACGATTGTTAATTTTAACCTAGTTTGGTACAGGTATATAGATGATATTTTATGCTTTTGGCCTAATAATTTGGATGTGGACTTATTTCTTGGTAGGCTCAACAATTTAGTCCCATCTATAAGTTTACAGTTGAAAAAGAAAATGATGGAAGCTAGCCTCTTTTCTTGATCTAAAAATTTGGAGATGCTCTAATCAGTTCAAATATGAAGTCTACCGTAAGCCTACTAATAATAACTCTTACGTGCATTTTTATTCTGACCATCATCCTTCGATTAAATCCTCTATTTTCTCTGCTATGTTTCTTCGAGCATTGAGAGTTGTTAGTCCTGAATTTTTAGATTCCGAGTTATGCAATATCATGAATATTGGTACTAAATTATGTTATCCTATTTCATTTTAGATAACTGTCTTAAGAAAGCCAAGAATAAGTATTATAATAATGTAATTGTAAAGGAATTTCAGCGTAAAAATATCCTTAGCCTACCTTACCATGTTAATTTTCAATACCTTCCAACTGTACTTAAAGCAATTGGCATTAATGTAATCTTTAAGTATAATAATACTGTTAAATCACGCCTAATAAAGAATAGCCCTGATAATGTTGTTGGTTGTGTGTATTCGATCGGATGTACACAATGTAACTCAGTATATATACGCCAAACTGGTAAAACGTTAGATATTAGGGTAAAACAGCATAAATATGCTTGTACTGTAGAACAGCTAATACTTCCAATGCTTTATTTAACCATATGTATAGATGTTATAATGTTATAATATTTATAATGTTTCAGACCAACAAAGACCCTAGGATCCACTCATGGCTGGTCTACCTAACTGTGTTCGTAATCGTGTATTGTGTATATAATGGGATTCAATTTATTTATTACATGAGAGAAGTGAAAATGTTATAATGTTATAATGTTTCAGACCAACAAAGACCCTGTAACCATAGCATCAAGTGGGATAGTTCTAAAGCGCTTGTTAAAAACAGAGATATAATAGAACGAAATATTCTAGAATGTGCATTTATTCATTTTAAAAACAATTTCAATAACAGTGCGGGGATGTATAAAATTGACGATATCATGTTAAAAATTTTTTTGCCTCTCATTAACCCTTGTTAAGTATGTGCTAATTGTTTTGTTTTTCCTGTACGTTGTATATATTTATGGGCATCTCGCCTTTTATCTTCATTCCCTGACGAGGTGTAGCTTTGAATACACGAAAGGCCTTGGAATCTTTTTTCTTTTTCCTTGTGGGTTTGCAGCATTCATTCATTTCACGTGTTTTATTGTGAAATTCATCCCATATATATATATATAAGGTTGTAACATATTCTGCTCGATTTTTTAGTTCATTCAGAACAAAAATTAAAAGACTTACAAGGACAAATTTGCTCGAATTTTTAGTTTATTCACACCAAAAATTAAATGACATAATGACAAATTAATCATCAATATAATTCCCTTCTTTTTCTATAACCTCTTCCCACATGTAGAAAAGTTTTTTTTGCCACGTTCGAAGAAATCCCTTGGTTTCGAGTTAAAAAAAGCGATCACTTCGTTTTCGATAGCTTCCCTGGGTTGCAACTTTTGTCCATCTTGGTGGTGGTGCAGACTTCTGAATAAATGGTAGTCTGAAGGTGCGATGTCCGGAGAATAAGGTGGATGAGGCATTTTTTCCCAACCAAATGCCTCCAATTGGGCAGTGGTGATTCGAGCAGTGTGAAGGCGCACGTTATCCTGGTGGAATAGAACACCTCTGCGATTAATTAATGCGGGACATTTTTCTTGTAATGCCATCTTCAATCGTTGGAGTTGTTGGCAGTAGACTTCAGCTGTGATTGTTTGGTTATCTGGCAGAAGCTCAAAATGAATAATTCCTTGCATATCCCACCAAACGCATAGCAAAATTTTCTTTGGATGGGGTCCATTCCTTGGCTGAGGTTCAGGCTTTGTTTCACGGATAAGCCACTGATGTCGACGCTTAATATTGTTATAGAGGACCCATTTTTCATCCCCAGTGACGATCAGATTAAAAAACGGTGCCTGCAGTTGCCGAGAATGCAGTGATGTGCAAATATCGATTCGATGTTGAAGATTCACTTGACAAATCATGCGGAGAAAATATTCATTAGCCTAATCCTACACGAGCCTAAGTCATTCTGTATCATTCTGTATCGTGATAAAACCTGTGCGAACCTGTCGCCGCGTGTATTTTGCAACATTTCTAAAACTATTTCACATTATCTTGAGGTTATTCTATTATCTATCGTCCGTTTTCTAATCGAGCAGAATTTATGTACAACCTGATATATGTACTGTATATACGAAAAACACTGCATGAAAAAATGTGACTGTCAATTCTTTTCCTCTTACAACTAAAAGAAAAGTTGAATTAGATTGATTGCGAACACACACACACATTTAAATTTCCATTTTCTCTTACAACAAAAAAGAAAAAATAATAAAGTTAAATTTTTTTTTTTAAACTGGGATACACTTTTTTTCACGACTTTATTTATTTATTGATACTATCTTAATTCTACTTGCCGAAAGCACATTTATTCCAGTTATCGAGTTTTTGGCTATTCCCTTTCCCTCCTATTCCGTCTTGAAAGAACGTTTGTTTTCGTTTTCTTTCAGAGTCTTCTCAAATTCTGATGATTTCGTAGGGCAGAGTCGAATGCGTTCGACTCTTCGTGATCCGCAAATGTGAAACCGTTTCCGAATGAGATGCGTTTACAGAATCGAATACGTTTGACTTCTGTAATTTATTCCTTTTTGAAGAACGTTTTTGTTGACGATCAAAGTCTTTCAGAGTTTCAGAGTTTTCTCCAATTCTGATGATTTCTCCAATCTCCAACAGAAATTTAATTCGTAAAATTCCTGTCCGCGTGCCCAATAATTGTCGTTGCGGTCCTCTTCTCAAACCAGTGAGTGAGTCACGGCTCAGATATCCGATCTTCGTTTCGAATGAGTTGACTTCCTTGTAGCGGGGTTTCTGACTGAACAAAGGTTTTCAAATCCTGGCATCGGGTGCCAATGTCGAATGATGCCTGTGTACCAATCCTGGCAAGGTTGCCAATGTCGGTAAAAATGATGATGGCTGTTCGTCTTCGTTTAGACATCCATTTCCGACATTTAAATTAAACTCAGTATGTCGCTTCCTTGAGCCGACAATGAAGTTTATAGCTACTGCTGACAGTCCACGGTTCTTCTTTTCAAGAGATTAAACGTAAGATCATCTGACTGCGTGTTACGGAAAACAATTTATACCTTCTCTCAGTGGCGTCTCCTCCCTCAACCCGTTGAGAGAATGGAATGCTTAGAATTCTCGACGAGGAAAAGGATAAGAATGACGTTTCTCTTTTTCACAGTTTTTATTTCACAAAGACAGTTCACTTTTAAGATATTAGATTTCCGTTACAAAGCAGAATAAAATAGAAATCAATGTTGTATCACTGCACTGGCTTAGAGAGTTATTCCACGAAAAACCAAATTAGTTGACTTTACACCCAAAAGGCACGAACTGGCACTGAAAAAACCTCAGGGGACCATTCTGAGTTCAATCCCATATATATATAATATATATATATATATATATATATATATAAATAATAGGAATATGAAAACAAGAGATACGACTCTCAACATTTATTGGCCAAACGTTTCGGTCCACTCAGGGGCCATCTTCAGTGACTAAATAGAAGCATCTAAAAAACAATCATATAACTAAAGTAAATACAAATGTCATAAATATACTGTACAATAATAAAATCTAATACAATAAAAAAAGTTAAAAAAAACAACTTAAAAAACTATCTGAATTATAAGAAAATAAAAGAAAGTAAAAATAAAATCTAAAAAACAAAATTTAAAAAGTTTAAAAAATTTTAAATTTGAAAAATTTGAAAAAAGGACTGACCTGGATGGTAAAAGTTACAAATCACAAGTGGAGAGAAAGGAAAGAAGAAAAAACCCAAGTTAGTGTGCTAGCTGCGCTAAAAAGATGTTGGTTGGTTGGGAAGTATGTAATTTTATCGAGGAAAAGCTATCGTTTAATTCTGGACCCAATTTCTTGATAAAAAGGGATTCTAAAATTTTGAGATCAAGCGAATTAGAAGCAGACGACAAAATCGCAAAGGAGTCCTGGGGGCACGGGTGGTCATGGATCTCTGAATGATGCGGAATAGCAGAGGATTCAGGAGTGGAAAGAGGGCGAGAAGTTCGATAAGAAAAACCCAAATGCTTCGAAATCCTAAGTTTTAACTGTAGGGCAATCTGCCCACATAACGACTTTGGCAGGTCGCACATGTATATAAATAAATAACAAAGGATCTCAAAAGCACGGGGAGCACCTCCCCGTGCTTTTGAGATCCTTTGAGATCCTTATTTTTTATTTTTATTGGTAACTGCTTAAATAGTTTTGGCTCGCCGACGACAAAGCTATTTTCCTTCAGAGTTGAGGACATTCTTCGTCTAGCGCTAGCCGATAGTTTGAGAATACTGTACATTTTACCTTTCATATTTTCCAATTAGTTTGAATAGCTATAAGTTAGGCTCACTTTCAGGTAAGGTACTAATTTTTCTATTATTTTCCATCCGTCTATTATGGTGTACCTCTCACTACTTCTGTCCATCGAATATAGATTTAATTTACGTAACCTTTTTGTAGTAATTTAGTTATTTGCAGATACTGATCTTGGTTGTAAAATTTCCTTATATTGTTTCTAATTTTGTCTTTTTTCAGTGGAGTCGTTAAGAAAGTAATATTCCAATTTCGGTATGATCAGTGTTCTCAGCAAGGGAATCATTATATTTTTGTCTCTACTTTTAAGAGTCTTCAGTATTTGTCCATTTATTCTTTTAGATTCATTCATCGTTACGTCGTAATATGGTTTTGATTTTGGCTCAAGGGGTGACATTGGCACTTCTTAAAAAAACTGGTTTTATGTATTTTGTGCAAAAAGAAACCGTTTCATGGAAAAAAGCACTCTTATCATTTTTAATCTATGAAATTTGGCCTATTTTTTTTGTCTAAACACTTTTTTCTCTGTCTTCCTTAACTTAGGAGTTAGGTTGTGACAATTGTCAGCAGAGAAACTGGTGTTTTAATAATGGTGTTAATATACTCTGTGTATATTACGATATCTTCTTTTTGTCTCAAATTTCTCACCGTCGGTCATTATATAAATCTTTTGCTCTTGATTTTTTCTGAAATGTCTCTTCCTTTCAGTCATAGTCGTTACTACATTTTATTTCCTTATTTCTTCCTTTATTTTATTTCCTGATGTTTCCTTATTTCTTTCTTTATTGCTTTCCGGAAAATGTCGGTGTTAAAATTCATGTTGTTAGCTTGTGGTCATATATATATATACACAGGGTGTCCCATAAGTCCGGCATCATAGGAAAAATAATAAAAAAAGGCAAAACAAAAGCTTTTATTTACAGAACGTTCTCAATATGTCCACCATTGTTTTCAATACATAAATTCAGACGTGATACCCAGTCAGCAAGCACACGGTGAATGATGTCAGGAGTAATGGTGTTACATGCCCCAATAATGCGCTGCCGCAAATGTTCAACACTCCTAATTTTCTCTGCGTATACCAGCGCTTTCAAGTAGCCCCAGAGATAAAAATCTAGTGGCGTGAGATTTGGGCTTCTAGCTGGCCATTCCACAGGCCCTCGACGTCCTATCCAATGACCAGGGAATTGTTGGTACAGGTATTCCCTTACTTGGGTGCTGTAATGTGCAGGAGCGCCGTCTTGCTGGAACCATGTTGGGAAATTTAGTTCTTCGTTCAAGATACTGGGAAATGCTTCTTCCTTGAGCGTACGTAGGTAGGTGCCTCCAGTGACATGTTCATCGAAAAAGAGGGGACCTATGATGCGATCCTTCCAAATGCCACACCATACCATCACCCGAGATACACCTCGTTCCTTTGAAGAGGTATACCAGTGAGGGTTGTTTTGAGACCAGTAGCGGGTGTTCTGTCGATTTACCTCACCATTTCCATAAAAAACAGCCTCGTCACTGAACAGAATGGTGGACGGGAAATTGGCATCCCGAGCATAAGAAAAATATGAATTATGGTTTGTATCATAGAAATAGAAAAATATGAATTTCTCCTATGATGCCGGACTTATGGGACACCCTGTATTATATATATATATATATATATATATATATATATATATATATATATATATAATATAATATATTATATATATAAACTTGCATTGTTGAAATGTTTCGAAAAAATGTATTTACCAAAGAAAAATGTGAGAATTTTGTTAGCTCAATACGTATCCTTAGGGGTACATGTACCCCCGGTGAAAACCCCTGCTTTAGATCACGAATCAGTGCACTATTTTCCTTCCTTCGCGATCCGATGGTCACGTCCTTTTTGGTTTCCTTTTCGCAAATTTAAAAATATTTTTTGCTTTCCTTGATTGCTTCTCCAACCTTTTTCTCTTCGCTCTCGAAATAGGGTGATCCAGAGAAATGGGACCCAAAAGAAACCCCTGTAACTCTTAAAGTATAAGTCCTTTTATAAAATCATTCGAAAGAGGATAGTTATAAGTTTGTACAGGATTGTATAGGTTTTGACAATACAAGACAAGATAAGATACAAAACAAAATAAAAGTGTTAGTTAAAACTAACCCTTCAAGATGACTGCATGGACTGTGGAACAGCTGCGTTTCATAACTGAGCAATATTATGAGCATGGAAGAAGTGTAGTTTCAGCTCTTAGAAGGTGATTTTGACATCTGAAAATTTGTCTTGAAAGATCTTTGAGCTGAAACTACACTTCTTCCATGCTCATAATAATGCTCAGTTATGAAACGCAGCTGTTCCACAGTCCATGCAGTCATCTTGAAGGGTTAGTTTTAACTAACACTTTTATTTTGTTTTGTATCTTATCTTGTCTTGTATTTTCAAAACCTATACAATCCTGTACAAACTTGTAACTATCCTCTTTCGAATGATGCGTATGATTTTATAAAAGGACTTATACTTTAAGAGTTACAGGGGTTTCTTTTGGGTCCCATTTCTCTGGATCACCCTATATTTCCCAATTAAGAGCATGGATGTCACCGTCATTACTCTCTGGTTTTTCATTGAATACTTTTAATATATATATATATATATATATATATATATATATATATATATATATATATATATACAGACCGTGCATGGAACAAGGAATTCTTCTAGGAAAATTAAATCCACGATAGTCCGAATAAGTAACGGTAAATGACAAATACTATAGTTTTTTCTTTTTCATGATGCTAGCCCGACGTGGGCAACGGGTCACTCACAAAGAGGTCCCAAAAATATAGCTTCCCTCACCAGCTATCTGCAAAGCAGATAGGATCCAGCTTTGGGACAGGATCTAGGGTTTAAAGCAGCCTAACCCAGCTACATTTAGAACCTCAATATAAGCAAAAGACTCGCTGCCTTCACGTTAGATTGAATACATCAAAGAAAAAGGGGTAACTATTATATTTTTAGCCAAAAACCAAAACTTAAACCTCAACTGGCAGAATTGAGCGTCCACTTTTCAAGACACATAACATGTCCGTTTCTGCCAGTTGAGGTTTAAGTTTTGGTTTTTGGCTAAAAATATAATAGTTACCCCTTTTTCTTTGACGTATTCAATCTGGCGTGAAGGCAGCGAGTCTTTTGCTTATATTGAGGTTCTAAATGTAGCTGGGCTAGGCTGCTTTAAACCCTAGATCCTGTCCCAAAGCTGAATCCTACCTGTTTTGCAGATAGCTGGTGAGGAAAGCTATATTTTTGGGACCTCTTTGCGAGTGACCCGTTGCCCACGTCGGGCTAGCATCATGAAAAAGAAAAACTATAGTATTTGTCATTTACCATTATTTATTCGGACTATAGTGGATTTAATTTTCCTAGAAGAGTTCCTTGTTCCATGCACGGTCTGTGTGTATCATAAAAAAACCTCAGGGAACCATTCTGAGTTCATTCCCATATATATATATATATATATAGGTACAGGGTGTCCGAGAATTATCTGTACAAGTTTTGGCTGTTATTAAAAGTCAACCATGAAGTGTAGAAATTCCAGTGTTGTCCCATTTTACAGAGAATCTCATTAAGTTTTTTCTGATACCAAGTTTTGACAAGTTTTTTAGAAATTCCAGTGTGTCCGAAAATTATCTGTACAATTTCATCTTTTAATAAAGTTCTTGATAACACACGTAACATTCTTAAACAAGATTATTTAGAATCTGTATTTTCAAAAGTTTCTTTTATTAAAGTAACGTTGTTACAAACATTCGATATGTGCACCATCAGTGATTCGCAAAACATCCAATCGATAATCCAAATGTTGCCATGTACGCTGCAGCATATCCACATCAATTCGCTCAATAGCAGCTGTGATTCTTGCTTTTAAATCATCAATGTCTGTCACCCGCGTACAAAAAAGAAAACCTTGTCAAAACTTGTTATCAGAAACAACTTAATGAGTTTCTCTGTAAAATGGGACAACACTGGAATTTCTACACTTCATGGTTGACTTTTAATAACAGCCAAAAATTGTACAGATAATTCTCGGACACCCGGTGTATATATATATATATATATATATATATTTCTCAGGGGACCATTCTGAGTTTGTGTATATTAAACGGACGTGTTACGTGCCTTGAAAAGTGGACGCTCAATGTCCCGGTTGAGGTTTAAGTTTTGTTTTTTTTTGGCTAAAAATACAATAGTTACCCCTTTTTCCTTGTTTATTCAATCCGACGTGAATGCAACGAGTCTTTTACTTATATAGAGGTTCTGAATGTAGGGACTAGGCTTGCTTTAAACCCTAGGTCCATGTCCCAAAGCTGGATCCTGCCTGCTTTGCAGATAGCTGGTGAGGGAAGCTATATTTATGGGATCTCTTTGCGAGAGACCCGTTGCCCACGTCGGGCTAGCATCATGAAAAAGAAAAACTATGGTATTTGTCATTTACCATTACTTATTCGGACTATAGTGGATTTAATTTTCCAAGAAGAGTTCCTTGTTCCATGCACGGTCTGTGTTTAACATATAAATTTCTCAGGGGACCATTCTGAGTTTGTGTATATTAAACGGACGTGTTACGTGCCTTGAAAAGTGGACACTCAATGTTCCGGTTGAGGTTTAAGTTTTGTTTTTTTTTTGGCTAAAAATACAATAGTTACCCCTTTTTCTTTGTTTATTCAATCCGACGTGAATGCAACGAGTCTTTTACTTATATAGAGGTTCTGAATGTAGGGACTAGGCTTGCTTTAAACCTAGGTCCATGTCCCAAAGCTGGATCCTGTCTGCTTTGCAGATAGCTGGTGAGGGAAGCTATATTTATGGGATCTCTCTGCGAGAGACCCGTTGCCCACGTCGGGCTAGCATCATGAAAAAGAAAAACTATGGTATTTGTCATTTACCATTACTTATTCGGACTATAGTGGATTTAATTTTCCCAGAAGAGTTCCTTGTTCCATGCACGGTCTGTGTTTACATATATATATATATATATGTATATATATATATATACATACAGGGTGAGTCAAAAGTCTCCATACATAGGCAAAATGGTCACTTTATTATGCAATCACTTGTAAGTCACAAAATATGCTCTATGTGGGCACCATTACGCTGAATGCACATACGGATGCGTTCCTCCCAGTTGTGGCAAACGCGCGTTAACACGTCTGGTGTTATGCGTGCACACGAATCACGAATGCGTTCCTTTAGTTGGTCCGTGTTTTGTATTTTCACCTGGTACACCATGGCCTTCAAGTGCCCCCACAAGTAAAAATCAAGGGTGGTGAGGTCTGGGGACCTCGGAGGCCACTCCACGGGACCACAGCGGCCAATCCAGTGACCCGGAAACTGCTGATCCAGCCACTGGCGCACGCAGATACCGTAATGGGGTGGCGCCCCGTCTTGCTAAAAGTACGCTGGAAATCCCCTACCCTCGTTCAACAGGGACGGCATGACTGTGTCTTGCAGCATGTTTAGATACATTTCGGCATTCAGATTGGTGTCATTGAAAAAAGGGCCAACAATTGTGTTGCCCCATATCCCGCACCACACCATCACTTTTTCAGCGCCTTGCGTCTTTGAGGGACTCATCCAGTGCGGGTTGTCATCACTCCAATAACGTACGTTTTGACGATTAACCTCTCCATGAACATAAAAGTTGGCTTCATCTGAAAACAGGATGCCAGCCGAGAACTCCGTGTCTTCGTCCACTTTTGTTCTTGCCTTTTCACAGAATTCCAGCCGCCTGTCCCGGTCGTCTTCGCTAAGATACTGCAACATTTGCATTTTCTATGGATGCCATCTGTGCTCTTTCATAATGCGGACGATACTCCTTTGGCTGACACCGCATTCTGCAGACATCCGTCGAGTGCTTTTTTGGGGACTCTTTTTGAACGCTGCCAGCACCATGGTCGCTGTGCCTTCATCGGTGGCTGTTCGTGGACGGCCACTTCTCGGTTGGTCTGCAACACTTCCAGTCTTCTTGAACTTCTCAATGAGTTTGGCAGCGGTGTCGTGTATGATGTGCGTGCCGGGGGCGTGTCTCCTGTTAAAATCCTCGGCAACCTTGCGACAGCTTCCTGATCCTGCCAGAAGAATGTTCTTGGGACAAAGGCATCTCAGCACATCACCTGCAAAAAAATAAAAAATAAATAATCATTTATTTATCATGAACATTTTACCTATGTATGGAGACTTTTGACTCACCCTTATATATATATATATATATATTATATATATATATATATATATATATAAATGTGCGCCCTTTATATAATATAATATATAATATATGCATATAACTATATATAATATATAATACTATATATATACACAATATATAATATGCGTCCTTTATACATGTAGCGGAGTATTTTGTCATTGCAACTTAGGTGTAGGTTTTTTCTTTACCGTTTCTGTACCCTCATGTATGGCATTTTGTTAGGCATCGACCGGTGGTGGTATCGGTACCGATACCGATGGTTAACAGCTACCGATACCGATAGTTTTTGTTTCTAAGAATTAAAAAAAACGGGCGTTTTCCAAATAGAAACTTCCCGGCTGCTCGAGAAGTTACGTGTGTGTTCGCGATTTATCCCGACGTTTCTAGAAATTTCCATGACTCATTACCGCTCTATATAAAGCGAGCCCGTAACCATCGCGGCGTCATTTCCTCAGTTCGCAAGTTGTGAATCAGTTCAATCGTGTGTAATAATTTTTTGTAATTTATTAACTACTGGTATAAATTTATTCGCTTTTGCTTTAGTGAGAGTGACAATGCCAAGCATTGCGTGGAAGTTCTTCACTGCTTCAAGCACTAATGGAAAACGGGCGATCTGCAATTTGTGCGGTGTCTCTGTCTCTCGTGGAGGAACAAGCGCAAGTACCTTCTCTACATCGAACCTGAGGAGTCACCTTATCAACAAGCACAAGACTGAGTTTGATGAAGCCAATAAGAGTCAATGTACAACTTCTGCTACTAATTCTGGTGAGTAGATTCATGAAAATCTGTAAAGTGATTCTTCAAACATCTCAGAGAGAATTCGCAGTTGCTCAAAACCCAAAATCCTAGTGGCCCCAAAAATGATGAATTCAATACAAATTTAGGAAGTCTAAATATTTGTGTTTTTTAATGTATGTTTCGGTCCCTAATTTTACCCTGCCCAGGGCCCCCAAAGTTGCTAAGATGTTGCTATATAAAGTTTGATTTCAAGTTTCAACATGATTTACGAATTTATTGTAATATCAAAGTCTCCCTGAAATTGCCGTTTTCTATTTGTTTATAATTTTCCCCAATCAGAATTAAGATACAACTAAAGTAAATTTAATTCTCTTTAACTTACTTAGCTTCTATTTATTAAACTTCTTCCGCCACGGCTACTCAATCCATTAAGGTCGCGTTTTCCAAATCCATTCCATACGCTCATAATGACCGAAAGAAGATTGATCTTGACCGGAAGGTGGCAGAGATGATCTTGCATCGACCGTCAGCCCTTCGCATGTGTCGAACGGGTAGGATTTAGGCGACTACTTCAGGCTGCCGATCCGAAGTACACGATTCCTTCTAAGAAGTTTTTCAGGACGATCCTTATTCCAAACATAGCAGACAAGGTGAAGGGCAAGATCGAGGAATTGATGTCACAAATGAAGGAACAGAAGAGGAAATTCTCCTTCACCACGGATATATGGAGCAGTCGAGCAAGTGACTCATATATAAGCTTGACGCGTCACTTCGTCGGCCCAAACTTCGTGCGCAAAAACATCATGGTGAATGTCTCTGTCTTCAACGAGGATCATACAGCAGAAAAATTTCCGCCAAAGTTCAAGAAATGATTAAAAGTTGGGGATTGTCCGAAGATAGACACTTTTATGATCATGAGAGATAATGCAGCAAACATGGGAGCCGCTTTCAGACAAACAGGAATGGATAGTTTCGGTTGTTTGGCTCATACACTCCAACTGGTGATAAAGGATGGCTTTTTGAACTTCCCGAGTGTGGCTAATCTTTTGACAACGGCTCGGAAAATTGTCGGTCATTTTCGCCACTCCGCAAGCGACGCAGCGCCTACATCAAATTCAAAGAAGACTTAACTTGCCTCAACTGAAGCTGATTCAAGATGTGTCAACCAGATGGAATTACACGCTGGAAATGTTGCAGCGACTCCTTTCCCAAAAGCAAGCTATCATTGAATATGACGTCGAATGGCCCCTGGAAAATACGTTCACTTCAACGCAATGGAAGCTTATGGTCAAGCCTATTGACGTGATTGCTGTCTTCAAAACTGCAACGCTCAAAATCAGTGAGGAAAACTCGCTTTTATCAGAAGTTTTACCTACAGTTAAATCTCTGTCAAAAGGAATCTGTGCAGGCTACAGCAATTGATCCCCGATTCAAAGGAGCTGGGCTGACAGACGACGACATGCGAGAAAAGGCCAAGGAATTGTTGAGACAAGAGATACGCAGTCACATGGAGGGGGCCCAACGAAAGCGTATTGGAGGTCCAATTGCCGTGAAACGCAGCCGAAGTGGTCCGGTTTCTCCGTCCAAGAAAATCGCTCTTTTGGAAAACCTTTCCGATTCAGAAGGTAGCGATCTCGACGATCACGTTCGTCCTATTCTAGTTAGACAGACGCACGAGTGGAAGCAGCCCTGGACGCCTATTGGTCGCGACCTCGGATCGCTGGGATAGGGATCCATTCATTTTCTGGCGAGAACATTCTGCTTATTTCCCGGAGATTGCCAAAGTTGCTGAGAAGTGCATGAGCTGCCCCTCTGAATCAGTTGACTCTGAACGGTTTTTCTCAGTGGCTGGAGATGTTATCAATGCGAAACGACCCAACATCATCCCAATCAACGCTGATGAGCAAATCATCCTCTCCAAAAATCTGAAGTTCCTCAATTTTGATTATTGAGTGAACCGTTATGTTGAGTTACACTTTTTTGAATTGCAATTTTTTAATTACATATTGTTTCCATTACATGACTTTTATTTTGTGAATTCCATTTCTTCAAATATATGTTTTGAATTACAGTACATGTGTCGAATTACATTCTTTGAATCCTATTTTGATATTTTGGACAGATATCGGTATCGACCGATACTTTGCTCTAACTATCGGTATCGGTACCGATACTTTGGGAATACTATCGGTCGGCCCCTACATTTTGTCGTTTCAACTTAGGCTTTCCGCAGGTTGTCTTGTGGTATTTTAGATGAGAGCAGTTGCTGGCCACAAATTTGCAAACGTTGCACATGTACACCCTTTTATTCTTTGGCGTAACAATCACATGTCTAGTTGTGTGTTGTGTTTTGTTTTGTGTCGTCCACTTACATATTTTATTTTTTTAGGTGATTTACATCAACCCACTCCTCGATCATCATGCCTCGAAAGTGTAAAAATCACCCCAACAATTTTTGTTACGTGTGCGGCTCTTTCGCGACTAAATTACAACGGCGTGCAATCACGATGGATCTTCGGAAAACTTACTGGCTATACTTCGGCTGTCCACTAGGCGACCAAGATAAGGCGTGGGCGCCACATGTTATCTGTACCGCTTGTTGGAATGGATTACGTGACTGGTTGAACAAAAGGAAAAAGTCGAACGTAGACTCCGCGATCAGACCGATCCCTCACGATGACACGATGCCGATTCCGGTACCTCCACAGCATGGACTCGATTCTTTAGAAGACGAAAGGGAATCCGACGAAGGTGCGATTGGCGGAGATGCCGATCTTGACTACACACCTGACGAAGAGCAATCGGAGCCAGAGAGGCTTACCCAAAACGAGTTGAATGACCTCATTAGAGACCTAGCCCTCTCCAAAGAGAAATCAGAACTTCTCTCCTCGAGACTCAAGCAGAAACATTTACTTAAGAAGAACGTCCGAGTGTGTCACTCGGATGGTGTACATTTCTTTTTATGAATAAAGTTGTACTTTTACGATAAATTGTGCTGAAAATAACACCAGTCATATTTCGATAACTAGATGTGCTAGAGGAGAACCGAAAACAGATTTGGAATCAGGGTACAAAACTGGTCGATCTAGAAAAGTGTGTATACATCTTTGATGAGAGAAAAAATTCGATTTTGCAAAAAGGAAGTCGAAAAACCGTGCGACTATCGGACCTTTGAAAAATGAAGACAGTGCTTTATCTGATGATGTAACAGAAGTATCTGAAATATTAAGAGCTCAGTACGAATCATCTTTCAGTATCGCAAAAACTGACAAACTGAAATGCGATAGAAACGCGTTCTTTGAAGAAGAACTACAAGGGGAAAGTATAATAGACTTCGACTTTACGACAGATGATATTACACAAGCTATAGGGAAACTAAAAGCACACTCAGCGGCAGGACCGGACAAATGGAATGCCACACTGATCAAAATCTGCAAGAATGCAATCGCTGAGCCTTTATATTGGATATGGAAACGATCACTATGCAGGGGAGAAATACCGGACATCCTGAAGAGCGCGAACATAGTCCCAATATAAGAGGAGGAGATCGATCCGAGGCCAAAAACTATAGGCCAATGTCCCTTACATCTCATCTCACTAAATTATTTGAAAGAATAGTTAGACAGAAAATCTATGACTTTTTGGAAACTCAGAAAAAATTAAATGATAACCAACATGGATTTCGGTCAGGCAGATCATGCCTATCACAACTAGTGGAACACTACAACAACATTAATGATGCACTGGAAAGTAATGAAAACTATGATGTAATATACACAGACTTTACCAAAGCGTCCGACAAGTGTGACCATGGAATCATAATACATAAACTGAAATATATGGGAATAACAGGAAAAGTAGGGAAATGGATATATATTTTCCTTAGTGAGCGGCGTCAAGTCGTTACAGTACAAGGAGTATCTTCATCAGAATCAGAGGTCCTTAGCTCAGTACCACAAGGAACAATATTAGCTCCACTACTCTTCATAATCATGCTAACTGACATAGATGAGGACGTTACCAGAGACAGCACAGTAACATCCTTTGCCGATGACGCAAAGATCAGTAGAAAAATAAGAAACCCAGAGGATATAGGATCTCTACAAACTTACATATAAACAGAATCTACAAGTGGACGGAAGACAACAATATGAAGTTTAACACTGAGAAATTTCAGCTGTTACGGTACGGAAAAAGAGAAGCCCTAAAATCCATGGAATATTATACCCCAAATGGACAGGAAATTCAGAGAAATTCTAAAGCAAAAGATTTAGGCGTTGTAATGACTGATGATGCAAAATTTGAAACACAAAATAAGATAGCAGTAAACAGAGCAAAGAGAATAACTGGGCAGATACTGAGAACCTTTAAACGAAGGGATAGGAATATAATGATTCCTCTACTGAAAACACTGATCATACCCAAATTGGAATACTGCTCGGTCCTAACATGCCCATATAAAAAAGAAGACATTAGACAGCTAGAAGGGATTCAAAGAAGTTTCACAGCCAAGATCAATGTGTGCAAAGAAGTAAATTACTGGAAAGGTGACGCGAATTAAACCTATATTCACTGGAAAGGAGAAGAGAGAGATACACCATTATTTACACTTGAAAAATAATGGAGAGACTAGTCCCTAATCTTAGTCTGAACTCTGTAACTCCCTAAACAACAGTGGAAAGTAGAAAAGGAAGACTGTGTCGTGTTCCCAAATTAAAGGCTAGAAAGGGAACATCCTTAACCCTGAAAGAAAATAGTTTTGTTGTGAGAGGACCAAAACTGTTTAATCAGCTGCCCAAAGACCTAAGGAAAACGAGTGGTGTTGCAGTGGACATCTTCAAAAGAAGATTAGACGCCTGGCTCAGAACCAGGGTTGTGGAGTCGGAGTCGGAGTCGTGGAGTCGCACGTTTCAGGGCGGAGTCGGAGTCGGAGTCGGTAAAAAACTTCCGACTCCGACTCCAATTTCTGTGTCCTGTGTCACCCTTAATTTCTAAATCCTAAATACTAACATTTAGGTTATTTAGTTTTTTTGGTCAATAAACCTTATTCATTGATAGCCCCTAGATTAAGTTTTTTTAATATTTTTTTTTTTACATTTTCAGAATATACAATTAATATTTATTTAAATATAAAATATAAAATATAAAATTTCACACTTAGTGTGGTGGTGATGAAATGTCTTATTATTATGATAATTATAGAGTGAAACTAGAGGAGTCGGAGTCGTATATTTAAAATGTGAGGAGTCGGAGTCGGATTTTTAGATTTTTTATAATGTGTGGAGTCGGAGTCGGAGTCGAATTTTTACAATGTGTGGAGTCGGAGTCGGAAAATTTTGGACCGACTCCACAACCCTGCTCAGAACAATCCCAGATGAGCCGGGCGTACCTGGCTATGTGAGGTGGAGAGTACAAGAAACCAACTCACTACTTCATCAGGCCAACTCGAGAGGATCGCACGGAACATTTGAAAGGTTGAAAGGGATATAAATTTTGTTTCTAGACGAAACTTTTTTCCAAAAGTGTCGCCAAGGCGATGTTCAATCAATAACTCTTTCCTCATAACAGCCTTCAAGCCAAATTCCTTTAAACTTTAACGATCAGATAAGAATTGCATCGCCAGACAAAGACTGACATTGGAAACCTTTATTTAATGACTCGTGCGATTCAGGACACGGCTGTCTCAGTGTCTCATATATATATATATATATATATATTATATATATATATATATATTATATATATGAAAATGAAAATGAAAAGGTTTATTGGCAGACTATAGTCCATATGACAAATATTATTGATATAATGACAGTTCACATACTAAGGATAGAAATATATACAGCTGATTAGAAATAATACAGTAATGTCGAAGTTAAGTGGAGGTACAGACAGACGTTTTCGTACCAAGAATTCCAAAGCCTGAAGATAAACGGCAGGACTCATGGATAGCTTGGATAATCGGGTTGGTTGATTTTTTAATTCTTTGCATTAGACTGTATTGAGCACATCTTGTTACCTCCGGGAAGCTCGGGACATTGCGGGTAGCAAACATTTGCGAAGCTGAGCATTTTGGGGGTAATTTATGTAAGAGTCTAAAAGACCTGTTGTACAGTAAATTTAGGGTTCTGCCAGAACCTTTTTTATAATTCACCCAAAATTGCTGTCCGTATATATTACTGCAGAAAGTACGAAAGAGAGTGTCTTTAGCTTCACTTGTACAGAACTGAAAGTTCCTTATAGTAATATTCGCTTTAGCACAAAGGCTCCGAGATTATAGATATATGCAGTGGTGTAGTGCTAAATAAAGAAGTGAGGGAACGCATTTTGAAAGTGTTACTCAGATGCGGGGGGGGACAATGGCGAGCGCGGCGAGCCCATACAGCTGGGGGTCCGGGGGCACTGTAAGCCCCCCGGGAAATCTTTTGAAATCTGACCAATTTCAGGGATATTTTGAGGTCATATGCACTGGATATTAGGATATATTCCAAGGTTGAAGATGCAGTATTTCCAGTGTCATTAGATATATGACATCCAGTACGATCAATAAAAATAGCTAACAATTGGAATGATTAACTAAAAAAAAGTTAACAACTGGTACGCCGTGGTGACTGTTTCACCAGATCTTTATAGGCTAGCATTGCCTCAGTCGAAGCTAAAAGAAATGAAACAGTTAATGATTCTTTCTCATATTTCTTCTAAGGGTGGGAATTAAAATTTCATGACGTTAGAGATTTGTAAGTTCGGATTTATTTGAAATAGTGAGGGAACGCCGTTCCGTCTACCAAAAAAAGTAAGGGAACGCCGTTCCCACAGCACTACACCACTGGATCATATATATATATATATATATATATAACCATTGGTTAGCTTCCGCCCGAATTGTTCATTCTGACCAAGGTCAAGCTTTTCACTCCACCTTAGACCTACAGTTAAACGTGGAATCCTAACCACGCCCCACCAGCAGCCCAGCGTCTTAACCACTAGGCCACCCAGGGTACCCATTTATCTACCAACCACTTTCTCTATTGTGTGGAAGGATGAACAGCTGAGTTGTGCTGCGCGCCGGCTGCTGTCACCGGGTCTCGAACCCGGGGCCGAGGGATTCGTAGTCAGCGACGCTAACCACTACACCACCAAGGTATATATATATATATATATACTATATATATATATATATATAATATATATATATATATATTATGACTTATAGGGGTAGATGACTTATCGAATGAGCACTTAAAATATGCAAATGACGTAGTATGTCTGCATATATCATTGCTCCTATCAGCCATACTTGCTCATAGCTATATCCCTGCAGAGTTCATGAGGGTATATATCTTGCCCCTGGTCAAAAATAAGTATGGAGACATTCTGTCCAGCAATAATTACAGGCCTATTGCTGTCGCTTCCTGCTTCTCGAAACTACTAGAAAAACTCTTGTTACTCCGATTAAATGATTTCCTATGGACATCTCCTAATCAGTTTGGCTTTAAAAGGTCCCACTCAACTGACCTGTGTATCTATGTACTTAAAGAAACAATATCTAAATACATTGACAGTAATTCAACCATTTATAGCTGTTTTCTTGATATAAGTAAGGCATATGATAGGGTGAACCACAATATTTTATTTGCAAAACTAGAAGACAGGAAGGTTCCCATGTACATATTAAATTTATTGAAATTTTGGTATTCCCACCAATCTTTCACTGTTAGGTGGGGCAATGTACTATCCGAGTGTTTTGGCTCCTCTTGTGGGGTGAGACAAGGCTCCTTGCTCTCCCCTATGCTGTTTAATGTGTATATTGACGGATTAATTGCTTCACTTAATGAGGCAACAGTAGGATGTTGTATAGATAACACAAGGATAAATAACTTAGTTTATGCCGATGATATGGTGTTAATAAGTCCCTCTGTTAAAGGTCTGGATCGGCTACTAAAAGTCTGCGAAGTGTATTCGCAGAAACATGATATTCTTTTTAATGTGACAAAAACTAAGGTTATGCAATTTCATCCTAAAAGCTGTAATCAGCCAGCTGATATAAGGTTTAAAATGAATGGTGAAGTAATTGAGGAAGTACAAGAGTTTAAGTATTTGGGTCAAACTATTACCAGCTCCTTGAGTGATGACTCGGATATAAAGAAAACAATCTCGAAGCCTGTGTACTAAAGCGAATATGACCATAAGAACTTTCGTTTCTGTACAAGTGAAGCTAAAGACACACTCTTTCGTACTTTCTGCAGTAATATATACGGTCAGCAACTCTGGGTGAATTATAAAAAAGGTTCTGGCAGAACCCTAAATTTGCTGTACAACAGGTCGTTTAGACTCTTACATAAATTACCCCCGAGATGCTCAGCTTCGCAAATGTTTGCAACCCGCAATGTTCCGAGCTTCCCGGAGGTAACAAGACGTGCTCAACACAGTCTAATGCAAAGAATTAAAAAATCAACCAACCCGATCAGTAGTATAGCCGCAAAAGGGGAGAGTGCAGGAATGTTGCAGGTTATTATGTAATGTTGCAAAGGGGGTTGTGCAAAGGGGGGAAGGGTTTTGCAAAGGGGGGTGGGGGAAAGGGGGTGGGGGGAACTTGGAGGCGGCGTTATCCCCCAAGAGAAAGGAGGAGGAGGAGAGAAAGGAGGAGAGGTGTTCACCTGGCAGTAGCCAAGTGCACACTAAGACTTCCAGCCGGGCTGGCGTTGTTTTATAGGCTCCTAATCAGCCAGAATCAGCCAGTTGGCTGAGCCAAGGTGAGAGAGACAGCTGAAGGAGAGAGAGAGCTGAAGAAGAGAGAGATGCCTGTAGGAGGGAGAGACGCCTGAAGAAGAGAGAGATGCCTGTAGGGGGAGAGACGCCTGAAGGAGAGAGAGAGAGAGAGCTGAAGAAGAGAGAGATGCCTGTAGGAGGGAGAGACGCCTGAAGGAGAGACGCCTGAAGGAGAGAGGATAGGTACACATGCTGGAGTACTCATGCTGGAGGTACACATGCAGTAGGTACACATGCTGGAGGTACACGCACACATGCAGGAGTACACATGCTGGATGTACACATGCAGAGTACACATGCTGAAGGCAAACATGCAGGAGAGAGAGAGAGACGCCTGAAGGAGGAAGATACATGCAGGAGAGAGAGAGAGAGAGAGAGAGACACCTGAAGGACAGAGTGGAGTTCTCCCCCAATTTATTTTCGTTTCCCTAACCTAAGAGGCCACTATGGGGTTTACCAAAGGGCCAGAAATAGAAGGAGCAGAGCTCCTTACTCGGCCGGAGCCGAGGGGGGAATGGTTCTTCACCAACTTCGCGATCTTTTATAATCCTCTATTCTGGCTGAGTTGCCAGATAGCGCAAGGTATTCCAGATAGCGCCATGTGTCCCATTAATCGTGTAGCGATTGCACATCAATTATCATTATTATTATTATTATTATTATTTCTACAATGAAACGGGGTCGGGTCGAAGAACGGGTGAGAGATCTTCCCCCCCCCAATATATATATATATATATATATATATATATATATATATATTTATTTTATAACATTTAATTTTAGTTTAGAAGCAAATTTAACATTGACTTCATTGAACTTAAAGAAACAAATAACATAGTTTACCTTCGAAAACGTCATAATAGAAAACTTCATTTTACGGTAAACTATGTTATTTCGTTTACTAGAGTCAATGAACAGTCTCCATTCTTTTGGATCATAGCGATTGCACATCAATTATCATTATTATTATTATTATTTTATTATTATTATTTCTACAATGAAACGGGGTCGGGTCGAAGAACGGGTGAGAGATCTTCCCCCCAATATATATCGGGTGGTCCGAAAAAAATGACGCATTTTTTTAAAATTAATATCTCAGTAACCCCCTTCCTTATCATGACAATTTTTATATGCAAGATACTTTCAAACTTCTTTTTTTGAATGCAAGAAACGGAATTCTGATATCTTTTATAGTTTTCTCGCAATTAAACAAAAGTAACAACATGGGTCAAAAAAACGAATATCATGAGAAAGGAAAAATTTAATCAGAAATTTAACTAATTAATTTACAGTAAATGATCGATTGGACCACCACTCTGTTGACACACTAATCTAAGTCTTTTCTCCCACACAAAAATAATACTTCTTACTTCATTAATGCCAATTTCTTGCCAAGATTCAAGTATTTTACTTTTTAATTCTGATTCGGTGAATTTTTCTCGTCGACCCGGTAAACCTTCTCTTTTAGTAACTCCCAAATTGAGTAGTCCATAGGATTACAATCTGGGCTTTGTGGTGGCCACTCATTTTTCGTTATTAATTTTGTGTATTGCTAATCAGAACACGACTGTGTGGCGTAGCTTGTATGCGACGGTGCCTCCATCTTGTTGAAATATGAAATCATTTTCTTGATACAGGCGACGACAATCCGGCAACAATTTGTGTTCTTAAAAGTTCAATGTAATTTGCAGAATTCACCTTTGTCTTTTCAGTTTCAATAAAATGAACATCTGTCTTGCGATTCCAAGAGACCCTGCAGATATCATAACCTTTTTGGAGAATCTTGACGTTTCATGATACAATCTGTTTATATTGAAATGTCACACTTTTTACCACGCCCGTAGACAACATCATTTTGACGGTTTCGCGGAATTTCTAGAGTGAAATCTTTTTCATCCGTGAAGACTATCTTTTAATATCAACGACAGAGAAATTATCAAGTAACTTTCTGCACCTTGTTTTTCTTTTATCCTTAACAGTATCACTTTTCTAGAAGATACTATTCTTTTGAAGGCTTTTAGTTTTTGTGCTTTAATTATTCGGTGTACAGAAGTCTTTCCAATATTCAAATGTTTAGCAATTGTTCTTTGTGACAAATGACTTCCTGGTTTATCTTCTTGAGAGCAGATTTTATCGTTGATGTAATCCACATTTTCTGGAACCGAAGCTGTTTTAGGTCTACCGCTTCCTGGTTTTCTGGCAGTACTTCCCGATTCGCGAATCTTCTTTGAGTCTTTCCACTGCACGCCTTTTCCACTTTTTGCCGGGAAACTCTTGCAATAACCTTCCAGTCTTCCATCCTTTTTCACAGTAACAATTTTTAATGAGAATACGATCTTCCTCTGACAACATCATTAAGGGTACTGACGAATTGTTAAAAAATAAAAATATCCACAATTTGACTTGTTCATTCCTGTAGAGTTTTGTAATAACTTGCAAAAATATCGCATGATATCGTATAAAAATGATATCGTATAAAAAACGGATATTATATTGCGATTTTTGTTTTTTTGACCCATGTTGTTACTTTTGTTAATTGCGAGAAAACTATAAAAGATATCAGAATTCCGTTTCTTGCATTCAAAAAAAGAAGTTTGAAAGTATCTTGCATATAAAAATTGTCATGATAAGGAAGGGGGTTACTGAGATATTAATTTTTAAAAAATGCGTCATTTTTTTCGGACCACCCGATATATATATATATTATTTATTTTATAACATTTAATTTTAGTTTAGAAGCAAATTTAACATTGACTTCATTGAACTTAAAGAAACAAATAACATAGTTTACCTTCGAAAACGTCATAATAGAAAACTTCAATTTTACGGTAAACTATGTTATTTCGTTTACTATAATTATATCATTCTTTTAAACAGCTTATGATACATATATATATATATATATATATATAGTGTTGATGAAGCCAATTAAATTCTACTTATTAATAAATAACTTTTTACACACAAACTACATCTTAACTGCAAACACCTTGCACATCAATTCTTATTATCATTATTATTATTATTATTTCTACGATGAAACGGGGTCGGGCCGAAGAACGGGTGAGAGATCTCCCCCCCAATATATATATATATAATATATATATATAATAACAACTCATGCACCACACACACACACACACACCACACACACACGATGAAAGGCGGAAGCTAAATCAGTTCGAATCGTGTCTCTAGGGACACGATTCGAACGAAAAAGGTCTCTAGGGACCTTTTTCGGGTCGAGGAGGGATTATCCTCTACAAGCTATTCGAGCAGAAATCACCACTGACTCCAGATATTAATTTTATCATTCTTATTACTTCTACAAATATTTACGCGTATTTTAAAATATAATTTGAAGCCAATTAAATTCTATTATTAATAATAACTTTTTACACACAAACTACATCTTAACTGCAAACACCTTGCACATCAATTCTTATTATCATTATCATTATTATTTCTACAATGAAACGGGGTGCGGGCCGAAGAACGGGTGAGAGATCTCCCCCCCCCAATATATATATATATATATAATATATATATGCTACACACACAGACCGTGCATGGAACTCTTCTGGGATAATTAAATCCACTATAGTCCGAGTAAGTAATGACAAATACCGCCTCGGTGGTGTAGTGGTTAGCGTAGCGGACTACGAATCCATCGGCCCAGGGTTCGAGACCCGACGGCAGCCGGCGCGCAGCAAAACCCAGCTGTTCCACACAATAAAGAAAGTGGTTGGTAGATAAATGGGTACCCTAGGAGGCCTAGTGGTCAAGACGCTGGGCTAATGATGGGAATATATCCGAAAAACATCGTAATGCACGATTTTTTCTATGTAGCAATAATAATTAACTCTTTCAAATACGTGATTTAAAATAACAGGACCATTTTACCCGAGGCAGTAGTATATCCGAAAAACATCGTAATGCACGATTTTTTCTATGTAGCAATAATAATTAACTCTTTCAAATACGTGATTTAAAATAACAGGACCATTTTACCCGAGGCAGTAGTATATCCGAAAAACATCGTAATGCACGATTTTTTCTATGTAGCAATAATAATTAACTCTTTCAAATACGTGATTTAAAATAACAGGACCATTTTACCCGAGGCAGTAGTATATCCGAAAAACATCGTAATGCACGATTTTTTCTATGTAGCAATAATAATTAACTCTTTCAAATACGTGATTTAAAATAACAGGACCATTTTACCCGAGGCAGTAGTATATCCGAAAAACATCGTAATGCACGATTTTTTCTATGTAGCAATAATAATTAACTCTTTCAAATACGTGATTTAAAATAACAGGACCATTTTACCCGAGGCAGTAGTATATCCGAAAAACATCGTAATGCACGATTTTTTCTATGTAGCAATAATGATTAACTCTTTCAAATACGTGATTTAAAATAACAGGATCATTTACCCGAGGCAGTAGTATATCCGAAAAACATCGTATAACCTAACTATAATTTGCAACTATAGTTTACCTTGACTTTCATATGCTTCTATCCTGTTTTATTAATAAAGATTTTTAACTTTTAATAACGTATGAATAAAGATTTTTAACATTTAATTTTATTTTAGTATTTATTCATGCCACGCCGCCTTAGACCACAGCTTAACGTTGAAACCGAATGTTCTTTTTAAAATATAATTAGGATATAATTTCTTTATTATAAAATAAGTTAACAATTATGTTAACAAACAATACTAATAATTTGTAAGTAAAAAATATAATATAAGGGACTACCATAGAAATGTAAGTGCCTATAATTCGATTTTATATATATGTTACTCGTCCGGTCTCGTTATAGCGGATTGGTACACGTCATAGCTCCACCCAGCTACATCGGCAGCCAATCACTACGAACATCTGGTCTTTTGGGCGGAGCTTGGCGAATGTGCATATAAAAGGGGATATTTTCAGTTGGGAGTAACAGTAGCTATTTTCGCATCAGTGAATAATCAACCATGGACCTGTACGTCTCCCCAGACTTGTATGAAGAACGTGATACTGCAGCATTAACCACAATTAGCCTTTTCAATGCTGCTGATTGTGGCGAACTATTTTCGACGCAAACCGTAGAAGATATTTGCAGTGACGCTCCTTACAATCCGACGCAAGGGACTACCATAGAAATGTAAGTGTCCATAATTCGATTTTATATATATACGGAGAGTTGTAGTATTTCGTCAAATAGATACTAGTCAAAAATGTCAATCAATGTTATTTCCCCATCATGCTAAAATCGAAATTGGTAATCGAACCAAAGATATCTTCACATAATGGAGATCTGTCTGTATCTCTGTATATGTTTTCCTTTAAGGTCCGATGAGGATTTGACACGAGTTATACAATCTTTTGAAGGGAATACGGATGATATACTGATCAGTCAGCAGTGTCACACATCCTCCACCATGGACCTGTACGTCTCCCCAGACTTGTATGAAGAACGTGATACTGCAGCATTAACCACAATTAGTCTTTTCAATGCTGCTGATTGTGGCGAACTATTTTCGACGCAAACCGTAGAAGATATTTGCAGTGACGCTCCTTACAATCCGACGCAAGGGACTACCATAGAAATGTAAGTGTCCATAATTCGATTTTATATATATACGGAGAGTTGTAGTATTTCGTCAAATAGATACTCGCCAAAAATGTCAATCAATGTTATTTCCCCATTATGCTAAAATCGAAATTTTTATGGCGTTCACTCCTCGAACCAAAGATATCTTCACATAATGGGGATCTGTCTGTCTGTATACTCTGTATATGTTTTCCTTTAAGGTCCGATGAGGATTTGACACGAGTTATACAATCTTTTGAAGGGAATACGGATGATATACTAATCAGTCAACAATGTCAAATAATGTAAGTGTTTTTCGATCTTTTTGGGATAAGAAGACGCAATATATTTTCATAAATTTATTAAATGAAAGAAATCAGTACAATAAACGAATATACAAATATACGAACAAAAACATTATAATATACAACGAGTACGTACAATTGGAAAACGGTTTTTTATCTGTCTGCATACCATTTCATCGTTTCGGTGAGTGTGACACGGGTCAAATAAATTTAAAAAATTTATAAATTCTTTATCATTTGACATATGCATGAGAAATGAGACACAGTACATTCCGCAAACATTAGTAAAATATCCCTGCATACGAAATGGGTTCCATACAACTTCGGGAATATGTAACTGAGCGAGAAATTTTACAATAATAGGGTCACTCCAGGGTTGAGTACCGAGTGAATCAAAATAGTACAGGCGCTGTCTATTTTTAAAATAGACAGCGATCCAGTGAATCCCTTCATTACCGATGATGTCTGTGTTCACAATAAGACTACCGCATTCTCGCGTACTTGGCAAACTCAATGTTTCATTCTTCGCAAACACGCCGATAAATTTGGAACGTGTGACTCGCTCCATTACTTTCTGAAGTGTATTAGCATCCATTTTAAAAGTCAGTGATAACGCTTCTAAATCTATCTACTTCTATTAGGGCTTGCGATTCGAGATATACTAGTACACTAATAGGAGCGTCTATAGGCTTGGCGAATTCCAGCCGCACTGAGATGTTACCGCTCTGCTGTGGTGTTAAATGGGTATTTACGCTAGCAGATAAGTCAGGTGTAATGTCAAACGGATAAAGGTTAAATTGATCAATGAATTCTTCCTGCGTTACCCCATTACCAAGCTCATCACAATCACCTGCAATATGGGTCAGATTACTATAGGCTCTGGCACAAAGAGGTAACACAGCGTCTGATGAATAGTCCGTACCCATTGTTCCACCCAAAGCAGTGCCATTAACGTATAGAGTTATATTTTTAAGTCCGAAATTCTCGAATTTAAAGGCACTCTTTTTATATTTTCCATTCACCGAAGCGTGGTCCTGCATGCCGATTAATATCCTTTTAGGAAGATTTCCCAGGGCAATGTTTTCTATCTGCTTCGATGCCAACCCTGCAGGAACCGTATATAGTTTGATCTGCACTCTGTTAATAGGATATTTCACTGTAGCGTTTAGTAAATTTTTCTCAATTTCTAGTTGTTTTGGTGAACTTAATTTCACTCGCCGTACGCGGAGGTATGTGTCCATAATGTGAACCACAACGGACTTTGCGCCCTCTTCTTGATTCGCATCCAGATTTAAGCAGATCTCAGGACTCGTGCGGGTGAGCTTTATTTTCATATCCACCCCGTTCACAAGCAACTTCTCCTGGAAAGTGAAATCTGTGTGCAACCGTCCAAAACACTCGTATATTTTCTTTTTAGAATTTTTAAATTTGTCCTTTATACTATTTTCATCTTTAGTTTGATAATATCCCTCCGCACTTAAAAAGGTAGCCTTCGCTTCTTTGGAAAAGTTGAGGACATTTTCCAAATAGGCTCGTAGATGATAGTACCCCGTGCCTGCCGATATGTTGGTCTGATTTAAATATACGTCACACTGGTTGAATATGGCGTGCAGAAAGTTTGTTTCAGGGTATACAGCATATTTGTCATCGCAGGCCGTTCCATCAGAATGGGCTATACGTAGCTTAGCGTACATGTGCACACAGCTTGGATCAAAAAAGTAAGGACCTGAGCTGGGTATCACGAATTCTATAGGTGCACTCGGGGAACTAATTGTGTTTAAAGGGTTAATTGTAATAAAGTCACTGTGCTCAATAGAAACTTGGGTTGGCGGGAGCTCAAAAAAGGACAGCTCCGACTTACAGCATTGTGAACTACATGGGTGGATGAAGCGTGCCATGGCGAAATAGTGACTCCTCTCTCGACAAGTGGTAAACAAACTATGATTCATGAGATCAATATCCTTAGCTTATATCAGTCAAAAAAGTGGTCAACCATAGGTTTCATTCGCTTACAGCATTTCTTTTTTGATAGCCTTTTACGTTTAATACCACGTGACCCCTTCTTCCGGGGGCCTCTTCTTCCCGCCACCACGCATTTTTCTCTTTGCATCTTTGATGATTTCGTTCCGTGTACGCTTTAAATGTTTTTTTAGGGCTTCTTTAGGTTTAGCCCCGGCCAATATGTCTTCTGCAGTGTTAAGGCCTGATTGTAGCGCTTTCCTTCCAAGGTATCTGGCACCCCTCTTCAGCAAAGGAACAGCCGTACGTAGTATGGATGAAAAAATGGATCCAAGTCCACTACCGCGCTGGTATCGCATCCCTCGATAGACGGTGAAAGGCTTTCTATCCATTATAACTCAGTGCGTCGAAAGTGTAGCTTCACTGTTAAGCTCCCGTTACCGAATGGGAAGTTTTCGCCCTCAATCGTTCTTATATATATTGTGATATTGGTTATTAAATTAGTTGCGACATTCACATAATGGGGTCTGTCATATGTAATACTCAAACTCCTTCCTCTATGGTTGGGGATGTGAGCAATGCGCAGCAGGCGTGCCTGGGTATCCCCAACAAACTGGTGCTCCACTATATTACTGTAAATATAGCACATGTCTGGGGACCTTTCAGCCAATTTCTCCATCTTCAATTGATACATTAATCTGGACAAGTTATACTGTGTCTCGTGAAATGTGTCTCTTTGGAAGGCTGCGCTATATCGGCCGTTGGTTAGAATTTTGAACTTTCTATGTTCTTTAAGACATCTGTTAGTCTTTGATTTTAGGATTAGTGTATGTGCAGGGTTGTTTACGATTTCATATACTAAATCATTCGTAAGGTTTGAGTTTCTTAAACTTACGTTTAAGCCTCTCACAACATCCTCGGCCGAACCATATTGACCCGGCCCTAGTCTTACTTCTGTACTGTAATACCGTGCAATCTTAGTCCAAGCGATGCGCATAGTTTCATCCATAGCTACCCCAGCTTTTTCACACTCGTCAATGTCTCTAAGAATCGTAAAAACGGTTTCTTCATGTTCAATATTTAAAAAGACGGTGTCCAGCTGAATTTCGCATATCCCCACCTCATACGAATCACGACCCAATTCAATGTGCCCATGGAGTTCTGTTACAAAGTTGGCTAGCGTGTTGTTAGGGTGTACAGACAGGGACGAGGAGGACGGGAGTGTGACGTAGAAATGGTTAGGAGCCATGTTGCATACTATTTAAGCTTCATTATTGCATCAGCTTTTATATAGGTGTTGAAGCTTTCTGGGTACCCTAGCCATTTCACCAGGTACATTTTTCTCCTTCCTGAACCTTTGCTTCCTAAAATTTTCTCAATTTTAAACACATTTTTTTCTAAATTAAACGCAACTTTCTGCAATTCCTCGCGGTAAAAGCCTCCTGAGATTTCTTCCCCATTCAAATCTTCAATGTAATACATCATTATCACACCTTTAGGTCTCACAGCCCTAACTTTAAAAATCTCGCGTGTCCATCCTTGCTCAAAACCCTTTGCGAATTTATTCCCCGAACGCGACAGCCTTACATAATCATTGATTTTGAAGCGCACAGAGTGTGGTGGTGGTGGTGGTGGTGGTGGTCCATCTCTTCTCGGGAGCGTACCTCTTTCTAAAACTTCGTTAGGTGTTGCCCCAATCGTGCGATGGTGTGAGCGGTTGTAGGATGATGCCAATGGTTCCAGAATGTCTAGAAATCTGTATGTGTTTTTATGTGTAAAATAACGGTGCATGCGTTCCTTTATGGTGCGCTGAACTCTTTCAGCTAAAGAAGCCTTATGTATAGAATTGGTTGTGTAATAGCTGATATTAAACTCTGTCAACATATTCTGAAAAGCACGGCCTATAAACTCCTTCCCCATATCCGTACAAAAATAGCCAGGAACCCTGTTTTCTTTTAACATTAGCGTTTTGGTGGCTTTAGCAACTGTTTCAGGTGATTTATTTTTCAGAGGAACTAGCCACAGATATCTAGAGAATACGTCTATTATGAATAGAATGTAGCGGTAACCATCGTTATACACAGAATATCTTTGCATGTCTGTTAAATCTGCTTGCCAAATAGAATCAATCGAGGAAGCCGTTGTCTTGGCTGTTTTAAACCTTTTTCTCACAGGCTTATGAAGCGTATAAGCGTCCTGCTCCCTCAAAAATCTTTCAACATCTTTTTTTCCTACTCCGTAAACGTGCAGTCTATCTACGCCGCCGTAAGAGGATGGGGCAGAAATGTCATAATAACGTTTAGTTAATACGTTAGCCATTTGCGTATTTTAGAGGCAGGTGGGTAGGGTTGGTTTAACCTCTTCTTTCTCCTCTTGAAAGGTGTTACCGCAGGGGGTGACGGCGTCTTCAATTGTGCCACAGACGTTGCGTGTTCCAAGTCTTTTAACCTGTTCAGATTTCCTATCAACGTTTTAGGGACATTTATTTGTTGTAGTCTTGCTTTAATATGCTTCCATCCTGATGGTGATGGCCTATCCCACTTTCTCACCAGATCATGGACAATGTCTACGATATTCGATCCCTGTACCTTTGATCCTTCCACAATGATCTCCCCTGTATCGGTCCATTGTATGGCGGGATCCTCATTCAATAGATTATAAAGACTTAAGCCTTTACTCCTCAATGTAAGTGGGAGGGTATTTTTTAATACATGTTCGATATGTTGTGTGGCTAATCTTTTTGGTTGATCAGCTGTATCGTCGGTACAGTCCTATGTCGCCATCGTCCCCCGTGCTGTGCCTAATAACCACAGGAATCTCCGTAGGGCTCTTATAATTTTCGTACTCGTGAAGAAATTTCTGCAGAGCTTCTTGGTATAAGATTCTTTTCTCATCAGGTGTTTTTTCACTGTTTAATAGGGCTAACAATTCGCTTTCCATTCTTTTAAGTCTGCTTTTACGGGGATCTAGATCCGTGTCTCTTTGCAGTGAAGCGTACACCTCGTGGGGAATCACTACCACTTTCTTCATTATATTAATCTAGTCAGTAAAGGGCCCAAAACTGAAAATAAGATGGGGAGAAATGACCCTCCTGTTTGCACAATAACTCGTTTTTTCTTCGCTACAGTTTGACTTTTACGAGCGAGTGTACGTATTATGTTCTTGTAGCGGCGTAGGCGAGCCTTCTGATGGGTTTTCATTGATACATTGCAATTTATAACGTTAAGACAGATTTCACAGATGCATTTTAAAAAGTCGGCGTCGATATTTTTAATAAACATCTGCTGCATTGCCCGGGGCAGTCGATGATAGATTTTTATTAATTCATGGTATTTCTTTAGTCTCTTTGTCATTCTGGAATATACACCGTTTCAGGCTCGTTTGGAAATATATTCGTTCGCAGAAGCACTCTAAACGTGTTTCGCGGATGAAGGTCGCAAAGCAAATATCCGTAACGCGTGCTTGTAGCTTCTTTATAAACTTCCAAAAACTCCTTACGCTGATTCGGGAACATTTGATTGGCTAATACCCCAATTTGTGATACATCTCTACGTTGCGCGAATAAGACTAGATATTGCGTATTTAACGACACATCGCGCATGTATCTATTTTTGAAAAATAGATTCTGATTGATGAAGAACACGCTTATGTTAAGATGGTGGGAGTATACTGTAAATGTCTCGGCAAACGTTTTATCCATCTCCAACATGAGATCGTCAATTACAATGATTGTATGTTCAGTTCCCTTTAGCGAATTAACGTCATATACACCTTTGTGGAACAAAATATCATCTTGGTACTCGTTGAACACTGATTGATACGTCGAATAGCACCATATAACTTTATGCACAAATTTCGAGAACATCTCGCCCTTTTCTTTAATGATTTTAAGCATAAACACAGTTTTACCACATCCTGTAGGTCCAGATATAATACATGTGGATGGGCTCGTGAATCTGAATTTTTCTACAGAGTCCATTTCTAACACGTCACACTCCTAAGTGGGTCATTTACAAAATATTACAAATTTTGAGTGCTGATCCTTATATTTCTTCTCCCACAGAACCGACGATGAGGTAGAGCACCCTATCATTACGGATGACGATGACAGTGTAGTTGTGATCTCCTCCCCTGAACCCTCACCAGCGATACAGGTTGCACGTCCAAAGCGGAGGTATGAGAACCCCACATCAGGTATAAAGCGCCGAAATACGTACCTGTTGCAGCAGACCCCCAACCCTCAACCTCTTACGCAACAACCCCCCAGCAGCAGCAGCACCTAATATACCCCCTTATTCCGCCCCCCGTTCTGTTAAGTCTACAATAATAGATCCCCAACCCTCCTACGCAACAGGGCCCCCAGCAGCAGCACCTAATATAGCCACTAATTCCGCCCCCCGTTCTGTTGAGGATGTTATTACGTTCGAGTTAGTGCGATCCGCAGCCCCCACCCCCGCCTTGACTAGAAATCGGTATAGAGTCAGGGTCGACCCTAGAGCCCTGTATAGCAATGGAATTGAGCGCGGGATACGCAGGGTAGTACAGCGTATTATAGAGTTTGCTCTTCAGAATCGCGACGAGCGTGAGGTCAGGACGAGTCTGTCCTTTGGGTTCGGGTCAGATGACGGTGATGTAGACGATTATTGGGTGATAGTACCGTTCAGACGTTTGGCTGCTGAAGATGTAGAATATATATTAGGGCGTATAATGCAAGCCGTCCAAAGTAGTATAGCCTTCAATATGGACAACTTCACGGTAAATATTGACCGTGTATTCCGTGTTGCGGGTCATAGTGCCATACCGTACACTCTTAACTTCAATTCTCCAACTATTTACCGAAGGCATATAAACGTCGATCGTGGTTGCGGCTTTATAGCAGTACTCTTAGCACGTATGTTTACTGTACAAAATACACGGACTCAAAAAATTTGGCTGCCTACGATCGTTGAGCGTGCCCGTAAACTAGCTGTAGACTGTGAACTTGAATTTGACTGTAATATGGGTCCTGAAGAGCTGAGAAAGGTAGAACAGGAAATGAATGTGCGCATAGTTATATTTGGTTTGGATGATCGCCGCCGGACTGTGTATGTTTTTAAAAGCTGTGTGAGAGATCGTACAAGGCCCCTACTTATTTTAGGATTGTCAGGAACAACGTATCTCCCCATCCGTAATATAAGGGGGCTTTACGCGAGTTATGACAAAAGTCGAAAATATGGGAGACATCATGATTTGTGTAAGGGGTGCCTCGAGTTTGCGGATGATATAGTGAGACATTGTAAAGAATGTCACATGGTATGTGAGCAGTGTAAAAGCACCAAATGTGAAAGCCGTGTAGTTGAGAAGAGAGACTGTGATGTGTGTAGACGCACATTTTTCAATAATAGCTGCTTTGATCTCCATAAATCAATTGGTACGTGCAGGAAAATGAGAATCTGTGAATGTGGTATGTTTCACACAATGGATAATTGGGGAAAATTTAAGCACAAGTGCGACGTAATTCACTGTCCTACATGCCAGGAGGAATATAAGGCGGATGGAGTAAAGCATGTGTGTTATATGAAAGATGCTAAGCCTAAAAATAACCCTTGTATAACTGTGTACTACGATATAGAAACATATACGAACGCTGAAACCAAAGAGGTAATTCCACATTTACTTGTGAGCCAGACCATCTGTGATGAGTGTATGGGTATCGAATGTGACGAGTGCCCCAAATGCGGTAAACGGACAAACGTTTTTAAAACGAATGTCAGCGATAGTCCTGTGAAACTATTTGTGTCCTATATTGTCAAGTTAGCCGACAAGTTCAAAAAAATGACTGTGTATATTCTCGCCCATAACGGGGCAAAGTTTGACACGCAGTTCCTTTATAAGGAGTTGCTTGAACACGAATCCTCTGAGATATTTACAGGTGATCCATTGAAAAGAGGCAACAAATTAATACAGATGCAGATAAGAGGCAATGTACAATTTAAAGATACTTTATTATTCACACCTTGTAAATTAGCAAAGCTACCCAAGGTGATGGGAGTAGCAGCTGAAGTTTCCAAAGGATACTTCCCATACACTTTCCTCACCAGCGAGACTTTAAACTACGTAGGCCCACCACCCCCCAAACATTATTTTGACTGCATGGATGAACGTGAAGACTTTGATCGATACTACGACAGTTTTAATGAAAGTAACCCTTATAATATAGCTGATGAATGTGAGCGTTATTGCGTGAATGATGTGCGCGTGCTTAGAGTATGTTTCCAGGCCTTTAGAAGTATGTACATAGCCCGTTTCAAATGCGATCCACTGCAAGTCGCAACCACCATCGCATCATTATGTTTTACGGTGTTCAAGAATAACTTCATGCCTAAAGACACCTTAGCCATTATTCACCGAAACAACCCCCGCAGTTACGGACACAAGGCTATTTACTGGCTCATACACCTGCAGCAACAAACAGGTGTATACATAAAGCACGCCCGCAACACGGGTGAAGTACCCATTAAGATTAATGGACGTGTTTTTTGGGTTGATGGGTTAAGTGAAAACCGTGTCACTGGTGTGAAGACTGTGTACTCCTTTAACGGTTGCTGGTGGCATGGATGCCCCCGTCCTGAGTGCGGAGTCACCGGAGATATCAACGGTAGGTCTCCTGCCGACTGTCTTGCATCGACCCGCACCCGCGATCAACTTATAGGATCACAGTTCACTCACAAAGTCTTGTGGGAGCATGAATATGATGCACGGATGGAGACAGACGATGTATACCGTGAGGAAATAAAAACGATCAAGCGTTCAATGGTGCTGGATCCTCTCAAATGTGGTGATAGCTTGTTTGGAGGACGTACAAATCCTTTCAGACTATACTTCCCACCTACGGAGGGCGTGAAGCTCCATTACTACGATTTCTGTTCTTTATACCCATACGTGATGAAGAGCAATCCGTACCCCGTGGGCGCTCCTGAGAAACTGGTGGGGCCTAGCCTACCATCCATCAATGAATTTTCAAAAAATTTGAATGATCATTACTTTGGGCTCTCTTTCGTAGACGTACTCCCCCCACGCAATTTATGGATGCCGATCTTACCTGTCGTTATCGACGACAAGCTCATGTTTCCCCTGTGCGTGAAGTGCGCGGAAGAGGATAACGGCGAATGTAACCATATACCCCACCAGCGTAAGATCAGAGGCGTATATACAAGTCCTGAGCTGGCCCTAGCCGTACGCCATGGTTATAGAATACTGAAGATACACGAGGTGTGGAGGTTTCAGAAGCTCCCCAACCTTTTCACACCATATATAAACGCCTTTTTGAAGGATAAGGTTGAAGCATCAGGGTATCCGCGAGGAGTTGATACCGAAGATGAAAAGTCTGCCTATATTCAACGTTACCGCGACCGCGAAGGTATACAACTTGATCGTGTCCAAATTGTAAAGAATCCTGGCAAGCGCTTTAGTGCAAAATTGTGTCTAAACAGTCTATGGGGAAAATTTGCGCAGAATACCGGCAGAGGGAACATTCATTTGGCACAAAGTTATAGCGATGTCTGGGATTATGCCAATGCCCCCGATAAAGAGGTCATGGAGATCGTGAATGTAGGTAATACTTACGTAATAAAGTACAACAACACTGAATTTGCCACAGATACCTCAAGGGTTACAAACATACCTGTGGCGAGCTTCACAACAGCCTACGCCCGTATAAAACTTTGGGGTCTATTGCATTCTCTTGGGCGGAGAGTATTGTATGCCGATACAGATAGCGTGATATTCACAGAGAGGGAGGGTGATTACATGCCCGCTATTGGGGAGTTCCTCGGCGAGCTCACTGATGAGATCAAGGATGAGTATGGGGACGACGCATACGCCGACTCTTTTATCTCAACAGGACCTAAGACTTATGGGGTACGGGTCAGGGTAGGGGATGAAATGAAATATATCGTGAAGGCAAAGGGTATTACGCTCAACCATGCGAATCGGGAGGTTGTTAACTTTGAGTCGTTGAAGGATCTAGTATGTTTGGAACCTCACCAACTAATTGTAGGCACCCACAATTTTCGGGCGCAGAAGCTGGGAGGCGTGAAGGAACTTAGGGGTACGATGGTGTGCCGTAACACCTATAGGAAACGTTACCAGTTACCTGGCACCTATGATACCGTACCCTTTGGATACCAATGATGCTTCTAACTCACACGTCTTGTATATAATCGTATCTATTTGTAAATATATATATATATAACTTGAATATCTCGAATCGTATTTGTAAATATATGAATATCTCAATAAATCAAATAGCGTTTCACTTTCTCCTTTGTGTGTGTGTGTGTGTGTGTGTGTGTGTGTAGGTGAAAGTTCTAAGCTCCGCCCACTGCGTGAGTCATGCTACTATCTGGGAGTCCCTGCGTGGTCAGTCGACCGCAGTAAGCCCGAGAGATCAGACGTGTATTCAGATCAGACGTATATTGAAATGGCTACCTTTAATATTGCTTGCACAACGTTTATGAAATGGTATTCAGTAAAGTGTGAGGATGTGGTGGATACCGAAAAACTTCCTATTCCCCCCTCCTATGCCTCTTTTAAAGCCACATTGGATTGTGCGAAGTTCCAAGATGTACAAATACTCTACGGATGTTCTGGTGAGACTGTTGAAGGCTTTCGTTGCACAGACGATGTGCTGAAGTATGCTGCAGGGCTAAACTTTATAAAGTCTCACATACACCGTGAAGTAAAAGAAACAACGCGTGCAGAAGAGAAGCAGCAGGTATGGATAATGAGCCTTGTGGATGGGTGGTGTGACAAGCGGTATTACGTCATGCTACACCATGTCGATTACTCATACCCTACGTCTGAAAATGTGAATCTCGTGATCATGGACAATCTTAGGTGTTTTTATCACTATATTAACGTATATCATGATGAGGTTCATAGTGAGGTTGTGGCTAGTGCCATGCGTGAGTTTTTAACAGATTTTAGAGACGAGTATCGTTTGATGGGTAGAAAGGAAAAATATGAGCATATGTTCCTCTCAAATAGTGCGCCGGAGTGTGGAGATGATTAGCGCCTAGTTCTTATCCAAAGTGCGTAGGCTGGTAGTGACGAAACGGAAAAACAAATATGTGCAACAATTCGAGTCGTACGAACATGCCCATTCACGTATCATCGAGTCAGCCGCCCGTCGAACCGTTCCTGCCTGTGCCTCACACGGCTCATAGTTATCTCAGAGCTTGAACCGAGTAGACGTGCGCTCCTCGAATACGATGGAACTTCCTTTGAGCAGCATTCTCAACGCCTCGTACGATGTGTCCGTGACGAAATCGTTGCGCGTGTTCAGGCGTAATTCCGGTACCATTAGCTATGTACTGGAAACGGAATGTAGACCGACAAACAAACGGGTTTATTTAAGTATCGAGGAGATGAATAGAATCTTTGTGATAGTTGATAAGTGGTGTGAAGATCGTTATAAAATACCTGCTAACGTAGGTACAAGAAGAGAGCAGATTAGTGACGCGCCCTCATACGCCGTTGTATGTACGTTGTGTATAAATAACGATCGGCCGTGCATTGATATAAGGCTGATGTGGAAGAATGCTTCTGATAATAACGCTCTTATTCCTACGCGAAACCGTTTCATCCTCGACAGAATGTTTGAAATCGTCGGATTCCGTAAACTGAAACCTATATTAGACGCGCGTGTTACGGATATGCTTTATTTTGATACAGTTCTTGAATACGCATACACTGCTCTGCTCGATGGGTTTACCGAGTGTAGGACTGGTGAGAATGGTCTAGTGCTGGATGTTTATTTAAAAAGTTTAGACTCTTTGAAATACCATGAACTTTGGTACAAAGCAATTGATCGGTACAAGGCTGAGCTCACCTACACCGTTCACCCTGAAGAACTATTTCTTTATATAACGCGCAGTTGCCGTAACGATTTAGAAGATTATTTCAATTGCCGTTATGTTGAGTGAAGAGTTCACGATTGAAAAGCTCGAGTCGGTAGAAATAAACCCTCGATTGGAAAAGCATTCTTATAAACTTGCGTTTAATAATGTAGCTAACGATGAACTCTTTGTGCGTGCTTTTGATTGTATTCTAGACGTATTTAAAGATGACTTGCCAACCGGTTGTAAAGTGGGGACAAAAATAGTACTGAACGATATGAAAGCCATTCATATCGAATACAGGTTTCCCTATACTTTAAGCGGTGAAATATTATTAAGCCGCATAGACTGCGTAATGCAGAGCAATAATGATGTAATTGTAAACTCGATTAAGACCGATTTTAGTATTTTGAAAAAAAAGTGAATTGTATATATATTTTGATTATACGCATATTTCTATTGATTTGTGTTATATATATATATATATATTTTGCTTGATATTTCTCCTGTACTGTTATGTACATATTGAAGTGTATATGAAATGTATATTTTATTTATATATCACCATATTGTGTGTGTGTGTATATTTCTGTTATGTACATATTGAAATGTATATGAAATGTATATTTATTTTATATATAATTATGTGTATATATTTCTGTTATGTACATATTGAAATGTATATGAAATGTATATTTTATTTTATATATATATATATCCATAATTGTGTATATATTTCTGTTATACGCATATTCCTCAAATGTATATGAAATGTATATTTTATTTTATATATATATATATATCCATAATTGTGTGTATATATTTCTGTTATACGCATATTCCTCAAATGTATATTTATTTTCTATATATTTATAATAAAAAGAATGATGCAATGTTGTTTATTGTTATGCCTTCTACCGGTATTCTGTATACAACAGGTATCTGGCAATATTTAAGCCTTCTAAGCCAACTGGCTGATTAGGAGTCTATAATAGTGTATACAATGGAATACATGGGCTATCTGGCAACTCAGAACTGGCTGATTAGGCGTATATAATAATAATGTATGCAATAATACTGCTAAAAAGAGGTATCTGACAACCAGCCAACTGGCTGATTAGGAGTCTATAATAGTGTATACAATGGAATACATGGCGCTATCTGGCAACTCAGCCAACTGGCTGATTAGGCGTCTATAATAATAATGTATGCAATAATACTGCTAAAAAGAGGTATCTGACAACCAGCCAACTGGCTGATTAGGAGTCTATAATAATAATGTATGCAATAATACTGCTAAAAAGAGGTATCTGACAACCAGCCAACTGGCTGATTAGGAGTCTATAATATGTATACAATGGAATACATGGCGCTATCTGCAACTCAGCCAACTGGCTGATTAGGCGTATATAATAATAATGTATGCAATAATACTGCTAAAAAGAGGTATCTGACAACCAGCCAACTGGCTGATTAGGAGTCTATAATAATGTATACAATGGTATCGCGGTATCTGGCAACTCAAGCCATTTACGCCAACTGGCTGATTAGGAGCCTATAAAACAACGCCAGCCCGGCTGGAAGTCTTAATGTGCACTTGGCTCCTGCCAGGTGAACACCTCTCCTCCTTTCTTTCTCTTGGGGGATAACGCCGCCTCCAAGTTTCCCCCCACCCCCCTTTGCAACAACCCCCTTTGCAACAACCCCCACCCCCCTTGCAACAACCCCACCCCCTTTGCAACATTACATAATAACCTGCAACATTCCTGCACTCTCCCCTTTTGCGGCTATACTACTTGCCTCTGGAAACAAATTTTGTTTTTGTGAATAGAACATGGTTATTTTATTTTCAAATTCTATTTTGAGTCTTTATCTGTATACATTGTACTTCCAAACTTGTAGTTGTAATGGTTTTCATAGGTGCCCTTAGTACTGGTGCAGCCAATATCACTATTTTTATCTTCATCTTATTCTGACATCTGTAATTGTTTGAAAATTTTCTGTGATAACTGTTGTACCTAAATTAGATTTTTATTTCGTATCATATTTGAATGAGACTGATCTAATAAAACAATATAATTGATTTTACTCTCGCTCATTGGTGGTCTGTTTTAAGAAATTTTTCTAGTACTGTACTCCTTTTTATTTTATGGAGTGCCCTTTTTTCTTTGGACCCCACTCCCTCACTGAAATGCCTAAATCCGCCTTTTGGAATGATAAGTAGTAGTGTAGCCGCAAAATGGGAGAGTGCAGGAATGTTGCAATGTTGCAATAGATAATGATCAACGTTGCGGGAATGCCAACCTCCACCCCTTGTTGCAAGAATACCGACCCTACCCCCCTTTGTTGCAAGAGTGCCAACCCCCAACCCCCTTTGTTGAAAAAAATAAAAAATTCCCAGCCCCACTTTGTTGCCAGCCCCAAAAGGGGATTGCAAGGGGTATGCAACTTGGAGGCGGTGTTCTCCCCCAAGCTGAACCCCCCCAAAGGGGCATACCTAACCTAAGAGGCTTCTATGGAGGAGAAGGTGGGATTGCCTCACCCCCGAAATGGCCAGAAAAAGAAAGAACCAGAGGTCCTTGCTCGGGCGGCCGCCTGAGCTCGTATGAGAGTCTTCTGCCATACGCCGCCTCTTATAGGGTCCCAAACAGCCAGTTGGCTGAGTTGCCAGATAGCGCCATGTGTTTAATTTTTCCTTCAGCCAGTTGCCAGATACCATTTTAATTGTACAGGTATACATTATTAGGGTGAGTTGCTAAACACCACCATATATTTTAATTTTTTATATTATGGAGAGTTGTCAGCTACCACCATTTATTTTAATTTTTGATTAATATGAGGATAGTTGTCAGCTACCACCATTTATTTTAATTCACAGGAGTAGTCAAAGCAAATTTTCGCACGAGTTGTCTTTTTAATTATTAAAAGCAAGATTGACTTTCTTAAATTTATTCAACAAGAAAATTAATTATTAAACGATACCCAAAGGAAAATACAACCAAAAGAATTAAATGAAACATTCATCATTCTGTTCATTGTAAATATATAGAAAATAAAATATACATTGGAATAAAAAAAATAAAAAATAAGAAATAATGTAACCATCAGTACAGGAGAAATACACACACACACACACACACACACAATTGAACAACTTTCTCCTTACCTTATAATATATTATATATATATAAACGGACTTGCTCCTTTAAGAGAAATAAACACACTGACTGTGTCTATTTTCTTTTGTCATTCCTCTCTCTCTCTCTCTCTCTCTCTCTCTCTCTCTCTCTCTCTCTCTCTCTCTCTCTCTCTCTCTCTATATATATATATATTATATATATATATATATATATAATCAATTTCGAATTTTTAATTTTCACACCAAAGGGTCTATTTACTTTTGTCACTCCTCTAGATATATAAACCTTTTCATTTCATTTCATTTTTATGTCATTTCACTTCATTTCACTCATCTCATTTACTTTCAGCTTCTCTGGAAAAAAAATTCTCAGTAGGTGCGTCTTACGCTAACCGCAAAAATGACCGCCAAGTTTCCTTTTGACCTAAATCCTTCCATTCAGCTCGACAAAACCTCGCTTGAGTCCAAATGTTAAAAATATAATGCTTATTACTACTCGAGTTAAAAACTTTATTTATACTAAAGGTGAGAGAGAGGACGATATGCACAAAGACAAATTTTTCTATGTAGTAATAATAATTAACTCTTTCTCGCCGATTTATTCATTTTCACCCGCATTAGACCTACAGTTTAACGTGGAATCAGAAATACATCTCGTCAGGGAATGATTGCTCACTCTTTCACATCATCTCGCCGATTTGTTCATTTTGACAATGGTTAAACTTTTCAATGTTATATGCACAAACTTTTAAATACTTAGGATATCCATTTTTCTGCCAACCAATGATCCGCAGAAATTCATTAACTAAATATTCACACTCTTACGCGAGAAGTCAAGCCGAATACATTAATTAAGCAAAGTTCAGACTCAATTAGCATGGTAGCAAAATATTGAGACTTAATTTAGTATGTTCGCAAAATAACTTGTGTCCGAAAAATTTCGATTTAATTTAATATGTCCGCAAATTAAAATATTGTTGTGAACAATATTGCATAAAGGGGTGGGTTGGGGAATAACCAGGTATTGTCGCAAATATTGTCGTGGTAGAGACTGTAAGGGGTAATACGAGCATTATGGGAAAACCGAGAATAATATGGGCGCAAAATGTTATATGCACAAACTTTTAAATACTTAGGGTATCCATTTATCTGCCAACCAATGATTCGCGGATTCGTCCACAAATACTATCATGCTTAAAAAATACACAAAGAAGCTTTCGTTAGCTACAACATCAAATGCAATTTTATAATCATTTCCTTTTCAAACGGTTTATTCTTATATATATATATATATATATGTCGATGAATTTATGCATACATTTTTAATTAGCTATACGTTTTGGACAGGCTTCAACAAAAGAAGTACAATGTTACCAGTTTTAAGCAGATATTTTAGGAACTTACCCAAAGATATATTGTATAAAATGAAAATAATTATTCCAAGGCTTTTGTGTTCAGAAATACATCTCGTCAGGGAATGATTGCTCACTATTTCACATCATAATTTCATCGAGATAATTCAAGCTCATATACAGGACCTAATTGTCTATAAGATCTGTGGCGCGTGGAACATGCGGCCTTCAGAAGCTGTGAACATCTGCTCTGTGGATCAGTTCAAGAAAATGGATAGGCCGGTGTAACAGAGCGGTGTATGCGTATTCAAGAACCGTATCAAAATAAAGCATATCCGTAACACGCGCGTCTAATATAGGATTCAGCTTGCGGAATTTGGCGATTTCAAACATTCTGTCGAGGATGAAACGGTTCCGCGTAGGGCCAAGAAAGTCATCAGCTCCCCATTTCCCCATCTCTCGTATATCAATGCACGGTTGCTCATTATTTAGGCACACTAATCTGCTCTCTTCTTGTACCTAACCCAGCAGGTATTTTATACCGGCCCTCTGCCCACTTCTCAACTATCACGAAGACTCTATTCATCTTCTCGACACTTAAATAAACAACGTTACGTTCGCTTGCCTGTCTGCAAGTCGTTTCCAGTACATAATCAATGGTGCCGGTTTCACGCCTGAACACGCGCAACGACTTCGTCACGGACACATCGTACGAGGCGTTGAGAATGCTTCTCAAAGGGATTTCCATCGTATTCGCACATCCACTCGGTTCAAGCTCTGGGATAACTATGAGGCACATGCAACGCGACGGTTTGACGGGGGAAGTGAATCGCACCATAATCTAATGAAACGTGTGCGGCGCTGATCGAATCGTTGTATCCCATTATATTGGGCAGATGTTTTTCCGAAACAAGAATTAATTTCGGCTTTAATGTTTTATCACTCCCACTCCCCAGAATGGGGAGGATTTTCATGAACGAAACACATTTTATAGCGGTTTGAATGTTTTATCACTCACCATTTCCACAAACTAAATATCTTCACACTCCGGTGCACTATTTGAGATACAAGATTTACATTCTCAGTCGCAGGGTACGGTATGAAGCAATATATTATAATTTAGCTTGTCGCACCACTCATCAATAAGACTCACTAATCATAACCGCTGCTTCTCTTCTGCACGTGTTGTTTCTTCAACTTTACGGTATATGTAAGCTTTTATAAAGTTGAGTCCTACAACATAATTCAATACATCACTTGTACCACGTGACATATGCATGAGAAATGAAATGCAGTACATTCCACACGTATTACTAAAATATCCTTCCTTCGCATGGTTCACTGTAGCCTCAAAAGCATCAAAGGGTGGTGGAATAGGAGTCTTTCAGTATCCATCACATCTTCACACTTTACCGAATATCACTTCATAAAACTCGAGTTCGCAATATTAAAGGTAGCCATCACTATTTTTCTTCTACGCGAGAGAATACACATCTGAAATCTACGGCTTGCACCGCTCAACTGAGCACGCAGGGGTAGAGATATCCCCAAGTAGTAGCAGGAGTCACGTGACCGATCATACAGGGGACGGAGCTTAGGACAGATAATTCAAATGAATGAATTTATTAATATCTTACAAGTTTAATTTCTAGTCGAAAGAATAAGCACGAGATATCCCATTATAAAAGTTACGCCAGGAACTCGCGGGGTACTGGGGTACAATAGTAACCCCGGGTAGAGTTTAAGGGTTAAACTTGCAAAAAACTCGTAATAATTTTGATACTACGATTTCAAGGTTTTACGCATTTTGGTAAATATATTTATATTAGACGTTATATTGACGTATTTGTCAACTTTATTGGAAACAGATTCAAACAAACTAGGATCTGATCGACTTGAAAGAGCTTAGTAATGACGTCACAACGACATTGTATAAAGGCAGGCGAAACTTTCACTTTAATTCATTACAAGATTGGAAATAGAGGATGGAGCCGTATTAGTTATCTCTCTGTAACTTGACCAATTGCTAAGTGATGAACATGACAGCTGACGTTCCAAACGGGTTTGAGCACACAAGTTGATAAATATATCGCTCGATAAAATTGCATCCTTACGTTCTGGAAGAGCTGGTGCATCTTTGCGTAAGTCATTATTAGTTGCCACTGTGTTACATAAAGCCCGGTTTGTTTACTTAGAAGAAGCACATAACTACCAACATACCATATTTTCCCCGCCACAAGGGCAACCTTGGTTTAACTTGTTCTATTGCTAGCAGCAACAGAGATGAGTTTTTCAGAATTGCAGTTGCCAACCATCTCCTGGTTCATATTTGTGCCAGGATTCGGGCAAATTCTGTTCTTCGAGTCGACAAAATTTCATTCATGCAATAAAATTGTGAAAATCTATACAATTCTAAGTCTTCTCGCTCTTTCTGACATCTAGTTAAGAACCTCACCATCAACTTTACATGTTCTTCCTCTCCTCCCCTTTTCCAATCTGGCCCAGTTGTCATCTCTTCTCTTCACAGAGCTGAACTATTCGCTCGAACTTTCGCTTCCAACTCAAACCTGAACGAATCCAGTGCTATTCCGCCAACATAATTATGTCTGAAACAACCACAATCGCATTATTGTGTTTTATTGTGTTCAAGAACAAATTCATGCCTAAAGACACCATAGCCGTGGAAAACTCTTTCATCTTTATCTTTCATCTGATACTATTCATTCCTGCACGAAGCCCGCTTTCATTCAGCATGTCCTAAAGAAGGGTGTTCACTCTGAACCCTTCAACTATCTTCCATTTGCTTTGTTTTCTTGCCTTTGTAATGTTTTTTATTCCATCCTTAATAGGAAAAATCTTAATCACCCTCTTCTTACAGTTCGTCAGTATGGGTTCTACATGGGAAACTCTACTGGCGATCTTTTTCATATCTATCTAACTCTTGGTCTTCTCCTTTTTGGGATTTCGGCGAAACCTTTGTTACTGCGATATACATATCAAAAGCTTTTGATAAATTCTGGCACAAATCTTTAATTTCGAAACTGCTATCCTTTGGCTTCAACCCTTCTATCTGTGCCTTCCTATCTACTTTCTGGGCTCTCTATCGAAGCGGATGTATCTGGCCACGGTTTTTCTCCTAAAGCTAATAACACTAATGTTCCTGAGATTCTATACTGTCACCTACTCTTTAACTTTTATTGATGTATTAAGTCGCACTCTCTGACCAATCCACAAACTTTATCAAATTACACACTTTTCAATGGAATAAATGAAACAATTAAGCACCCCGAGCCTTATTATATAAAATATATAATTAGTTTATATAATACGCAACCTTAAATACAAATTCTTTTATCACGTAAAGAGTTACATTGTGCATGAATGAGTACATACAAACTAGATTAATAAAAAACGCTGTTATAAGAAGTCATGAGACGAAGACCGTCTGGAGTGAGTTTATAGAAATTCATGGATTCCAAGTTGATCACGAGAGAAGTTATGTAGTCTTCTCCCATGCTGCAAAATCTCGTCGTCCGCTGACTGCTCAACACCGACAAGAGGTGAGACCGAATCCACATCAACACAAAATTTTAGGTTCGCTAAAATAACAGCCTGAGCTTTGTTCCGGTTCTAAATCAGATTTTAATCGTTTTGGTAAAATTGAGGAAACTGTTGCCTTTGTTTCCTGATCAGAAACTCTCCGCCTTTTTCTGGTATGGTGCAAGGATTCGTTGCAACCATATTCACTGTTCGAGTCTACTTCACTGTCGCTGTTTTCTAATCATTTACACTTCACTAATGCATTCAATGGTTGAATAATCATCTTGGGTGGTATTATTGCCACCACAATCGAGAGGCCTCACTGGAGTAACGGGCTTTCAGGTAATGGTGTAGATGCGCGAGGTGGGTCGGGGGTAAAACTCCTCAGGTTGCCCTTATGGCGGGGGAAATATGGTGTGTTGGTAGTTATGTGCTTCTTTAGTGAACAAAACGGGCTTTATGTAACCACAGTGGAAACTAATAATGATTTATACAAAGATTGCACCAGCTCTTCCGGAACGTCTGGAGCAATTTTATCGAGCGATATATTTATAACTTGTGTGCTTCAACCCGTTTGGAACGTCAGATATTCATGTTCATCACTTAGCAAT